>CM052702.1:26809577-26842127 GCA_028551405.1 Uromys caudimaculatus | reverse complement strand
TACAAAGAACTCAAGAAGTTAGACTCCAAAAAACCAAATAACCCCATCAAAAAATGGGGAACAGAGTTAAGCAGAGAATTCTCAACTGAGGAAATTCGCAGGGCTGAGAAGCACCTAAAGAAATGCTCAACATCCCTAGTCATCAGGGAAATGCAAATCAAAACAAGTCTGAGATTCCACCTCACACCAGTCAGAATGGTCAAGATCCAGCTATGTGCCAGCATCAGTGGTTTCGCCCACTCCCATGGCTAGCCCTAAGCAGCCTTCTTGCCCTGATTCCTGTGGCTAGCTTCCTAAGCTAACCAAATCAGTTTAACCTGAAATGCCTGGAGCTGCCACTCACATTTCTCAGGCAATCCACCTCCTGTGGCTGGCCTGCAGAATACCAGCTACTGCTCACTCAGCTCCCCTTAGGCCTGTGAAATGAAAACACTAAAGATTTATACCAGCCAGATTTATAATGGTGAATCTCCAACCCCAAAATGCCCATGCAAAGAATACACAACTCAGTAATATAATATCAAGCTGTATGCTTAGATTAGACAAATATACCACTTCACTACTCTATTCCACAGCTATGGAACTCCTAGCTACTTGTGGCTTCTCCAGGCCACATGGTTCTGCTCCATCTTCTTCCTCCATCTTCTTCTCCCTCCGCATCCTCTGTCCTCCGTCAGTCTTCTTTTCATCTCTTTCTTCCCCTTCTCTAAAACTTTCAGCTCCACCTTTTCCTTCCTCTGCTCAATCACAGGCTTTAGCCTTTATTAGACTAATTAAGAATTCACCTGACCTCATCTGAGTATGTGATGGGGCACCCCTCTTGAGGGAGCAGAAAATACAAACAGCAACCCACAATAGAATTGAGAGTGGATCATCCTGAGGTCAAGAAAGTGGCATCCAGAGAGTAGATAGATACATAGAATTACTTTTAGCATACTAGATGCAGCTTGAAATTATGGTAGAAAGATATTTTAATAACATGGTCTTAGAGAAGAAGGAGCCTTAAGCAAAGCTAAGAATTAAGTGCGGGATTTCAAAGATTAAAAAAAGGGAACTTAGACTGAAGATAATGACTGTAGAGCAATAAGGGCCTATTTAAAATGTTGGCCCAAGGTCTGAGACTGCAAGTATACATCTCCTTCCTGATCTAAGGGACATGATGCTTGTTGGGTGTCTACAGGTGCTGTTAAAGTAGCTTATTGCTTCTTTTGTTTTGGTAGAAAGTAATTAAAGCGGTAAAAATGGAATGGGTTTGCAGGAAATATGAGTTTATAAAAAGTATAATTAGGTTTGAATCCAGCATTTCATAAAAGGTATTTTGGTGTTTAATAAAGGATAAAAACATTAGGCCTTTAAATTTAAAGATCACATTCATGGAGCGGAAAAAAATAAGCATACTTTCAAGAGATACTGCAAAGGAATAGTTTCAACTTGGAAACTCGACAGATATTCGTTATAGAAAGTCACAAGCATGCATACTGCTCATATATGCTATATATCTGCTTTATATTTGAAGAAATAAAAATTATTGGCTGTTAAAATCACAGGAACATTTAAATTTCATAAAACCATTTTTGCCACATCACCAAATTTAAATATTAAGGAAGAAGCCTTTGGTTTAAAAAAGTGGTGTACTTGAAACAATTTTTAAAGATGTATTTTTATTTTGACTTATGAATATATGTATGCGTGTATATATTTAATGTGTGTGCAGTGGCCTGCAGAGTTCAGAAGAGGGTGTTTGATCCACTGGAGACGGAGCTACAGAGAACTGCTTTAAGAGCAGTAAGTGCTTTGAACTGCTGAGCCATCACTCGAGTCCCATACTTAAAATTTTGATAATTCAGAGTACATCTCTTTCACTCAATAAACTTGGTGAATGAAGTCTACACTGCAAGGATAATGTTAGAAGCAGATTAAAAGGCAGGTGAGATACTGTGCCCATGTAATGTAGTGAATGAGAGGGATCAGGATAACAAAGAGGAGACTCCATTCCAAACACTGAGAGGAAGAGCACAAAGACTCACAAAGGTAGGGTGCTCGCAGAGCTGGACAGCTCAGAGAAGCGGAGTGAGACAGCAGAACGGAGCAAGCGCTGCAGATGCGGGTGTGTCCGGGCCTGTTGATGCTCATTGTACACATCTGTTCTTTTGTGGCTTCTAGAGGTTCAAGTGGCCTAGAACTTGCTAGTTCATTATATAGACCAGGCTGCCTTTGAACTCATAGAGATCAGCCTACCTCTGCCTCCAGAGTGCTGGAGGAAAGGCATGCACCATCACACTGAGCTATTTGAATGTTCTTATTTGAAATATTTCTATGTAAAAGAATGCTATCTATGTAGGCTGCCGTGGCAGAGACGGTTAATTGCACTAGAACTCCTGAGAGAGGCTGCAACCAGACAGTGCAGTGAGAGTTTCCTCTCCTTCCCTATATCCCCATACTCTTCCCTGTCTTCCATCCTGTCTGAATCTTCTCCACTGAAATATTGATTCTTTAATATTAAGGTTTTAAAAAGGATGAAGTTTCATTTTCTGGAATTATTTTGCTGCTGAACATAAGCACAGATCTTGACTATTCGGGGATCAAGAGTCTTGGTCTATCTGATCTTGGAAGGTCTGTGCTTACCATCAAAGAGTTCTCCTTCACTAGGGATCTGGAAGAGATGATGTTATTCTTTGAGACATCAAAACCACATAATCAATAAAGCATACAGCAGCTTGTTAGGACTCATCCCGAGATTATCAGGACCTATTTGTCTCAGAGTGTCTGAGAGTCATGGTGTTTGAAATGTCCTTTAAGATGTAGGGCAGAATGGAGCATTGATTTGGGATGTATACATACTGGCAGAGCCTCCTTGTGCTGCTGTGGCAATAGCCCAGGCATTGCAGTCAGTTGTAGCACAGCAAGCATCTTAGCTTCTCAGTTGAGGATAGAGATCTGTTGTGCTATAGAGCGGCATACTGACAGCTGACAGCTGGCTGTACATTGATCCTACGCAAACAGAAAGCAAACAGGAACAATTTATAGAGGGAATCCAGTGGTGGGGCAGATTATAAGGAAAAGAATGTGAGGCAATTATTTAATTATTTTAAAGAATGTAATTCTTTTGGAATTCTGTTTAGTTGGGGTGGGGTAGGCGTCTATGCAGCCAGATGGTGTCACCAAACATCAGAAGATATTTGTTTGGTACGGCAGCATGAAGGAACCTGAGTTGTCAGTATCTTCCAGAATACGTGTTTGTACTAGCTTACAAAATGTGGAGGTGTGGTTTCATAGTCTAGGTTTTTACAGAGATAGGCCCTTATTTTTGTTGCTGTTGACTAAAGTACTTTCCCCCAAAGACACAAAGGACTAGCACAGTTAATGTCTGTATTTTGAGCTGTCATGAGTCATGAAGTTGCTTAATAATTTGTTTTTCAAATCTGTTTGAAGCAACAGGATTTGTTTCCCTGGTAGAATAAGACATTTTCAGTGCGTGTCTTTTCGTATGTTTGTTCTTTTTTTTTTCAAGACAGGTTTTCACTTTATAGTCCTGGATATCCTTGAACTCATCTGCCTCAGCCTCCTGAGCATTGGGTTTAAAGGTGTGCGCTACCACCACCCAGCTTCTGTGTGTTTCTTTGCTGTATGGCTTTGGGTGATAGACTTAGACCCAGCTCTAGGAAAGAGGCACCAGAGTCATCTTTGTTGCCTCCAAGATTTGCTGAAAGGTGCTATAATCTAGCTGGGACCCCCTAACAACAGGCTTTGCCTTTCTGTCAAATAATGTTTCTCCAAGTGTAATGCAGCATCTCATCTCAACAGAGTCTTGGGTTGCCCTCAAAGTTGCTAAGATACGGGAACATCACAGGATATCCTCCTGGGCAAGCAGTGCACTATTCCATCTGACCAGGGATGGGCACGACAGATCTATAGGGTTTTCTAACTTATATGGGATGGAAAAAAACAAACCCGAGCTGACAGAGTACAGCTGAGCAGAGAAAGCAGCAACCAAGAAAAATTTCACCAGCAGTATAGGTGATGGATCCCAGAAAAGCCCCCAAAGAGATTTAGCCGTGGTTCAGCAAGAGACACAGCCCACACTGCTACCAGCAGCCTGAATGAGGAGTTCTTTTGCCTTTTAGAAACTTCCACTCAGATAAAGATTATGTCTTAAGGGTCTAGTGGTTTTAAAAAGAGTGATCAGAAAGGAGAGATCCTTAATTGAGAAAATAATTCTGTAAGATCAGGCTGTAGGCAAGTGTGTGGGGTATTTTCTTAATGACTGAAGTTATGTGGGCGGTGCCTTCCCTGGACTGGTGATCATGTGTTCTATATGCAGACTGGACAAGCCAGCCAGCAGCACCCCTCCATGGCCTTTGTGTGAGCGCCTAGCTCTAGGTTCCTGCCGTGTTTGAGATCCTGTTCTGTCTTCCTTCATTGATGTGCAGTTATATGGAAGCATAAAGAACACAAACCCTTCCCTTCCTAGTTTTCTTTGGTCATGGTGTCTCACCACAGCAATAGTAGCCCTGACTAGGATAAACCATATGTACTTAACATATAGATGTAGTAACTCTATTTTATGGTCTTGATTTATCTCTGTTAACTTAGACTTCTTTTGTTTAATATAGAGACATTTGTTTAATGATATTTGTTAAAAATTTTAATTTGATTGCTACAAGCTAATGTGAAGTTTCTAAGGGTCAAAGAACAGTCAAAATAGTTTATTCCAAGTGTCAAGTCTTTTTGATCATAAACAGTATGTTAAGATGACAGCTGGCAGAAGTCACTTTTAATTGAATTCAAACAGTTTTTTTCAAGAGTATAATTAAAATAATTGGTTCAGTCTGCAGACACACACATACATATCCAAAATAATGCAACTTTACCAAAAGCATTACAATACATACAAAAATGGCTTTGTGTCATATTCAAATCTTCATTTAAGGGTTTGTTCCCTGTACAAGAGTCTGCTTCTTAGATTATTAAGAATGCACTTTCCTAGGGTAAAACTTTGAAATTCTTTGAATTTTTTTTTTCTCCTCCCTGATGGGATCTCACTACCACAACACTGGCTGGTCTGGATCTCACTATCCAATCAAGAATGAAAATCACCATCCAAATTAAAACCAATAAAGCAAGCTGTATTTACGATGCATAGATCTAACTTTCTAAAATGGGACTTGAAGAGTACGATGTGGGTTAACTTTCAGGCCTCTTACTATAGGGAAAGAATATAAACTGGGGTTTTATGCCATAAGGATATTGCAAGTGAATTTTACAGAAGCAGATAGCAGAGTAGATTATTTGACAGAACATCATATCTTATCAAGATAGAGTCCATGGGAGTCAAGCTCCATTCCAGAAACAGAACATCTCAACCTTCCTTGACAGAATGTCTTATCTTATTAGGGTAGAGTATGTTCAAGTCAAATTTGAATTTTAGCAAATAGAAACAACTTATTCTGACCTTATAACAAAATGGCTCTTTACCCTGAGATGGAATCAGGCTGGTCTATCATTGCCTGCCTCCTTCTTCCGAGGGTTGGGATTAAAAGTACCACCATGCTTAGCTCTTTAAAATCTTATGCTTAGAGTATGTAATGTGTTTAGAAAGAAGCTGGAAAATCGATGTCCTGTGTTAGCTGTGGACTCACCTTTTCCTGTCTTCAGCATTTGCCCTGGTAGCTGTGGAGGAGTGAAAGGAGAAAATCCATGAGGTAAAAAAACAACCAACCAACCAACCACCACAATAAAAGTGTTCTATACCCCTAGTTACCTATGTACTGGTAAGGGTTCCTTTTTAAATCTTATCAGCACATTTTTCTCATCTAGCATCTGTATAGTTATCTCATCAAATACTTTATAGTCTCATTTACAGAAGAAAACCCATTAGATAAGAGAAATAAGTGAATGAGTTCATTTTTTATGCTGATGTTTTTTTAAGAAAAAGAGAGGCTGGAGAGATGGCTCAGTGGTTGAGAGTACTGCATGCTTTTGCAGAGGATTCATGTTCGATTTCCAACAGCCACACGGCAGCTCACAATTCTCTGTAACTCCAGCTCTAGCAGATTCAGTGCTCTCTTCTGACCTCTATGGGCATTGCATGCATGTGGTGGTGTACATATATAGTTAGGCAAACACTCCCGCACATGAAGTAAAAACAAACTCTCAAAAGGAGAAAGCAAGGTGGGTGGGCTGGGGAAATGACTCAGTAGTCAAGAGGACTGGCTGTTCTTACAGAGGACCTGAGTTTAGTTCTTAGCACCAACATGGAGCCCACAGACACCTTTAGTTCTAGTTCTAGGGCATCCCTTAATGCCCTCTTCTAGCCTATGCAGGCACCAAGCATACATGTACTATATATACACACACGAAGGTGAAACGCTTATCATATAAAATAAAATAAATAATTTAATATTTAAGAAAAAAAGATGAACAGATCAACCACCTTCTTGGGCATTCAGACTGTCTAACCACTGTGACAGTATCTGACAGAATACTTTAAAGAGAGGAATTACTTATTTTGGTTCATGGTTTCAGACATTTCAGTCTGTGGTCCTTTGCTCTGATGATAGTGGTCATGGTAAGCTTAGCAGAGAATCATGGTTGTGTGAGCAAGTAGTGAGGGGGAAATGGGTAAAGGTGGCAATGAAGACAAGGGGAAAGAGAGAGAGAGGGGTCAGAGGGGTTTGTGTTTTATTTGGATTGTGATGTAGTTGCTCTCAGGTAAAGGTAGGAGATGAGCCAAGTGGATTCTGGGAATGTATGGTGGTTGCCATGGCATCAGATGCACCATAAGTCCCTGACACCAGTGTGTGATGTCACTAGGTCTGGAGACGATCTACTGAGTCGGTTCCTGATACCAACAGAAACTTTCAATGAACTGCTTCCTCTTTAAACCATATCATTTTCATCTATATGCTAAGTTCCTGTCACATTGTTTCTGTGCTCACTGTTCTCTATTATGGGAAGGAAACGATTCCTCATGGGCACCTTTGGCAAATCACCCACTGTGCCAGGACCATTAATCAAGAATCCTGTCTCTGCAGCAAAATGCCACAGACAGGCATGGTGACTTCTTCTCCCTTCACTTCAACAGAACATCAATGAAAACTTCCCTTGGCTTTAGTCATAATGCAATCCTGTCGGGGACAAGTACAGGAACATACCAGGAAAACTTCAGAACTAAACCTAGAATTAACTTTCAAAAAAAAAAAAATTTCAGGCCAAGAAAACCAAGTGTACTTATTACATAGAAACAACTTTCTTTTAAAATATATATAATTTAAAAATGGAAGCTTTATTTTCCATGATTCTTGAAGATAGTATGAGAATCTTGAACCATTTAGGGTTGTTTGTGTTCATTGTCAAATTTTCATTGGAAGAGAGTGGACCCCTGACAATAGCTAAAGGATTGGGAAGTACATGAAAAGCATGACTGCCTTTGTAACAGAGAACCAGTGACTTCCAGCCAAATGCATCTCAGCTAGGAAAGCCAGACTGAGCCGAGCAATTATACCAGAAAGGGCTAGGGCTGCCAGTTACCCATGCTTTAATTACTCAGAGAAGAAATACTTTTCCCTCAGGCCTAGCTTTTGAATTGCTGTATTACCTCCTTCCAGGACAATGGGGAAAAATCCTGTGCACATTGACATCAGCTTTCTTGGTATCTGTCACTGTGTCCTGCTGATACCTACAGGGCAGAGTTTCAGAGTCAAGCAAATCTGTGACTCCTTGGGTCCTGATGACTGAGACTACAGTGCTTGGAAACCAGAAAGCCCTTGCCTGCCATTGCACTTCAGGCTGACTCAGTTTGTGGCTATCTTTGTACTGTGTTATCTGTAGAGAAGTCTGAGTGTTTTGTAGATTGGATTTTAATGAGCAAAACAAAATCAGAGGAAAGAGAGTGAGCCCACACTCAGGGCTTTATGGGACACACTTGCTCTTCCCATCTGTTTGGCTTCTGTGCCATGTGCATCACATCTCCATCATATTTTAATCAAACAAGATTTAGGGAGAATGTGAATGGATGAACCTGTGTGAATGAATTCTTCCAGAGCATTGAAATGTCCAATGTAGCTCCTGGCGTCAACACTTGTTTCAACAGTCTTCCTAGGCACACTCTTTCAGCAGCGGCTATTATTAACATTAATATTATGCAAAAATGCATAGTAAGTGTCTTGCATTGTAGATATACTTGAGTTAATCATGTGAAAATGTGTGCACAGCACAACCCTTGGAGTTCACGCAGCCTTTGTCTCTCCTTCCCTGTCCTCCTTTCCCCTCCCTTCTCTCCCTATCTTTTCTCCTTTCTTTACATATCTATTTTTCATTTCTCTTCCATATGTCTTTTTCTCTCTCACCCTTCCTTCCCTTCAGTTTTCCTCCTCTTATCTTTCTACTGCCCCACATCTGCTCCCTCTCCATCTATTTTTTTCTCTCCCTTTCCCTCCCTGCTATTAAAACCTACACCGAGTACTGCTTAGGTCATGGTCACCTACAGTTGTATCACTCTGTGTCCTTATAGATGATTTTGTATATAGGACTCAGGCTAACAATCTACTGGTGGCATATGCCATGTGACGGACACACATTAATTTAAGGGGTCCCTCCTCCCACTTATTATGCACTCTCAAGTTTAAAAATTCTTCCTTTAAATTCAAAATCTCCTCCTTCCCATCATCATATAGGAATCAGAGACAGACTGAGCAACACCAACTACAGGCTTGCCCTGTGAACTACTCATCAACCATGTTTAGAGCCCTTTCTCTCACTCTGCCATATAAGCCAGCACTCCTTGGAGCCCCTGCCATGCTGTTGTCATCTGTCTGTCTGTCTGTCTACAGTGTTGGTAACTCTTCTAATAAAATCTCTTACTCTGAAGGACAATCTGCCTCAGTGTCTGTCTTCACTCCCTAACATGAAGCCTCTACCTCCTTCCCTCTCCTATCCTCTCGTTTTCTTTCATTCTCTCTGTGTGTTTGAGACAGCTCTTGCTTTGTAGCCCAGGCGGCCCTGGAGCCTTTGTTCCTCTTGACAGCTGTGTGCTGGGTGCTCACCCTTGCCTTTTTCATCTCATGTTTGTTTTAGATGCTGCCTTTGTTAACTCCTTCCTTCCTGGTGTCTGAGAGAATAGAGTCCATGTGCTGAATGAACTTAATGGCCCCTAGTCTAACACCATGCTGCACCTTCTGGTGCGGCTCTCTTCCACAGCACTCAATTGCTCTAACAGATTCTCTCTTTTATTGGAAACACTATTTTCTACACACAACCTGTTCCATACCTTTCTAATTGTAAACAAGGAGAAATCTGGGTATGGTAGTATACACATGTAATCTTTGCACTTTGAAAGTGAAGGCAGCAGGATCAAGAATGTGAGGTTATGCTTGCCTACACAGTGAGTTCCAGGTAAGCCTGGGCTATAGGAGACCTTGTCTAAAAAAGCAAGTCAATCAAATAAAAGAGAAGTGGGCCTTGTTGTGTCTATAATCCCAGCACTCAGGAGGTTAAAGGTAGAGGAACTTCATGAATCCAAGGCCAACTTGAGCTAGAAAGTGAGATCTTGCTTTCAGAAACAAAATATAAATAAAAACAATAACATCATCATCATCATCATCATCAACAACAACAACAACAACAACAGAGAAAGATCTTCCATGGGAGAAATGTGTATTATTGTCTCATTGTTCTAAAAAATATTCCCAAGCAGTTGGGGGTGGTGGTACTTGAGCCTGAAGCAGGGGAATTGCAAGGTCGAGAGCCACAAGGGAAAGTGCAATGCTAGCCTTAAAATAAAATTTAACTTATATAAGATCAAGCCAGTCACAATTCTAGTAAGGATTGGACAGGTGCTCACAAGGCACCACCCTATCTGAGAAGCTTTTGGCAGTGATGGATGCTGGGGAAGGAATGGTGGGTAATGAGCACTAATATGTTACTAACGATCCAGTGGATGGCCCCATACCCATGTGCATAGGGGCAGTAACGACTGGACTCGGTGAGTTCTTTAGAAAAATGAAGAGGACATGAAGTTGGGATGGGGACATGTTAAGTGGGAGGCTCTGAGGGAGTTGGGAAGGAAAGTAGGGTGGATTGGATCAAAATATGTTGTATAGATTTTTTTTAATTTCTTAGAGACTAAATAAAAATTTTATGTAAAAATAAGAATAAAATAAAATAAAATAAACCCTAAAAAAGAGCAAGGCATCTAATGCAGTAGTAGAGAACTTGCCTCTAAACTGGGTTCAAACCCCATCACAGAGATCCAGACCCCTCAGAGGACCAGACTTGTAAATACTCTGCTTCTGTTGGGAAATGCCGGATTTTGTTCATGTAGCTGTGTAGTGAAAGATGATCATAGTTCTCATAAGAGAGCATTAGCACTCATCTCTTCAAAGGAGCTTACATGCTTTTTGGCAGAATATCTTGATCTGGGATCAGAGAGAACCATGGATGTAGTTTCCTAGCAACATGCTTTCAATTATAATGAGGTTAAGTAACTTTGCCAAGAATCTACACTATATCAAGAACTGACACCTGGCCAGGATTAACCAAAATCCATTAACTTGAAAATCTCTGTAAGTTAGGGTTGTCTTCTTAGGTGTAAACAAGTATCAGGCTTTAAAGACTAAATGCTACTGTGGCTTTGAGCTTTAGCTATGTCTGAAACCCTCTCTGTGGTAGATTGTGTGGGCTTCTTCCTCATCATAGTCCATCTGTTTGTGTTCACTCCCTCTGCACATATTTACTGGATGACGAATCTCACGCTAAACATCTGATTTGTTACAGCACAGTGGGGGCATGCCTGTGAGGCCCTGGGTTCTATCTCCAGCACTATAAAACAGATGAACAAATCAACCACACAAAAATAAGCACAAACAGTGCACAGAGATAAACTACAAACTACCTAAATTTGTCTTTCACTTTCCTGCCTGTTTCTAAATCTCAGTGATGTCATATTTTCCTATGACACACACACCTCAGATTCCTAAAGCTAAGTGCCACAGGAGATCAAAGGGGATAGGTAGAGTGGGAGGGTTCTTGTAGACCATCTTGATCAGTAAGTAACCTTTTGTGCCTTAGAACATCTGTCTCTGCAAACGGAGGAGGAAGGTTCTCCCTTCTCCTCACCTACCCAGCTGTCAGTCTGAGATGTTTTGGTGTGCCTAAGCAGAGTGGCTTCCAGCTGGATTCTTCTCTCCACCAACCGCAGTACCAATTCCCCATGTGAGAACAGAGAGAGGACAGCACCCACACCGTCTGATGACATGAAATTAGGATCATTACTTGATAATTTTCTAATGTCACTAATTAAGAAACAATGTTGTTTGTTATTAGAGCAGAGGATAGAAGTTAGCTTCTGGGAAACTGTGAGACAAGTCACTGAACCACATGCCTATATGACTTCCTCTTTCTCCTCCTTCTCTTCCTCCTCTCCCCTCTCCTTCCCTCCTCCTCTTCCTCCTCACCTCTTTTTCTTCTTTTTGAAACAGAATCTCACTGCCTAGCTTGGCACTCTCTATGTATACCAGGATGGTAACTTATATTGACCCACCTGTCTCTTCCTCCTGAATACTGAAATTAGAGGCATGTGACACCACAGGCAGCTTGACTTCTTAACCATTAGAAAGTTTAGAGAAACTGAAATAATATACATGCACAGTGTTATTTTTTTCAGTCTTGATTACTCCATATCTCAAATTAGGCTCAAATTTTGTTTTCTTGCCTTCTCTTATGTGCTGGGATTATAGATGTGTGCCAACATGTTTAGCTCCAAAAGTTAACGGTTTATTTTGATAAGCAACATTATGTATTATCATAAACTATATATAACATAGAAATACACAAAATCTATTTTTTCTGTATTTTTATAATGTCTACTTTTCCTTAGTACTAGGGATGGAAACCAGGGCCTTATGCTAGCTGAACACTTAACTGCTGAACTACACCCCATTCTCCTACATGCTATCTTTGAGGCATGAAAATGGTTTGGAAAACAAGTTTCTGTTTTAATTAACTGAATTTATTTATATATTGTATGTACGTGTATGGGCAATGGAAGTCAGAAGACAACTTATAGTAATCTGAGATGTCCTTCTGCCACGTGGGACCCAGGGATCACATTAGAATTTAGTTCTTCAGGCTTGGTGATAAGTGACTTTACCTACTGAACCGTTTAGCCAGCCCCCATTTTTTATTTTTTCCGTTTGAGACAGGGTTGCATTTAGCTCAGGCCGGCCTCAAATTAAACATGTAGCCAAACACAGTCTTCTTTCTTTTCTTTTCTTTTCTTTTTTCCCCTTCCCCCAACACATTCTTGATCTCCACATTGTCCTTCCCATCTCTCAAGTTTTGGGATTTCAGTGAATCAATACATTCACTATTGCGTATATTTTAGTATAAATTCATCCACGGATACACAAATGTACACTTTCCAAATGCACAAATATGTAGACCTTCACACACAGTTTTTTTGAATTTTGACAAGCCTCATAAAAGCTAGCTTAGACATCTATTTTTATAGTCTAAAACTTCAAATCCATGAATACATTATGTCCCTCATTTACTTTGGATCTATTTAAATACTTTATAAACTGGGGATATAGCTCAGGCTTTACACACACATACACACACACACACAGACACACAGACACACACAAAACACACACACACACATGATCCTAGAATTATCCCCAGTAACATCATGTATAAAATAAAATCATATATAACAATTTATGATTATGGAGATATATAATGATCTCTATAGATAGTTTGAAAAGATTTTGCTCAATTCTTTTAATTGCATGATAATTTTAAAGCTTTAATTGCAAGTAAAATTTTAGTCTTGAGTTATTTTGTTGATATTCAACAATAGACAATTAGCATAAAATTTATATGGGGCTGGGGAGATGCTTCACGGATACTGGTGCCAACATTAGGACCTAATAGTAGCGCCATGTAAAAGCCTAATGTGGTAGTGCACATCTGTAAAACTAAAGCTGTGGTGTAGAGACAGGCAGATCCTATCAAATCCCAGCAGCTAAATAGCTTGCAACCCTACATGTTTCAAAAGTAAAGCGGAGACTCCTGCCAAGGAAGCAGTGGCCATATCCCTTAGGACTCCAGAAGAATTTCTTTCTAGGGAACACAAAGTCATTACACTTTCCTAAGAACCAGAGAGGAAAGAGAAAACAAGGAAGAAAACACACACACACACACACACACACACACACACACACACACACACACACACACGATGAGATCATATATCAGCAGGTAGAATTACAATCTTCCCAATGACAGATGCATAGTTAACAACATTAAAACACAATGAACAACAGTGGAGACAAAAGCCCAAACAAAACAAAAACCTTAAAATGTCTGTTTTGAGTATGATAGAGGTCCTTAAAGAGTAAACAAATAAATCCCTTAAAGAAATCTATGAAAACACAAACAATGGGAGAAAATGAATAAGAACATTCCTTAAAGAGTAAACAAATACATTCCTTAAAGAAATCTATGAAAACACAAACAATGGGAGAAAATGAATAAGATCTGAAAGTGGAAATAGAATCAATAAGGAAACCCAAACAGAGGAAAATCTGGAAATGTAAGGTTTAGGAACTCAAACAGGGAACTCAGAGGCAAGACTCACCAACAGAATACAAGAGATGGAAAAGAGAATATCAGGCATTTAAGACACAATAGAAGAAATGATATATTGGTCAAAAAATGTTAAATCTAAACAAACAAACAAGCAACTCAGGGCAGAAAACATCCAGAAAATCTGGGACACTATGAATTGAACAGATCTAAGAAAAATAGAAATAGAGGAAGGAGAAGAAACCCAGGTCAAAGCCCCAGGGAATACTTTCAACAAAGTCATAGAAGAAAATTTCCCCAACCTAAAGAAGGAAATGCCTATAAAGGTACAAGATGCATACAAAGTAGCAAATAGACTGAACCAGCAAAGAACATTCCCTAGGAACATAATAATCAAAACACCAATTGAACAGAACAAAGAAAGAATATTAAAAGATGTTCTGTGCTGTTTTTAAAATGAACCCAAGTTAATCCAGTAGGCACCGACATTGGTGGTCATGCACAGCCCCTACAATTAGCTTGGTGCTAAGCCACTCCTTTCTCTGTCCACAAGGAACTGTAGGCTTCAGCCTCTGTGACTGGGATATTTCTCTCTGTCTTCACTTGCAGCACCCCCATCGACTAGCTTCCAGTGGCCAGCAGGCCCTGGTTCCCACACTTGGCTGCTGTGCTGACCAAACTAGTTTTTCCTGAAAACACTTAGAGCAAGAAACTTCAGTTCATCTGCAAATAGTGATATTTTGACTTCTTCCTTTCCAATTTGTATCCCTTTGACCTCCTTTTGTTGTCTAATTGCTCTAGCTAGAACTTCCAGTACTAAATTGAATAGGTAGGGAGAGAATGGGCAGCCTTGTCTAGTTCCTGATTTTAGTTGGATTGCTTCAAGTTTCTCTTCATTTAGTTTGATGTTGGCTACTGGTTTGCTGTATATTGCTTTTACTATGTTTTGTTTCTGTAAGGCAAAGGACACTGACAAAATGACAACCAACAGATAGGGGAAAGATCTTTACCAATCCTACATCCAATAGAGGGCTAATATCCAATATATACAAAGAACTTAAGAAGTTAGACTCCAGAGAACCAGATAACCCTATTAAAAAAGTGGAGTACAGAGCTAAACAAAAAATTCTCAATTGAGGAATACCAAATGGATGAGAAGCACATAAAGAAATGTTCAACATCCGTAGTCATTAGGGAAATGCAAATCAAAACAACCCTGAGATTCCACCTTACACCAGTCAGAGTGGTTAAGATCAAAAACTCAGGGGACAGTAGATACTGGCGAGGATGTGGAGAAAGAGGAACACTCCTCCTTGTTGGTGGGATTGCAAGCTGGTACAACCATGGCGGAAATCAGATACAATTCACAGACCACATGAAGCTCAAGAAGGAAGAACAAAGTGTGGATGCTTCAGTCCTTCTTAGAAGGAGGAACAAAATACTCAAGGTAGAAATTACAGAGGCAAAGAGTGGAGTAGAGACTCAAAGAAAGGCCATCCAGAGACTGCCCCACTTGGGGATCAATCCCATATACGGAAACCAAACCCTGACACTATTGAGGATGCCAAGAAGTGCTTGCTAACAGGAGTCTGATATAGCTGTCTCCTGAGAGGCTCTGACAGAGCCTGATAAATACAGATGTGGATGCTTGCAGTCAACCTCTGCACTAAGTATGGGGTCCCCAAAGGAGGAGTTAGAGAAAGAACTGAAGGAGCTGAAGGGGTTTGCAACCCATAGGAAGAACAATATCAACCAACCAGAACCTCAAAGTTCCAAGAGACCAAACCACTGACCAAAGAGTACACATGGAGGGAACCATGGCTCCAGCTGCATATGTAGCAGAGGATGGCCTTCTTGGACATCAGTGAAAGGAGAGGACCTTGGTCCTTGATGCCCCAGTGTAGGGGAATGCCAGGGCAGGGAGGTGGCAGTGGGTAGGTTGGTGGGGGAGTACCCTCATAGAAGCAGACAGAGGGAGTATAGGATAGGGAGTTTCTGGAGGGAAATCCAGGAAAGGGGATAACATTTGAAATGTAGATAAATAAAATATCCAATGAAAATAAATAAATAAATAAATAAATAAATAAATAAATAAATAAATGTAGGAATTATGTAAAACAACAACAACAACAACAACAACCAACAACCAAAAACCAGCCAAACAAAAAAGAAGCTCCAGTTCATCATGCTATCCCCTCACCCACACCCCCTCATGGCTGGCCTGAAGAATGCCAGTTATTACTCATTCAGCTTCCCTTAGCCCTCTGAAATGAAAACACTAGAGACTTATATTGTATAAGCCAAGTTTATAATGACAAATCTCCAACCTCAAAATGCCTGTGCCACTGCCCAATCACAGGCTCTAGCCTTATCTTAACAATTAAGATTTCACCTGTGCTGGGAACCAACGGATTTGCAGCCTTCTTATTAGCCTAAGTGAAGCCATTTTGTGTTAAAGTTAGGCTTGGAAATAACAGTAGGCCATGGGTGCTGTTTTCTGCACAAAAATGAATATATCCAGCAAGTTTGTCTTTGCTCTGTATGGCCTAATAGCAGAGTGGCAAGCTGTATTAGCATTCTCATAAGCCAATTGTGTAACAAAAGGAACTCTTGCTAGAATATCTCCAAAAATTCTACCTGTTGTTTTTTCCTGAGGCTGTGACCGGACTGCAGGCTGCAACCAATGGAACACTGGCAGTTTAACTATAATTTTTAAGTTTTTCTTGTAACATCAGAGCACAACCATAACCTTGGAAACAATAAAAATCAATATCAAGAGTATTACCTTTATATTACAAAGTTTGGCTGTCAGTTCTTATATCTGAATGCATGACAGTGTAGCTTTCAATATCTCAAAGAGATATTGTTTTAAATCTTAGTCTAATTTCTAGAATAAGAATTACATAAAATATTACCCAATTTAAATGTATCTTTAGAGACCTGTTTCCCTGGGTTAGCTCATGCCACGTGTTGTTGTTTAGAATGACTCAAACCCTGATTTACCAGATTTAAGTCAACTTTCTGTTACCAAACTTACAAATTTTTAATCATATCCAATAACTTATAAGCCAATACTCTATAACCAAGACATGCAGAACATTTTTATACTTTTAAAACCTGTCAGAAACAAAAATGGAGTAGCTACACACATTTACTTATATAAACCAGACAAAATTTAACTTTTTCTAGTTGTAATTTCAAGAGAAGAGCAACTTGTCACCTACTGAACCCAAGAATCACAGAAAATTTTCTAGGAGAAACAGCCATCAGCTCCCTTACCATAGAAGCCGAAAAGCTGCAGCCCCTTTAAGAGCACCTTGTGCACAGAATTAAGCCTCTGGCAGGGCTTCTCCAGCTGCCTGACTCGCAGCTACAGGTGCAGGGTAACTTATCAGTTTCTGCTGTGCAAACTGAGACTGCCTTTTAGACAAGTTAAACTAAATCAAGGGATGGACAGCCAGCAGATAAAATTTTAACCAATTTTTCTTTTCAACATGAAACACAGAACAACCATCATTCAAACAATGAAACAGACAAAAAGAGACATAATTGACAAACACGGACAGATTGGTGCACCAAGAACATACAATAATACACAGAAAGGAAAGAGAATTAGATGTCCCAAAGGAACTCAGATAGCCTACCTAAAAGACCCAGAACTAGAATTAGGCATTTCTCCTGTAGGGGCCAGAGAGGAGGCAGGATGTCTCCTGAACTCCTTCTGTCCCTAGGAGAGCTCTGAAACAGCTTACATTCATTTTTCTTCCCCTGATAGGGGAGGATTGTTTTTCTTAAACCCATTCTCTCATGGATTTTCTCTACAACTTTCAGCGGCACGGGCACCTTTTCTGGCCCGAATGTATCTTAATAATCTTGTAAACACTCTCCTACTCTATTTCATCTCTTCTCATTTACAGTGCCTTCCTGGGGAAACCAGAGACACACATATTCTATAAATTTGAAGAACCTCAATAGGTCTTTCTTTTTCACCCTAGTACCTTCTGTCTTCAGGAACTCCTTGAGTCCTTGTAAAAATAAATCATGCTTGCTTAATTCTTGTCCCATATCATCACTCACCATGCTATGTCAGGGCCGTCTTATGGGTGGGTCACTCCGCATCGCTCTCCAATTCTCCTCAATAGGCGCGTGCTATCACCTGGCCAGGCTTCAGTGAGTGATGTTTGTCAGCTGTGCTTCCCGTTCCTTGAACTCCACCGCTGGGCGCCAATTTGCCCCCGCCTGTGGGGTATTCAGTGTGGTCCTGAGGAGCGAACCGATGGATAAAAGAGACAAAAGACAGAGATACCTGGGAGTAGGTCAGAATCCCTCTGATTGAACTCCAAATTTTAATTTCTTCACCATCAATTTATAATTAAAAAAAAAGATAAAGAAACTTTAAACAATATAGCCAAGACTAAGACAAAGCAACAGGGATGGGAAAATTCCAAGGAGTTACAGACTCCTAGCCACAAGGACATGGACATGTTACCAAGGCAACCACTCGTATTCTGCCAGCCACCTAACCTCAAAGGAATCACCCTGACCTGGGAAAGAATCCATCTCTTGAGAGACAGAACCTAAACAAAATCCTGAAGCTCAGAAAACAGCACCCTTGGTCTACTGTTATTTCCAAGCCTAACTTTAACACAAAATGATTTCACTTAGGCTAATAAGAAGGCTGCAAATCCATTGGTTCCTGGCACACCTGACCTCACCTGAGTATGTGATCTATGCCTCATTGGGGCACCCCTCTTGAGGGAGCAGAAAATATAATAGCAATCCACAACAAAAAGATGCAAAGATGAAGACCAAGTAGCATATAAAGGCATATTTATATATATTAAAACTACACATGACTTCTCAATGGAGAGTCTGAAAGTCAGAAATGCCTGGAAAGACATTCTTCAGACTCTAAGAGACCACAAATACCACCTCAGATTACTACACCTAGTATAGCAGTCACCATAAATGAAGAAAATATGACATTCCACAATAATATCAAATTTAAGCAATATCTAAACACAAATTCAGCCCTATGAAAGGAGGTGGGAGATAAATATTAACCAAGAGGCAAAAACAAACAAACAAACAAAACCAAAAAAGCCCTTAGGGAAAAAGAAAAACAAGCTGATGTAGCCATTTTAATATCTAACAAAAAAACACTTCAAATCAGAAGAGATAGGACAGGATACTACAAACTCATCAAAGGGAAAATTCACCAAGAGGACATTTTAAATTTTACTATCTATGTTCCAAAGACAAGGGCATCCAAATTTGTAAAAGAAACACTATTATAGCTTAAATCATATATTGACCCTTACACACTGATAGTGAAAGCTAATGCATTCTTACTAATAGGTCATACAGACAAAAATTAAAGAAAGAAATGCTGGAATTAACTGATGGTTTAAGCCAAATGGACCAACAAGTGTTTGTAGAACATTTTATCCAAAGGCAGAATATAGCTCTGTAACTTAAGGAACTTTCTCCAAAATTGATCACATGTTTGGACACAAAGCACATTTCAAAAGATACAAGAAACTTGGAATAACACCCTATCTGACTCTAAGCATCCTATCTGACCACCACAGAATGATAAGGGCATAACTTGAAAAGCTTGTCCTCTACCAAATTGAAAAATCTAAAAGAGCAAATAGCAAAAAACAAACAACAACAACAACAAACCCAAACAAATGATAAGTTTTTTGAAATGTACTTTATGAAAGTCAAGTCAAGATCAGATAAGCTAGTTAGACAAATTTATAATCCCAGTGAAATAAAACAGTATTTAAAAGTCTCCTACCAAAAAAAACCCCAAAAAACAAAAAACCTCAAAGCCATACAGTTTTAGTGAAGAATTTTACCCAGATTTTAAAAAACGAGTTAATGCCAATACTTCTCAAATCACTCCACAAAGTGGAACCAGAAGGAACACTCCCCAATTTGTTTTATGAGGTTACAGTTACCCTCACACCCAAACCACATAATGACCCAACAAAGAAACAGAATTACAGACTAATTTCCCTTATAAACATTGATGCAAAAATAAAAAAATACTAGCAAACCAAGTCAAGGCGCACATCATTAAGGTCATTTACTACAATTAAGTAGGTATCATCCTGGTGATACGGGCATGTTTCAACATATGTAAATTGCTAAATGTAATTCACCAAGTAAACAAATGAAAAACAAAACCATCATGATTATCTCATTAGATGCAGAGAAGGCCTTTGACAAAATCCAACACCTCTTCATGATAAAAGTCATGGAGAGATTAGGGACACAAGGGACATATCTAAGCATAATAAATGCAATTTACGGCAAGCCTATAGCCAATATCAAATTAATGGAAAGAAACTCAAAGCAAATCCACAAAATCAGGTATAAGACAAGATTGTCCACTCTGTCAATATATATTTAGTATAGTACTTGAAATCTTAGCTACAGCAATAAGACAACTAAAGGAGACCAAGGAGATATAAATTAGAAAGGAAGAAGTAAAAATATCTTTATTTGCAGATGAAATTATAGTATACATAAGACATAAGTGGCCTTAAAAATTCCACCAGTATATACCCAGGAGATGCTCCAACATGTAATAAGGACACATGCTCCACTATGCTCATAGCAGCCATATTTATAATAGCCAGAAGCTGGAAACAACCCAGATGACCCTCAACAGAGGAATGGATACAGAAAACGTGGTACATTTACACAATGGAATACTACTCAGCTATTAAAAACAATGACTTCATGAAATTTGCAGGCAAATGGATGGAACTTGAAAATATCATCCTGAGCGAGGTAACTCAGTCACAAAAGAATGAAAAAGGTATGTACTCACTGATAAGTGGTTATTAGCCCAAAAGTTCAGAATGCCCAAGATTCATTTCACAGCAACCATTGGGCTAAGCATGAGGTCCCAGATGGTGGAGTTGGAGAAGAGACTGAAGGAGCTGAGGGAATTTGCAGCCCCATGGAGGGAACAACAGTGTCAACTGGCCTGACCCTCTGATGCTCCCGGAGACTGGATCACCAACCAAAGAATACACATGGAGGGACCCATGATGCTGGCCACATATGTGGCAGAGGAGGGCCTTGTTGGCCATCAGGTGGAGGAGAGGCCCTTGGACCTGAGGGTGTTAGATGCCCCAGTATAGGAGAATGCCAAGGAGGGAAGGCAAGAGTGGGTGGGTGGATGGGTAGGGGAATACCCTCATAGAGGCAGGGGAGGGGGAAGGGAATGGGGGGTTCCAAAGGAGAGATCTGGAAAAGGGGAAACATTTAAGCAAAGCAGCTAGATATAAAAGTAACTAACAAAACCAGTAGCTCTCCTTAATTACGAATGACAAACAGACTGAGAAAGAAATTAAGGAAACATTGCCTTTCATAGTAGCCTCAAAAACTATAAGATGTCTTGGCATAACTCTAACTTAGCAATTGAAAGATTCGTATGATAGAAACTTTAAGGCACTGAAGAAATAATTAAAAGATATCAGAAGATGGAAAGATTGTCCTTGCTTTTAGATTGGTAGGATCACCATAGGAATCCTACAAAAAGCATTCTATTGATTCTATGTAATCTCCATAAAAAATCTGAAACAATTCTTCACAGATCTTAAAAGGACAATGTTCAGATTCACATGGGAACACAAAAACACAGGATAAATTAAACAATTATGAATAATAAGATAATAGATGGACATATCACCATCTCCAATTTCAGGTAGTACTATAAAACTATAATATTAAAATCAACATGGTATTGGAAAACAAGAACAACAACAACAACCCCAAACCAACAAAGCAAAAAAACAAAAACAAAAAAAACAAACCAAACCACCCTACATGTTGATCAATGGAATCAAGTAGAAGACACAGGAATAATTCCACAGACCTACAGACACCAGATGTTTGAACAAGAGGCCAAAAACACCCTGGAAGAAAATGAACACACTTCAACAAATCATACCAGTCTAACTGGATATCCTCATATAGAAGAATCCAAATAAATCTAGAGCAAATTTGAAGTCAATAAAAAACCAGATAAACCAAACTGGACATCAGAAAAAGTGGATAATAAATAGCCTTAACTCATTGGCACAGGAAAAGACTTTCTGGACAGAACACCATTAGCACAGGCACTAAGATCAAGAATTAATAACTGGGATCTCATAAGACTGAGAAGTTTCTGCACAGAAAAGGACACAGTAATCACACAAAACAGCAGCTGACAGAGTGGGAAAAGATTTTTACCAAATACATATTCAATAAAGGGCTAATATCCAAAATGTATAAAGAACTCAAGAAAAATAGACATTGAAAACAACCCAATTAAATAAAATGGGTTACAGATCTAAATAGAGAATTCTTTTAAAAAAATTTTTTTTATTTTTGATACTTCATTTACATTTCAAATGTTTTCCCCTTTCCAGGTCTCTCCTTTGGAAACCCCCTATCCCATCCGCCCTTCCCCCTGACTCTGTGAGGGTATTACTCCACCCACCTACCCACTCCCGTCTTCCTTCCCTGGCATTCCCCTATACTAGGGCATCTAGCACTCTCAGACCTAAGTGCCTCTCCTCCCAGAATTCTTAATAAAGGAAATAAAACAGGCTGAGAAACACTTAAAAATGTTCATCTCTAACTAACAGAGAAATGCACATCAAAACTACTTTGAGATTTCATCTTATACTTGTCATAATGGCTAAGATCACAACAAGTGACAGCTTGTGCTGGAGAGATTGTGGAGTAAAAAGGAAGACTCATCCATTGCTAGTAGGAGTGTAAATTTGTATCACCACTATGGAAATAAGTGTGGCAGTTCCTTAGGAAGCTGGGTATTGATCTACCTCAAGATCCAACTTTACCACTTTGGACATATACTCAAAGGATATTTTATTCTACCACCATGGCACTTGCTCAAGCATGTTCATTACTGTTCTATTTTTAATAGCCAGAAATTGGAAGCAACCTAGATATTCCTTAACAGAAGAATGGATAGAGAAAATGTGCACATTTACACAATGGATTATTACTCTATTATTAAAAAAAATGACATCATGACATTTTCAGGCAAATCAATGGAACTAGGAAATGTCATCCTCAGTGAGGTATCTCAGACCCAGACAGACAATTATGGTATGCATTCACTTATATGTGGATATTAGCTGTTACAGCCATGATAGCCAACATATAATCTGCAGAACCACAGAGGATAGGTATGTAGTAAAGGACTTGAGGTAACAGACAGATCTCAATAGAAGGAAATATAATAGATAATTAATTGTGGATGGGGGATGGAAGAGGATGTGGAGTAAGAGGAAGGGGGATCAAGTGGGGAGGAGGAAGGTAGGGAGTATTGAGAGGGAGGGAATACCAGGGAGAGACAGCTAAAATTAAGGGGCATTTGAGGATAGTTTAGAAACCTCATGCATTTAGACACTTCGTAAAATATATACATAAAGAAAGCAGTATAAATGAAATCACCAAATAATGGGTGGTGGTGGTGGAGAGACAATGGACAGGATGACACAGTCCCATCTGGACATCTCTTGTCACCAAAGGAAGTGTCCAATCCCAGGTTGGGTTTCATCTAATTAAGTTGTTTCCAAAATGAATCCTATGGTAATCCTCAGACAACCCAGGCTAATGCCAAGATAATAGGTTTCTCTTCACCAACTTACAGCAGGGCCCCATAGCTGAAAACACCTACACAACTCATTGAACATGGAGAAGTCAAGCTGGTGCCCACACAGAGCCTTTCACTCTATGCTTTAGTGTCTTTGGTGCAGGAAGGTGCTCTGCTTGCTATCAAAAGCAAAATGTAAACGCCAAGCCAGTCACCAACCCTTTGATCTCCAATGATACAATGTTTGCAAGATATGATAGGGCAATAGTGGAATAAAGGTTGTATGAGTAACCAACCAATGACTGATTGTATTTAAGGTCCACTCCACAAAATGAGACCCAAACCCAGCACTGCTTGTTGACTAAGAGCCGGAGACTAAACAGCCCAGGGACCTAGGGTAAAACCAAATAATACTTGTCTAAAAAACAGTGGTGGTAAGATGACTCCTAATAAGTCATTTGATCCTCCTAGATCAGTAGTGTGTTCAGCCATTGTCTTAGTCAGGGTTTCTATTCCTGCACAAACATCATGATCAAGATGCAAGTTGGGGAGGAAAGGGTTTAATTGAGCTTACACCTTCATGCTGCTGTTCATCACGAAAGGAAGTCAGGACTGGAACTCAAGCAGGTCAGGGATCAGGAGCTGATGCAGAGGCCATGGAGGGATGTTCCTTACTGGCTTGCTTGCTTCTCCTGGCTTGCTCAGCCTGCTTTCTTATAGAACCCTAGACTACCAGCCCACAGATGGTACCACTCATAAAGGGCCCTCCCCCTTTGATCACTAATTGAGAAAATGCCTTACAGCTGGATCTCATAGAGGCATTTTTCTCAACTGAAACTCCTTTCTCTGTGATAACTTCAGCTTGTGTCAAGTTGACACACAAAACTAGCCAGTACAGCCATCATGAGAGAAGCTTCCTCCTGAAGCCGATTGGAACAATTCTAGAGATCTACAGCTAGAACCTACACAGAGACTGAGTGACCTGGGAAGACTCAGCCCTAAATGGGATGTCTCCATCAAATCCCTCTCCTCATGGAAGAGGAAAGATTGTAAGACCTAGAGCAGATGGAAGACTCCAAGGGAAAAAAAAAGCTCTCTAAATCAACATGAGCAAAGATCATATGAACTCACAGAGACTGCAGCAGCATACACAGGTCTTGCATGAATGGGTTTAGACAGGTCCTCTACATGTGTATTATGGCTTCTAGTTTAGTGATTTCATGGTTTTCCTGCATGCATGAACAAGTGGGTTTCTGATTCTTGTCCCTTCTCTTGAGCTCTTTTCCTTCTGTTGGTTTCTCTTATTCTATTTCAATGGGATAGTTTCTGTTTTAACTTGTTTTATTTTATTTTCTTAAATTTTAATATTATCTCTTAGAGGCTTATTCTTTTCTAATGAGACACAGAAGGGAGTAGATTTGATGGGAGGGAAGGTAGGGAGGAACTGAGAGGAACTGTAATCTAATATACTATATGAGAAAAGAATTGATTTTCCATAAAAGGAAAAAAGAAAATAAAAAAAATTAGGTGAAACAGGACAAGAGGAAGAGACCCTTTGCCCACATTTAGCTTCTACACATGTTCACACAGGTGAGTGTGCCCACATGTTCATGATCTTACAGGCTAGTGTTCCCCCCCATCCGTGTGTGCTCGGAAGAGAATGTACCCTCCAACATACACACACAGGTGAGTGTACCCATATATGCACATGTGCTCCCTGATGAGTGCTCCCCTCCCAACATATGCTCACAGGAGAGTGTAACTTTAATTTTTTCAAAGCCTACATTTAGTAATGGTTCTGAAAAATGTTAACCTTCCTCTATCCCACCACCCACAAGAGGTAGTAGAAAAGAAAGAAATATGGCAGAAATGGATCTGTTTAGAAATTGTTCTTTGGGGCAAATCCCATCTACATTGTCAGGAAATCAGCAGTTCAGACCTGTGGGTCAGCAGTAGCAGCTTGATCCACTTGCAAATATTTCACGAATATACCAGCAGTCCAGTTCAGTAGAGTCCAGATAGTAAATACGAATTAGCATTGGTGGCACAACCTAGAAGAGTCAGCCAGGCCTCAGCCAAATCAGCATGAGTCAGCAGGAGGGACGAGGGCCAACAGAACACCAGGAGAAGTTCTAGGTTGTGCCTCTTTCAGCCAAGTGAAGACTATTGAAGATGCGAGACCAACAAGCATTGCACAGCTAGCTGGACTGGCAAGCAAGCCAAACCTATCCAAGCCTAGCCAAGCCCCCGTCACTGTTCATTGAGTTCTATTTATACTCCCGCCAAACATCACATGTTCTCTATGGATCTTGCCTCAGCGTGTGAGTCTGTCTTAGCAAAATTCCACATGAGTCTGTCTCAGCTAACATCACTCTGCCAAACAGCCCAAGTCCGCAGAAGTGGTTAGAAACCGTAGCATACCACCAGAAGTTTTTTGGTGCATTTCTCTCTGTGGAGTCCCAACAAAAGGAGATCATCAACACAATGTAAGGCAAACCAACATATGCGTGTCCTTAGTGAAGAATCCTTCATCCCCTGTCCTTTCCCATGCTTGCTTCAGCAGAACATCTTTTCACCCGTGTCTGCTTCAGCAAAATGTCCCTTCATGTGTCTGCTTTAGCAGAACATTCTTTCATTTGTGTCCACTTCAAAAAAACACTCCTTCACGTGTTTGCTCCAGGAAAACACCATCCAACACAACTGATTTTCCAAAGAACTCTTAAGTTTCCACTTCAGGAGAGTGTACCCTCAACATGCACACATGCAAGTGTACCGACATATACAGGTTCTCCGTGGTGAGTGTTCTCACACATGCACACACAAGTGTGTATATCCATAACATACACAGCCACACACTCATATATCATAAACACACACATAATAAATTATATTACATGCATTTACTATGTAATATAGAAGAAACTTATTTTGCTAAATTATTTTTTTATTAATTTGAGGAGTTTCTGTAAGATTCTTGCAGATTTTTTATCCAGGTAATCATGAGACTGGTGACTAATAATGGTCTATATTTTTTTCTTTGTTTTATCTTATGGCCAAGTGGATAATAGTTCCTCCCTTCTATAAACGTTACTATTCTTACCAGTATTTACTAATTTTATAAGAATACTTAAGTGTCAAGAATAAAAAGACTTAGCTTTAGAACTCATTTTTGTGCATTTTGGAAATGAGGACCCAAACTTGCCTTTTTCTGAGGTAAGCAATTAAATCAGCCCTATAAATTTAATTGCATGTATTAGCCACGTTTATCATCTACATGATATTTATTATGTTTTTCATTTATTTTACCACCACCATTGCCTTGTTATTACTTACAAAGATTATTATTACTAAGTCAAGTCTCCTGCTTCTTTATGTTGACTCAGAGCATAGTAGGATTGGGGTGGGGCCTCCAAATCCCATAGTGGGAAGTCAAGTATTGTTGTCTGGACTAAAGGCTAATATTTGATTGATTTTTATAAATCTAGAAGATATCCACATAAGTCTGGATAGTACGGATAAGCTGAGTCATTGGCAGGACTGCAGAAGGTCCTACAGATTTAAGAATTAAAACTATGCCGGCCAGTGGTGGAGCACATCTTTAATCCCAGCACTTGGGAGGCAGAGACAGGTGAATTTCTGAGTTCGAGGCCAGCCTGGTCTACAGAGTGAGTTCCAGGACAGCCAGGGCTACACAGAGAAACCCTGTCCCAAAAAACCAAACCAAACCAAAACCAAAACAAACAAACAAAAAAACCAAAACAAAAAAAAAAAAAAAAAAGAAAAAGAAAAAGAAAGAATTAAAACTATAATTTAAGGAATAGCCAAAGGTATAGATCAAGAGCATATATGTAAGAAGTAAGCTTTAAAGTGAATTTTTCACTGAATTTCTTAAGAAGAGAGAGATGAGCTAGGCATAATGGTTTATGCTTTTTATCGTAGACTTGGGAGACAGAGGCAGGCAGCTGTGAGTTCAGGGTCACACAGTGAGGCATGCACGCACACACGCGTGTGCGCGTGCGCGCACACACACACACACACACACACACACACACACACACACGGGGGGGGGGATGAAATAAACAGAAAAGTTCATGACAGAACAGACATGACATCCTGATGGGCTATTTTGGGTACTGAAGATAACAGGGAAGGTAGTAGAGAAGGCATCAAAGAGGAAAGATAGATTTCCATAGAGTCATTTTGTATATCCATGAAGTTAATTGCACTAATAAGTTTGAAGTTCATGTAACAAGTCATATTCAGGGGAAGGTGATAGATGGCTATGTGAAAAAAATTCTATTATCTTACAATTTATATTAATTTAATTAAATACTGTTAATATTGATTTTTAATCATGCGTTTGTGTTTATATGTGGGTAAGTGCTCATGAGTGCAGGTGCCTATGGAGGCCAGAGGCATCAGGTCCCATGGAGCTGCAGTTATAGCTAGTTGTGAGGCACCTCACATGGAGCTGGGATCTGAACTTAGGTTCATCTAAGAACAACATATGGTCTTAACTACTGAGCCATCTCTCTTCTTTGGGAATACTCAATCCATAGTTTTTCTGTTGGTCAAACATCAAATTTTGTGCATGTAGCATGTATAACCTCATGGCTCATTTGACTAGAAACTTATCCTAAGCTCTCACAAGGATAAAGCTGAGATGTCAGGAAAGAATATTGTCAGGAAGGAGAGATCTGATTACCAAAGCATTAAGGGAGAAATTTCTGGATCATATTAATCTACTAGTCATTATTTTCTGGTCTGCTTTTGTTGCTTTATGTACTACTTTTGCAATAATTTTTACAGGCGATATTTTAAAATTAAAATAATCAAGAAATTAAAATGAGCAAGAACACGGTATATCTTATAGAAGGTAAGAGAGCAGATGAAGGAAACATTATTTTAATTTAGGAGAGTTGGTTTAAGCTTTTGCATATCCCTTGTTCTAGAAAATAGAGTTAAAGTTAGAAGTAGTAATTTATCTGATTGGGACCAATTGCTTTAAGTAAGACAGGAGGATGGGGGTATACAAAGGTTTAAGATTAAACATTTTAAAGTAAGGATTCAATATTAAAGTAAGAATATAATATATACACATCACTTAAAAAGATTAAAGATTAAAAAGAAAAAAATTAAAACCTCAAAAGATTCAGCAAAGGCCTTTGATCATATCCAACATCCCTTCATAATGAAAGCCCAGGACAAATTAGGAATAGAAGCAGCATATATATGCAATGTAACAGGTGATAGATATATTATAAACCGATAAATACTATTGACCTAAATGGGGAAACCACAGAGCATTTAATCTAAGATCATGGTGCTTTCTCCTGCTGCTTGTATTCAATGTACAGAGAGAAGCCAGTTTTCTTACTTGCAGAGAACATGGTACTATACCTAAAAGACTGTTCAAATGCTAAAGTCACAGTTTCAAGGAGAGACCTTGCCTCAAAGGAATAGGTGAAGAGTGACAGAAAAGGTCACCTGGTGCCCTCTTCTGGTCTCTGTGCTTCTATACAGGCTCACTTGCTAGCACTCCCTGCCCCTCCCCCCACATACACATATGTACACAACATACACAAATGTATGCACATAGCACACAACACACAAAAGTAAATCTTTTCAAAACAAAAGGCAATGAAAGTAAAATTGTTATGGTTTGAATCTAAAATGTCTTCCATGGACTCGTGCTGTAGTGGTCATTTCCCATTTTAGGGCAGTATTTTGGGAGGGTGTGGGACTTCAGGAAGTGGAGCCTGGTTAGCAGAAGAATGAAATCAACACATAGGAACCCCTGGCTACAACACGTTCCCTCTGTACCTGCCTTTCTTAAGTTATTAAAAAATTGTTGGTGATGCCTAAATTCCTGTGTCTAGCTTGGTTGGATCTTTGATAACTTAATTGATATTTCTTCGCTAGAAGATTGTTGACAGAAACTGTAGTGACAGAGAATTCACTGCTCAGTCATGGTTGGTCCTTAAATATTCTCCTTTACAAATAATACTGCAGAACTGGGGAGAGTGACATCATTATAACGCCACGCTATGTCAGGTGTATAATAAGTCTAATTGCATGGTAATATGCAGAATCAGCAAAAGAATCTCCATTTTACAGATGAGATCATAGGCACTGAGGTAAGTTACAGGATTTTGAAGACCACACCAAAAGAAATTATATCCTTGACCTTAGGAAAGCTGTTAATTTTCTTTTTTTTTTTTTTTTTTGAAAAATTTATGCATGTGTGTATTTTTGGTTAGATCCATCTACACTCCCCTCTTGTACCTTCTCTGCCTCCAACATATCTCCCATTTGCCTCTCAATTTCACACATATTTTAAAAGTAACTTGTTAATTTGTTTTCTGTTACTGTGATAAAGCACCATGACCAAGGCAATTTGTAGAAGAGCTTCTCAGGCTTCCTGTTTCAGGAGGGCTTAGTCTGTCACAGCAGCAAGTGGTAGCAGGAACAGAAGAGAAGATATGTGAACTCAAAGTTGGGGGAGCTTTACGTACTCAAAGCTCATTCCTAGTGATGCACTTCGTTCAACACCTTCTAAACCTCCTTGAAAAGCATCCCCACCTGAGGACTAAGTGTTCAAACACCAGAGCTTGTGGGGACCACTCTCATTAAAAACTACCACAATATCCTAGTAAGTCTAGTTAGTGGTGCCCATGTACATGTTTTTGAGGTGTCAGCCACTGGGACATGAACAACCCAATAGCTGCACTTCCGCCTTCCCCAAAGCAATGTGAGTCTCCCTACCTCAGCAGCTGTCTGTCAGTCTGTCTGTCAGCTATGGGGGTGGGCGGTTGGAAGCTCTCCCACCCCTATGCTGAAATTTTAACTATCTTGGTCCTGTGAAGGCCTTGGGCGGGTACATCTTCTGTGAGATTATGTGTATAACAGCTGTGTTGCATTGGCACTTCACAGCACTCCTTCCCACCTGCCTCTTTCTCAGTGTTCTCTGAGCCTGGTGGGATTTGATAGATGTGCTCTTTCTAACAGCTTATTCTTAGCACTGTGACCAGTTATGAGTCTGTGCATTAACTACTACACTGCTCAATGAAAATATTCTCTGGCCAGGCCAAGTGAAGCACAGATCTACAGAGATGAACATATCTATTTGAAGGGGAGTTTGAGAGCATGGCAGTTTAGCACATCAGAGAGGTAACTTCATCCTACATGGTGTGACCTTTTAGCTCCTCCCTTTGAGTGAGCACCAGGGCAGTAGCTCTCTTCTTGTTTATTAAATGAATTTTTTTGATATTTTAAAAAGTATTGTTGACATAAAAATTACATAGTTGTGGTATAAGTGATTTTCAACACACGTATAGAATATGTGATGATCAAGATCAAGTAAATTTGTATTTCTCCAAATCATTCATGAGTTCTGTCTTCAATTACTGCTTGCTGAATATTGGTTACATCATTCTGTTTCAGAGTTCATTAATCAGACCTATCAGCACTTGCCAGCCTTGTAGGTCTTCTTAGTACTTTGAGAATTTTTAAAATTACACCCAAAATATAACAGCAAAGTCTGACCTGAGACAGACTTTTTTATAAGGAAGGAAGGGTTAATTTTGGATTACAGTTTGAGGGTATAATCCATCATAGCAGAGAAGATATGGAAGCAGAAGAATACCAGAATGCAAACAGAGCAATGCATGCTTTAGCTCATTATTGCCTTTCTCCCTTTTTTGCTGTAGTCCTGGCTACCAGCCCATGGAGTGATACTGCCCATATTGAGGGTACTTCTTCCCACCTGTCTAAGTTAGGGTTTCCATTGCTATGAAGAACCGACACCATGACCAAGGTAACTCTTACAAAGGGCAATATTTAATTAGGGCTGGCTTACAGGTTCAGAGGTTCAGAACTATTATCGTCTAGGTGGGAAACATGGTGCTAGAGGCTCAGAGTTCTACGTCGTGATCCAACTGTAGCCAGGAAAGGACTGTTTTTCAGGCAGCTAGAAGGAGGGTCTCAAAGCTCACTCCTGTAGTGACACACTTACCACAACAAGACCACACCCTACTCCAACAAGGCCACACCTCCTAATAGTGCCATTGGGTGGGAAAGCATATTCAAACCACCACTCAGCCTCAATTAACATAAGCTAGAAAGTGTCTCACAGGCATGTCCAAAGGCTGAGACAAGACTCGAATTATAAATCATTTTATGTTCAAAACTGGTATCTGTTTTTTGTAGAAAAAAGGTAAGATGGCTGGGCATGGTGGTACATGCCTTTAACTCAGCACTAAGGAGGCAAAAGCATAGATAGAGCTATGAGACAGGCCTGGTCTACATGGTTCCTGATCAGCTAGAACTGCATAGTGAGAACCTGTGTAAAATAAAAATAATTAAAAACTAGCCAGGCAGTGGTGGCGCATGCCTTTAATCCCAGCACTCGGGAGGCAGAGGCAGGCGGATTTCTGAGTTCGAGGCCAGCCTGGTCTACAGAGTGAGTTCCAGGACAGCCAGGGCTACACAGAGAGACCCTGTCTCGAAAAACCAAAAAACAACAACAACAAAAAACAAACAAACAAACAAACAAAAACTATGATATAATAACGATAATCATAATGTAGTTTAAAAGTGTATTTGATAGTGTGTATAAATGCTTACTGGCAAATGTTTATTGTATAAAAAATGAAATTGCCATGGTCTCATGGCTTATCTGAGGCAGCCCACATAAAGTTTACCTTGAATGGGCCTGACTCTATTTGTTTGTGTTTATGTGTTTGTTTGCCTTTTCCCTTGGGCAGAGTGGTGATAGTGGTGGTGGGATGGTGGTGGTATCTTGTTATGAAGCTCAGGATGGCCTTCAACTTAAAAATTTCTCTGCCAAGACCCCTGACTTGTCGGACTGCAGGCATGCAAATCTATGCCCATGTCTTCCCACCACCCCCTCGCCCATTTGCTGGGACTCTGCCCTGAGTCTCAAGCATGCACTAAGCAAATGCTCTCCCACTGAGACAGAGCTTCAACCATGACTCCTACTGTTTGGAACCAGGTTAAATGGTTCAGATGGTATGACATGGTTATAGTCATAATATTTGAAAGGTTTTAAACAATGATCAAACAAATGTGAACACTATATGTACTGGGCTTTATGACCTTGGAAATAGGAAATGGGAAGCCCTGGCAACACTCACTTCTTGCCTGGGCCCAGCTTGGTGAAGACACTGTGTCCAGCTGTGCATTAGTGTTGATGAGTCAGAGACAGACATCAGCACTGACAGGCAGCAGGCTCCCCAAGGGTTTAGATATCCTGCAGCTACCTTTCTGAGATGGCTTTATAAGATCATACACTGCTACCCCGAGCACCAGGA
>CM052702.1:26776134-26809477 GCA_028551405.1 Uromys caudimaculatus | reverse complement strand
AATACTCTTGTGGGTATGCTTTGTTATGGGGTCACATACTTGGGTACATGGTTTCTGAAGAAAATAAACTTAAAGCAAAACTTGTCACGCACCTGAAGTGGATTTTTGTTTCATAGGATTTTAATGTTCAATAACAATGTAATTAATATAAAATGTTCATATGATTATGAGTTTCATTTATTTCATTTTTGGTAATAAACAATAAAACAGGAAAAAATGTACAAAGAAATCGTTTACTTCATTGCATTGAAAAAAGATCTATGCATGTGAAAGGGTGAATGAATAATGTGACTGGTTCTTTGTCAGTGTGGGTGACTGAGTGGTAGAGGCCTTACATGTGTGGGTGTGTGAAACCAAATGTCCATACATAGTATGTGACTAGGTCCAAGTACATGCATGCATACTGAGCACATCTCCTGATTGGCTCCTCTTACTTAATTCCCTATTTGAATCACTCTTCATATTATATTGGGGGGTGGTGGTCCCTGCAGTTGTCATGACTGGCAATGAAATGATCCCAAAAGAGGCAAAAAGGAAAATTCAGTTTAGCCCATGTAGTTGGTCCACATCAAACTTCAGGAGTTTGATGCTAGTTGGCTTATTGCCATATTTAAACTCAGTAAAATTTGAAAAAAAGCTTCTAAGCAATAATCATTTCAATTCCAGGTGCACAATAAAGCTTAAGGCTTGGCTACATAGACAGTCTTTTACAAAGTGCATGTGATCATCACGAAGGTGGCTTCTATAGTTAAAAGGCCTAGACTATAATGTGGTCTCTAACTGAGATAGTATAGAGGGTAGCTATAAAGTACAACAGGCTATAAAGTAAATGTGACATCTCCCCTAAGGATGGGTTCTATTAACTGAGAGCTAAAGATTATGATCTAGAGAAGGAGAGTCTGGGATAAACACTCTGGGGGATTTAAGTGATGTTTGGCTCTACAGATAGCAAAGATCACCAGACTGCTAATAACATCCACTCCCAACTTTCTGGGTGGAAGCAGGTATTTCTTCCTTTGAGGACACAACCATGCCTGATTCCCCGTAGAGAGAATCTCTTGTGTACTGTATGGATACATATCTTGTCAATAAAAAAACTATGGCCTATAGGAAAGGGTAGAATAGAAGGTGAAACATCTGGTAGGTAGAAAGGATTCTGGGATAGAGCCAGGCATGAGAGGATTCTCCCTAAGACATGCGAGAAGACAGACACATGGTACCTGAGCAGAGGTAACTAGCCATGCATGGGAACTTAGGTTAGAATAAGTGGGATATTAAGTTATGAACTAGTTGGAGAATTTACCTTAATATATGGCTTAGGTATTAGTATTGAGTCTTAGAGTTGTTATTTTTAGGAACAGGAGCACAGCTTATAGTAAAAGCCCCACAGTAATTCCTGGTTTCTTTAGTGATTTGTGGGCTCAAGGACCTTTGTAATACCAAGATTATATTAGTGTATATATGTGTACATTTGTGTTTATGTGTATGCATGTGTGCAAATGGATGGTGTGTGTGTGTGTGTGTGTGTGTGTGTGTGTGTGTGTGTGTGTTTGTGTGTGTGTGTGTATGTGTGAAGGTCAAAAACATGGAGTCTTTGGTTGAGTAGGAAGGGAGTTGATTTTCTCTGTCCACCTTTACACAGGTTACAAGGATTGAACTCATGTTTCCAGGCTTGTGGGTCAAGCACTATATTTGATGAGCCATCTTGATGGCCCTGAATAATTCTTAATATGTTACAATAACAAAGCATTGTTTCACATATTCAAACATTATTTTTGTCCTTATAAATGGAGAAATTAATACAGAGAAATACAAACTATATGGACTTTCTCTATTAGTCAGGTTTCTCTAAAGGAACAAAGCTGATAAAACACATTTATTAGAATATCTTACACCTTGCAGGCTGTGGTGTGGGTAGATCAACAAAGAAGGAATCCTAATAAAAAAGGCCAATAATCCTTTCTTTAGTCCAATAGACTGGATGTCTCAACAGTATCAATCAGGTACTGAAGTCCCATATAATTCCTAGAGAGTTACTAATTTTTTGTTAACAATAGTGTCTTAGGGTTTCTATTGCTGTGAAAAGACAGCATGGCCAAAGCAACTCTTACAAACAAACCATTAATTGTGCCTGGCTTGCAATTCAGATGTTTAGCCCATTATCATCATGGCAGGAAACATGGTGGCACACAGGTAGAGAGGTAGCTGAGAGTTCTACATCTGGATCCTCAGGCAGCAGGCAGAGAGAGACACTGGGCCTGGCTTGAGCATTTAAAACCTCAAAGCCCACCTCAATGACATATTTCCTCCAACAAGGCCACACCTACTCCAACAAGGTCACACCTCCTAATGGTGCCACTCTCTATGACCACTGGGGGCCATTTTCATTCAAACCACAACAATCAGAATCTTGAAGAAATAGGTTCTAATCCCAGCTAAGAAATACCTCAGCAATGGGATGGATGAGCTTGCCATTGAAAGTGAGCAAGCAGCCTAAAAGCAAAAGTTTCCTTCTTCCTTATCTTTTTATGTGGTCTGCCAATGAAGGAGTGGCCTAGATTTAGAGTAGGTCTTTTCACCTTACATGGTCCAATCGAGAAAATTCCTTATAGGCATGTTTTATATATAACACATTTTATATCTTCAATTTTAGATATAACAGATATAGTCAAGTTGACAACCAAGATTAGCTATCATTCTCTCCTTAACTCATTGAAAAAACAAAACAAAACATAGACTAATTTGCCTTGATGAGGACTTGGTTAGTTTACATCAACATCAGTCAATATAAACTTGGTTAATTTATATCCATCAACAATCAAGACAATGCCCTACAGACTTTCTAACAGGTAAATCCTATGGATGCATTTTCTCAATTAAAATTTCTTCCTATTAGATGTCTAGCTATGTCAAATTGGCGTAAAACTAAACATCACAGTTGGATTAAAATATTAACCTTGATAGTATGGTTTGGTTTTTTGTTTTTGTTTTTGGTACTGTTCCAACTCTTTATGTCTCATGCTATAGTCAGTGCATTCTCCAATCCCAGCATGGTTGCATCATTCTTGACACAAGCCCATGTCTTATGGTTGAGCTCAGTCTTCCTAGAGCTGTGAGCCTTTCCTGATGTGGTTTGGACTTGACTTAGACTGTTTCTAGTGTTAGTCTCTGCAGTGTCATATGTCAGAAAATAGAAGCATTAGAAGATAGATGTACTCGTTCCTTGGGAGAGTTAAAGAGCTGACTATTCACATTCAAATGGCAAAGAGAGAAGCTCAGTCTTAATATTGGGAATGAAGTTAATATCCCTGGGCAGAGTCCTGCTTCCTCAGGGAAATACCAGCTCTGGCCTTTTACCAGATTGAATCAGGCCTCTCAGATGATCTGGGATAACCTCCCTTGCCTTAGTCAAGTGATTGTGGAGGGCAATCACATCTGTAGAGCACTTAAATAAAGGTGTAACAATATAGCTATAGCTTGACCACGTTGATATGTAAAGCTCTCTGTGCCATCCTCATTAGTTTTGATGAGGCAATATCCATGTGGCATTCTCTGAAAATGTGATCACTCATAAAGTTAAAAAAGAACGTGCTGGTGAATGTGTTAGCTTGTTTTGTTTTGTCACCTTGACACAAGCTGAAGTCACCTGGGATGAGAAAATCTCAATTGATTAAAAAATAAAAATAATGGAGAAACCTTTCAATGCATTGTCCTATGGCAATGCTATGGAAACATTTTCTTGATTAATTATTGATGTAGGGGAAACAGCTTGCTGCAAGCAGTGCCGCCCCTGAACAGGTGTCTCTGGGTTATATAAGAAACCAGACTGCATGAGTTATGAGGACTAAGCTGGTAAGCAGCACTCCTCTATGATCTCTGCCTCAGTTTCTGTCTCTAGGTTCCTGTTTTGATTTCTTGCCTTGGCTTCCCCTGATGAAATATATCATATGAGCCAAATAAAGTCCTTGAATTGCTTTTGGTCACAGTGTTTTGTCAACAATAGAAACTAAACTAAGAAAATGAATGAATGAATGAATGGATGGATGGATGGATGATGATGATGATGAAGAAGAAGAAGAAGAAGAAGAAGAAGAAGAAGAAGAAGAAGAAGAAGAAGAAGAAGAAGAAGAAGAAGAAGAAGAAGAAGAAGAAGAAGAAAGCATTTTTCAAAGCAGGGTTAGTACTCCATACAAACTTGCCTTAAGTTGCGTGGAAGAGCCTGACATGTAGTATTTGTTAACAATGCAGGGACAACAATATTATTTTCTAAAACTTTTATGCAAATTTCTTAAAATGTAGAACATATTTACTCTATGCTAATTTCAAAGTTATTAGATAGGCAAAATTCTGAAAGCCCCCTGGACTAGAGAACAAAGTGGGGAAGGGAGAGGTAAGAATCTCCCCCCTCCCCCTCTCTCTCTCTACCAAATTTCCAACTGTGTCCCGGTAGCCTCTGTTGCTCTTTCTGCCTCTGTGCATAGATCCTGGTAAATTCCGGGAAACCCCAGACCTTGCAGATCATGCCTTTGTGCCCAGGGCTGCTACTAGAGGACACAATGCAGCAGCTCTATGCAAGCCCTACCCAAAGGTCAGCAGACACTCTTCCCTACCTCTTTCCCCTCCCATCCTTCCTAACCCTTCTTCTGCTTTCCTCGAGCCTTACCTTCTGTCTTTCCCCAGTCATTGTCTGTGTATCCCCATCAGTTCTGTGCTGCCAGATGATTTTTCAGTGCTCTTTTATACCTTGCTTCTGGGTGCTCTCCCCTCCACAGTGTGGAATGTGTGGCAGTTACTGTTGAGACCCTGACTTGCACATCCCTATGCTTTCCCCTGAACTCAGCACAATGCCTTCTGAAACAGGCACTCAACGAATTTTTGTGCAACGAACTTGAAACAGAGGTGGCCTGGGTGACTGGCACTTCTGAAGCCAGAGATAGAAGACCACAATTTCAATTTACAAATGCTCTTCTGTGGGAAATGAACAAGAAATTTAAACTATAACTACTCTTCCTGGGTAATTAAACAGAACAAAAGATAATAATAGCACAAAATGCAATCACATTTTAATAGATTCTGGAAATTAAACAGTCTTTCTGGCAATATATCTTAAAGCATTCCCATGGCCCACATTAGAGAATCATAATTCCTGGTGCTTTGAAATTACCAAGTCCTTTCAATTATACTGAAGTTATTACCGTGAAGCCTGAAAATAGTTTTGTTGGTATTAAAAATCAAATGTGGTTCTTCTTAAACACCGGATGCCAGATGTTGCATTGATTTAATCCCACTTACCAAACTTGTAAGTTATCCTGGCAGAGGATACAGACTCTTGTGATAGAGGACAAAGAATATTTCAGCAGAGTAAGTTACTTTATTGGCTCTGGTTCTCTTGAACTCAAAGTCCAAAGGGGATGAAAATCTCAGATGGACATCTGCATGTGGAGTAAAAGGGAAGCCAAACAAGGAGGAGCCTCCAAAGAGTCAGAGAGTCTGAGCATATGGCTCCAAACAAGGCATTATTTATCCTTCAAGATAGGTCACTGCAAACAACCCAGAGAATTGACTGTGGTAGAGTTGAGACTTTTAAAAATGTTTTTGTTGCGGAGTTGGAACCCAGGGCCTTGGACATGCTAAACAAATGACCTACCACTCAGCTACTCCCAGACTTGAGCCCTGTATTCTTGACAGATCTTGAAAGCCTACAGTGATGGTTAATATTCCTGGAGGGCAGCCGTTGTTAATATGTGTTAGAGGATTTACATTCAAAGGAACAAGAATGTCATTTCCAGCTTAGTGATTTAAACATAGATATTATTATGATCAGAGAGAAAACAGTACTGCAAATAGGAACTTAGTGATCATTAAAACTAATTTATCAATAATACATCTAAATATAGAGTGTAAAGAATGATCTAAATTATAACTTGAAATTTTGTTATCAAGGGGGTTTTTGTTTTGTTTATGTTTTGAGATAAGGCCTTATGTAGCACAGGCTGTTTTAAAACTTACTAAGTAGTTAAAAGTCACCTTGAACTCCTTTTCCATTCATGGCTCCAATTTGCAAGTGCTGTCATTTACAGGTATGTGCCGTTAACCCAGCTTCCATAGCAATGTTGATCGCCAGTGCATCAAAATGAGTCAAATAAAACCCTTAGTCAGACACATTTGTGATCTTTGGAATATATCTCTTTTCTGATGTTTTAGTCAACTGTCTGTCACTGTGACAAGATACCTGATGTAATGTAAGGAAGACTGGTGTGCCTTGGCTCACTGTTTCAGAGGCTTTAAGCCATGCTTCCTTGATCATGTTGCTTTGGGTTGGGATAGCATAATATGTCATGGAAAGAGTGGATGGTGGAGAAGGGGCAGTCAACAGATGGTATCCAAGAAGAACATAAAGAGATAGGAAAGTGTCAGAATCCCAATGTCCTATTGAAGTACTTTCCCAAAGAGCCTGACTTTCTTCTCTTTGTACCTATGCCCTAAAGCTTTTTCTACCTCTCAAGATCTCCATAGGCTGGGACCTTTCTTTCAACAACAGGGCCTTTGGAGACATTCATGATCCACACTGTAACACACGCTGTGCATGATTTTTCTTTAGAGTGGCGACTATTACACTGTAGAAGTATCTGTTATGGTTGCTAATAGAATTTATTTATTGGACTTTTGTTAGGAGCACAAAGATCCTTGTGCTCAGCCCAGCAGTGGTGGTACACACCTTTAATCCCAGCACTTGGGAGGCAGAGGCAGGAGGATTTCTGAGTTCGAGGCCAGCCTGGTCTACAGAGTGAGTTCTAGGACAGTCAGGGTTACACAGAGAAACCTGTCTCGAAAAACCAAAATCAAAACCAAAACCAAAACCAAAACCAAAACCAAAACAAAAACGAAAACAAAAACCAAACAAAACAAAACAAAACAAAAAAACAAAAAAAAAACCCAAACCCATCAAGATCCTTGTGCTCACAGATAGCACTAGGGAAACAAGAAATGTTAAATATTTAGGCTTGTCTTTCCAAAGAAAAAGATGTAGACAGTATGGGAAGAGATGACTAAAATAGGTGACATTTAGGGGGGGATATGGAAACTTGGTGCAGTGAAGACTTCCTGGAACCTATGAGGGTGACCCTAACAAGGACTCATAGTAATGGAGGATATGGAGACTGAACCATCGTCTTCTGTAACCAAGTTAGGCTCCCAGTGAGATACCAACCCAGCCACAAAATCTATAACCTACAACCTGCCCTGCCTGGAAGATATTCTGGGGCAATGGTAGTTCACAGCTTGTGGGAATTGCCAACCAATGACTAGTCTAACCTGATGTCCACACCATGAGAGGGAACCCATGCCTGTTACTGCCTAGATGGCCAGGATCAGGAAGCTGGATGGCTCAGAGACTTAGGCTAGGATAGAATCAAACATGACCACCACCACCACCACCAATGACAACGACAATGACAACAACAACAAACAATGTCAATAAAATGATTCCTAATCATATTCTGCTATACACATAGATTGATACCTAGCCCCATCATCATCAGAGAGTTATCCTTCAGCAGCTGATGGGAGTTGATATGAGACCCACAGCCAAATATTAGGCAGAGCTTGAAGAACTATGCAGAATATGGGGAGGAAGGACTGTTTGAGCCAGAGTGGTTGAGGACACCAGGAAAATGTCCCACATAGTTGACTAAGCAGGGCTCACAGGGGCTCACAGAGACTGAAACAGCAACCACAGAGCCTGCATGGATCTGCACCAGGCCCTCTGCATGCATGCTGTGATTCTTTAGCTTTGGATTTTTGTTTGACTCCTAACAAAGGAAGTGAGGGTGTCTCTGAATTTTTGGCTTGCTTATGGGACCTATTTCCTCTTACTGGGTTGCCTCATTCAGCCTTGATATGAGGGTTTGTGCCTAGTCTTACTGCAACGTGGTATGCTGAGTTTAGTTGATATTACTGGGAGGCCTGCTATTATCTGAAAAGAAAAGAAGGGGAATGGATCTTGGGGAGAGGGAAGGTGGTAGGGGTGGTGATGAAGCTGTAGTTGGGATGTATTGTTTGAGAGAAGAATAAATTTAAAAACTTAGCAGAAGAGAGATGTGCAACATGTTTTCAAGCCAGAAGGCTGGGGATGGAGGTGGCTAATCTCCAGGTAAGTCTGGAATGTCTGTAGGACCAGGCCATACCTGATTCTCCCAAGCTCCCACAATAAGGACCAGAGGTTGCTAACAGTTCGGATGATGTCTACAGGATCTGTATGACCAAACATACACCAGAGGCCTCCCCTAGGCCCTCAAGATAAGACATCTAACCTATTTTAGGATCCATCTTCATGGAAGATGTGACATGTACTTTGAGAAGATTTCAATGTAATTATGTCTTTTTTTGCACAGTGGATTATGTTACACCAGGAAACTTTTTTCTACATTGTATGTATTTAAATATGGCTAAAATAAGCTGCCCATGGTCAGACTCTAGACGTTTGAACCAACACTATATACTGAGTCCTTTTGCACAAGATTCCCTTCCTGCTTCTCTAGTCTTCTAGCAGTGGTGTTTGCAGTGAACCCACAGACTCTTACATTTTTAAAATTACCTTTGTTTGTTTGTTTGTAAGTAAATAAGTATGTGTGTGTATGTGTGCATATGAGTGGGAGAGAGATAGAGATACAGAGATAGAGACAGAGACAGAGACAGAGAGAGAGAAGGTATAGAGGTCAGAGGACAACTTCTGGGGATCAGTTATCTCTTTCCACAATTAGGGTTATCAGGCTTGTTAGTGAGCACTTTTCCTTTGTTCTTGCTGGCCCTCGTGGGACGCTTTATTGCACGTTGCAAGTCATATTAGTGATGCACATTTGGAAGAGACAGAATTACTCCTTCACATAAAGAGATGCTGAGTTCAGTAGGCAGAATTGGTCACAGTTCTTGTAATCTATTCTGGCACATTTGAGATTAGAGGAACATCTTAAACCATATACATGTCTCAGAGGGTCCCCAAAGCAGGGTGGGATGCTGAAACTCGAGAAAGAAGGCAATGAGGAGCAACCCATCTAGGAGATATCCTACTATAGCACAACCTGACAGAAGCCACGCAGCTGCCATGGCCCTTGGCTTAGCACTGAGAGTGGATATTATCAGAACCCAGAATTTCAGTCAAGGATGCCCAGAAAGTGAGGAGCCTATACTGCTATGCCAAATAATGAATCTTCCCTGTGCATCAACTTCTTTTTCTTATTGCTGCTACTAATTTCTAACTACGTAGTGTGATTATGGAAGGTTGGCCTCATATGAAACCTGACTGCAAAGGCCTTAGTAATTTAGGTTAGGTTTGCAGGTGCAACTCAGAACAGGCTAGGTAGGTGATTTAAACAGCTGAACCAGTCTCTATGCTTTGCCATGAGCAGGTAGAGTATATAAGCATACACCTATAGCAGGTGGCTTTAGTGAATGGTTGCTGAAGAAGGACCCACAGTGATGTCCACTGGCTGATGCGGACTGAGTGTGCAGAAGCCCTGTCCAACTGAAACATGACATGAGTCACAAATATGATTTTCTATCTTATAATACTCACATTAAAAATAAGAAACAAAAATTAATTTTCTTATGTATTTAACCCACATTGTCCTATATATGATCATTTTTACATGAAACCAATCAAAAATTACCAAAATAATTTATATTATTTCTTCATACTAAGTTTAAGATCTGGTATGTATTTTTTCCCCTAAAACACCCCAGTACAGGTTCAGAGCACTGTGACTTGGGGTTCTACATCACCACTCTGCATAGCTGTTCCATGTGAGAAGTTCTGGGGACTTTACAGGGGGCAACAGTAGCTTGAGTCAGAGCTGCTAGGACAAGCATGACAGCATCTCAGTTTGAAACACTGCCAATTTTCTTACTGCCACTACTTAATTTTTTGCTGATACTAAATTCAGCTTCTTCAGGCTTCCCATGTGGATGGAAGACCAAGTGTTCTGCAGGCAGGTCCCAGGGATCAGTCTCAGCTGCTGAGATACTCAGTCTTGTGGATGGAACAACAACTTGGTTCTTGGTCTATTGGGTGTGCGGCAGCCATTGTTACACTATCCTGAGAGTGTCAAATAAGCATGCTAATACCTCCTCTTTCAATATGTATATTTATTCTGTTGGTTCTCTTCCTAATGAATACAGAGAATATCCTCCAATGAGGCTGAACTTCCCATTTCCAGCAGCCATTTGTGGATAGTGTGAGTTGTCTGCAACCTTTTTAGTCTTTGCAGTTGTCACAGTTATTTATCTTAGCCCTTCTCTGTGGCATTTAGTGACATTCATTGCAGCTTTAATTTGCATTTCTCTAATGGCTAAAGATGTTGAACACATTTCCATGTGATTATTGCCATCTGCATATGTTCCTCAGTGAAATGTCTTTATGCCTTTCAACATTTTATAATTTGATTATTTCTTTATTTTCCTATTGTATTTTAAGAGTTACTTTCTTAAACATATTCCAAATGTTTTTCCTTTTTTTGATGTACAGTATTATTAGAAATATTCTTAGGGCCACAAAGAAAAAGACCACCCCTCTGAGTAAGATGTCACAGCAAGGTAACTGTAGTTCTACTCAGAAGGGTAAAAAGCTCCCAGAAGCCAGGGAACAAGCATACATGGTCAAGGTCGTATCCATATTCCTAACTTGGAGGGAGCTTGGCTGTTCTTTACTGGTTGAGGTTCAATTTCACAATCTACACCAGCTACTTTAAAAAATGCCCCAGACAGACTAGAGAGATGGCTCAGTGGTTAAGACCACTGACTGTACTTCCAGAGGTCATGGGTTCAAATCCCAGCAACCACATGGTGGCTCACAACCATCTGTAATGAGATCTGATGCCCTCTTCTGGTGTGTCTAAAGACAGCTGCAGTGTACCTATAATAAATAAATAAATAAATCTTTTAAAAAATACACCAGAAATTGGGGAGGGGGGTGGGGAGGGAGAGGAGGTAAAACTGATTTTGCACAGTTTGGCAGAAAAAAAAAAATCCTTACAACCTCTTACAGCATGCAAGTATATTTCCACATTCTTTTTTTTTTTCTCGAGACAGGGATTCTCTGTATAGCCCTGGCTGTCCTGGAACTCACTCTGTAGACCAGGCTGGCCTCGAACTCAGAAATCCACCTGTCTCTGCCTCCCAAGTGCTGGGATTAAAGGCGTGCACCACCGGCATATTTCCACATTCTTATAAACTCATGTTTTAACTATCTTTAATAGAGAAAAAATTTGATAAGTCCAATTTTTATTTTTTTCTTTTTATTGATAAACCTTTCGTAGGTGTTCAAGACTTTCTTCTTCTGATACTAGATCCAAGATTTTTCTCCTATATTTTCCCCCTAAAAGTTAAATAATCTTTATGTTTTACATTTTCAAAAACCATTATTGTCAGTACTACTTGTGTGATGGTGGGAATGGAGCAGAGGGCTTTATGCATGTTAGGTAAGTGCTCTCCTGCTAGATTAAAGACTCTTAGCCTATGCTAATTCATTTTGAACTATTTTTTTTAACATACAATGTTTAGGCAAAGGTTCATATTCTTTTGTCTATAGATACCCAGTTACTTCTATTTATGCATGAAAGTAGCTTTATTTCATCAGATTGATTTTGAAATAAGGTCTTGGCTTGAGAGGTTGGGCAAGTTTGTTGTTCCCTGGCCTTGTCCATGTCTTGCTTTGCTAGAGACCCACAGTCTTTAATGCTGGAACGAAGAACAGAACTTCAAAAGAGATCAGTTGCTTCTTCTTTATTCTATTTCAAGATTGCTTTAATTACTCCCTTTATGCATTTGATGTATGCTTTAGTGATCTCTGCATATGCATTGCACTGGCAAGATTTAGCCAGGGATCAGATTCAGTTTTTCTCATCATTTGGGGAGAATGTATTTCCTTAGCTTTTGTGACTAATTTTGAGAGTGTGTGATGCATCTCATTATGTCTCAAGAGCTTCTTTCATCAGTGTAGTGGAATTTAGATTTTAACTGTAATTTGAATTTCCTATTAAAATAGAATCTTATGTAGCTCAGATTGGTTTCAAAATCAGTCTATAGCTCATCCTGACTCTCTCTCCCTGCTCCTGCCTATGAGGTGCTGGGATTACAGGCATTATTCCTAAGAATATTAATCCTGGTAATGCTCTGGTAGCTGTCCAGTTAAAGGTTTTCTGTTTCTGAGCGGTTGAACACAGTATCATATTTTAACTTACTGTGTCTATATGTTCATGACAGTTCACACAAAGAACCATGAACAATGTGGAAGTGGCACAGCTAGATAATTATTTTCAGAAAAAGGGTACACTAAGACCCAACCCAGGCCAGCAAACACACATGACCAAGGTGACTCCATCTTTTTTCCAATTGTAGGTAGCATAAAGGGGAAGGGGAATTTCAGGAAATGAGTCCTTGCTGATCTGACTATCTTTGATCAAATTTTTCTTACAGTTATGCATATGTAACTATAATTACATTTGCATGTTTATTTTTAATGAACTTTTAAGAGTCTTTTATAAAGACTTCAGTTTTTTATCAAACATATTACAGAGAGGTTTTGTCAAGAAGAATAAAACCCATATAATCACACATCTCTTCTGATTCCTCTTTCTTTGATTCTATTTTATTCTGCTCAACTGGATCAGCAGTGTAGAGGGCTCAGGATATCCAGATGGAGTACCAGCTGGTGAAACAGGTCCACCAGTCTCTATGTTGTGGATGAAGCTACAAATGTTGACAACTAGCCAGTGCCTATGCAAACAAGCCAGATCCAAAATGTTCAACATCTATATCAGTTGCTTTAACAAGAGCATTGATCTTATATTTTGTAATGGTCACTTTGTCATTATGCAAGATGAAGAGGCAGAGACATAGGCCACAGAACAGATGCAAAACACAGTTGCAGTCTTTAGCCACTGGATGAAGTGAGTCTCTATTAGTTTTCCATTGCAGTGATAAAACACCATGTCCAAGGCAATGTATAGAAGTGGATATGACCCCACAGACAATAGGAGACGAGCACTGTGCATTGGTTTGGTTTGCTCCAAATGTTGTCATTGAGAGAAACTTGCCCAAGAACTGCTCATGAGGTTCCTGTGGCAGTTTGTCACTTGTGCAGCCTTCTCTCAGGCTGGTTGGTGAGCTAATGGTTCCTTCAGGACTGGACAGAAGCTGCTGGTTTGTGCCTGGTGTCAGCCTGCCTAGAGGATTAGTCTGGAGCTGCTAAGTCATATATGGTGTTTGCTACAGGACTGAACTGCTACCAAAGAAGATCAAGCTTGTCCCCAAAAGAACTATTGCTGAACAAGTCCACTTCCCCTTCATCCTCATAACTTTTCTCTTCCATTACCTCTGCTGGGTGATGGGCTAGAGCAGAGGTTGAACCCTTATTAAAAGTAGTCTGCAAAGAATTTAAGCCTATGGGAATGGTTTATTTGGCTTATGGTTCCAAAGGGATACATGTGGCAGCAGGCAGGTCTGACAGCAGGAATATGAGAATTCACATCTCAACAAGCAGGAAGCAAAGAGGAGAGTAGGAATGGCCTGAGGCTTTGAAACCTCAAGCTCCACTCCAAGAGACATGTTTTCTGCAACAAAGCCCCACCTTTGAAGCCTATCCAATAGTGCCACCAACTGGGGCCCAAATACTCAAATGCCTGAGACTGTGGAGCACAACTCAGTCAAATCACTCAAAGCCTCACTCTGATTCAACTGTGCTGGCTAGTCTTATGTCAGCTTGACACAGAAACTAGAGAAAACTATCTGAAAGAAAGGAACCTCAATTGATAAAATACACCCACAGGATCCAGAACTGAAGCATTGTCTTAATAAGTGATTGATAGGGAAGAGTCTAGCCCATTGTAGGTGCCATCCTTGGGCCATAGATCTGGGATCTATAAAAAAGCAGGCTGAGACAGGATCCTTTCGTTATACATTTGTGCCAGGAGCTGTGCCACATATCTCTATACCCAAATACCACTGAGAGAGAGCTGGTCTCCCAGGAGTGCAGACATGCCTGTGAGCACAGGTAAGACCACCACATCTGCTCAAAGGAACCTACCTAGAGCCATCAGGGCACAGGAACTGAGGAGCAGACTGGGACAGGATCCTCCTGGTTTCTGTCTGTACCAGGAGCTGACCCTGTACCACAGCTCTTCATATGTAAATTCCTACCAGAGAGAACTGGTCTCCCAGGAGTACTGACACACAGGCTTGCACCAGGGACAAGCCACAGACAGAGACAGAAAGACCAGCTAACACCAGAGATAACCAGATGGTGAGAGGCAAGAGTAAGAACACAAGCAACAGAAACCAAGGCTACTTGGCATCATCAGAACCCAGTTCTCCCACCACAGAGAGCCCTGGATACCCTAACACAGCACAAAAGCAAGACTTTGATTTAAAATCACATCTCATGATGATGATAGAGGACTTTAGGAAGGACATAAATAACTCCCTTAAAGAAATACAGGAGAACACAGGTAAATAGGTAGAAGCCCTTAAAGGGGAAACACAAAAATCCCTTAAAGAATTGCAGGAAAACACAACCAAACAGGAGAAGAAATTGAACAAAACCATCCAGGATCTAAAAATGGAAATAGAAATAATAAAGAAATCCCAAAGGGAGACAACCCTGGAGATAGAAAACCTAGGAAAGAGATCAGGAGTCATAGATGCAAGCATCACCAACAGAATACAAGAGATAGAAGAGAGACTCTCAGGTGCAGAAGATACCATAGAAAGCATTGACATAACAGTCAAAGAAAATGCAAAATACAAAAACCTCCTATCCCAAAACATCCATGAAATCCAGGACACAATGAGAAGACCAAACCTAAGGATAATAGGTATAGAAGAAACTGAAGATTCCCAACTTAAAGAGCCATTAAATATCTTCAATGGAATTACAGAAGAAAACTTCCCTAACTTAAAGAAAGAGACGCCCACAAACATACAAGAAGTCTACAGAACTCCAAATACATTGGACCAGAAAAGAAATTTCTCCTGTCACATAGTAGTCAAAACACCAAATACACAAAACAAAGGAAGAATATTAAAAGCAGTAAGGGAAAAAGTCAAGTAACACATAAAGGCAAACCTATCAGAATTACACTAGACTTCTCACCAGAGAGTATGAAAGCTAGAAGGTCCTGGACAGATCTCATACAGACCCTAAGAGAGCACAAATGCCAGCCCAGGATACTATACTCAGCTAAACTCTCAATTACCATAGATGGTGAAACCAAGATATTTCATGATAAAGCAATCTTTCCACAATATCTTTCCACAAATCCAGTCCTACAAAGGATAATAGATGGAAAATGCCAACACAAGGAGGGAAATTACATCCTAGAAAAAGCAGGAAAGTAATCTTTCAACAAACACAAAAGAAGATAGTCACACAAACACAATTCCATCTTTAACAACAAAAATAACAAGAAGTAACAATCACTTTTCCTTAATATCTATTAATATCATTGGACTCAATTCCCTAATAAAAAGACATAGACTAAGAGACTGGACACGTAAACAGGACCCAGCATTTTGCTGCATACAGGAAACAAAGACAGACAGTACCTGAGAGTAAAAGGTTGGAAAACAATTTTCCAAGCAAATGATGCCAAGAAACAAGCTGGAGTAGCCATTCTAATATTGAATAAAATCAACTTCAACCAAAAGTTATCAAAAAGATAAGGAAGATCAAATCATACTCATCAAGGGAAAAATCTACCAAGATGAACTCTCAATTCTGAACATCTATGCTCCAAATGCAAGGGTACCCACAGTTATATAAAAAAAAACCCAACTTTACTAAATCTCAAAGTACACATCACACCCCGCACAATAATAGTGTGAGACTTCAACACCCCACTCTCAGCAATGGACAGCTTGTGGAAACAGAACTAAACAGACACCCAGTGAAACTTCATAACCCAGAAGCTATGAACAAATGGATCTAACAGATTATATATAAACATTTCATCATCAAGCAAAAGAATATACCTTATTCTCAGCACCTCATAATACCTTCTCCAAGTTGACCATATAATTGGTCACAAAACAAACCTCAACAGATACAAGAAGACTGAAATAATCCCATACATCCTATGAGATCACCATGGACTAAGGCTGGTCTTAAATACCAACAAAAACAACAGAAAGCACACATACACATGGAAGCTGAACAACGCTCTACTCAATGATAACTTGGTCAAGGAAGAAATGAAGAATTTAATGAAAATGAAGACACATCATACTAAAAGACTAACCAGAGGACACAGAAACAGCATCCAAATTAACAAAATCAGAAATGAAAAGGGCAATATAACAACAGAAACTGAGGAAATTTTAAAAATCATCAGATTCTACTACAAAATCTTAAACTCAACAAAACTGGATAATCTGTATGAAATGGACAATTTAATAGACAGATACCAAATACCAAAGTTAAGTCAGGATCACATAAACCATCTAAACAGTCCCATAACCCCTAAAGAAAATAGAAGCAGTCATTAAAAGTCTTCCAACAACAACAACAACAAAAGCCCAGAACCAGATATGTTTAGTGCAGAACTCTATCAGACCTTGAAATAAGATTTTATACCAATACTGTTCAAACAATTCCACACAATAGAAATAGAAGGAACACTACCCAATTCATTCTATGAAGCCACAATTGCGCTGATACCTAAACTACACAAAGACCATACAAAGAAAGAGATCTTTAGACCAATTTCCCTTATGAACATTGATGCAGAAATACTCAATAAAATTCTTGCCAACTGAATCCAAGAACATATCAAAACTATCATTAAGCATGACCAAGTAGTCTTCATCCCAGGGATACAGGGATGGTTCAATATACATCCCAGGAATACAGGGATGGTCCACTACATAAACAAAATGAAAGAAAAAACCCACATGATCATTTCATTAGATGCTAAAATGGCATTTGACAAAATTCAGCATGCCTTCATTATAAAAGTCTTGGAAAGATCAGGAATTCAAGGCCCATACCAAAATATAGTAAAAGCAATATATAGCAAACCAATAGCCAACATCAAACTAAATGGAGAGAAACTTGAATAATCCTACGAAAATTAGGGACTAGACAAGGCTGCCAACTCTCTCCCTATCTATTCAATATAGTACTTGAAGTTCTAGCTAGAGCAATTAGACAACAAAAGGAGTTCAAAGGGATACAAAATGGAAAAAAAGAAATGAAAATATCACTAATTGCAGATGATATGATCATATACTTAAGTGACCCCAAAAATTTCACCAGAGAACTGCTACAGCTGATAAACAACTTCAGCAAAGTGTCTGGATACAAAATTAACTCAAACAAATCAGAAGCCTTCCTATACTCAAAGGATAAACATGATGAGAAAGAAATTAGGGAAATGACACCCTTCACAATAGTCACAAACAATATAAAGTATCTTGGTTTGACTCTAACCAAACAAGTGAAAGATCTGTATGACAAGAACTTCAAGTATCTGAAGAAAGAAATCAAAGAAGACCTAAGAAGATGGAAAGATCTGCCATGCTCATGGATTGGAAGGATTAATATAGTAAAAATGGCCATCTTGCCAAAAGCAATCTATAGATTCAATGCGATCCCCATCAAAATTCCAACTCAGTTCTTCATAGAGTTAGAAAAGCAATTCGCAAATTCATTTGGAATAACAAAAAACCCAGGAAGCAAAAACTATTCTCAACAATAAAAGGACTTCTGGGGCAATCACCATCCCTGACCTCAAGCTGTACTACTGAGCAGTAGTGATAAAAACTACATTGTATTGGTACAGTGACAGGCAGGTAGATGGATAGAATAGAACTGAAGACCCAGAAATGAACCCACACACCTATGGTCACTTGATCTTTGACAAAGGAGCTAAAACCATCCAGTGGAAAAAAAGACAGCATTTTCAACAAATGATGCAGGTTCAACTGGCGGTCAGCATGTAGAAGAATGCAAATTGATCCATTCTTATCTCCTTGTACAAAGTTCAGTGTGGATCAAGGACCTCCACATAAAACCAGATACACTGAATCAAATAAAAGAGAAAGTGGGGAAAGAGCATCGAACACATGGGTACAGAGAAAAAGTTTCTGAACAGAACACCAATGGCTTACTCTCTAAGATCAAGAAGCAACAAATGGGACCTCATAAAACTGCCAATCTTCTGTAAGGCAAATCACTGTCAATAGGACAAAATGGCAACCAACAGATTGGGAAAAGTTCTTTACCAATCCTACATCCAGTAGAGGGCTAATATCCAATATATACAAAGAACTCAAGAAGTTAGACTCCAGAGAATCAAATAACTCTAATAAAAATGGAGTACAGAGCTAAACTAAGAATTTTCACCTGAGGAATATCAAATGGCCATGAAGCACCTGAAGAAATGTTTAACATCCTTAGTCATCAGGAAAATGCAAATCAAAACTACCCTGATATTCCACCTCACACCAGTCAGAAAGGCTAGGATCAAAAACTCAGGTGACAGCAGGTGCTGGTGAGGATTTGGAGAAAGACAATCACTCCTCTATTTTTGGTGGGATTGCGAGCAGGAACAACTCCTCTGGAAGTCAGTCTGGTGGATCCTCAGAAAATTGGACATAGTACTACCTGAGGACCCAACTATACCCCTCCTGGGCATATACCCATAAGATGCTCCAACATATAACAAGGACACATGTTCCACTCTGTTCATAGCAGCTTTATTTATAATAGCCAGAAGCTGGAAAGAACCCAGATGTCCTTCAACAGAGGAATGGCTTAAAATGTGATACATTTATACAATGAAATACTACTCAGCTATTAAAAACAATGACTTCATGAAATTCACAGGCAAATGGATGGAACTAGAAAATAGCACCCTGAGTGAGGTATTCCAATTACAAAAGAACACACATGGTATGCATTGACTGATAAGTGGATATTAGCTCAAAAGTTCTGAATACCCAAAATACAATTCACAGACCACATGAAGCTCAAGAAGGAAGACCAAAGTGTGGGTGCTTCAGTCCTTCTTTGAAATGGGAACAAAATACTCATAGAAGGAAATATGGAAACAAAGTGTGGAGCAGAGACTGAAGGAAAGGCTATCCAGAGACTGTCCCACGTGTGGATTCATCCCATATGTAGTCACCAAACCCCAACACTGTTGTGGATGTCAAGAAATGCTTGCTGAAAGGAGCCTGATATAGCTGTCTCCTGAGAGGCTCTGCCAGAGCCTGCCAAATAAAGAGGCAGATTCTCAAAGCCAACCATTGGACTGAACGTGGGGTCCCATTGGAGGACTTAGAGAAAGGATTGAAGGAGCTGGAGGGGTTTGTAACCTCACAGGAAGAACGACAATATCAACCAACAAAATCCCCCAAAGCTCCCAGGGACTAAGCCACCAACCAAGGAGTACACATGGCTCCAGCTGCATATGTAGCAGAGGATGGCCTTGTTAGGCATCAATGGGAGGAGAGGTCCTTTGTCCTATGATGCCTTCATAAATGCCCCATTGTAGGGGATTTGAGGTCAGGGAGGTGAGAGTGTGTGGGTGGGTGGAGGAACACACTCATAGAAGCAGGGTGAGGGGGGTATGGGATCGGAGGTTTCTGGATGGTGGGAAACCGGGAAAGGGGATAACATTTCAAATGTACATAAAGAAAATATCCGAAGAAGAAGAAGAAGAAGAAGAAGAAGAAGAAGAAGAAGAAGAAGAAGAAGAAGAAGAAGAAGAAGAAGAAGAAGAAGAAGAAGAAGAAGAAGAAGACTTTGACTTAGGTTCATGCCAAACCCCCAAAACAATGCTGCTAACAGATAAGTCTATAGTAATGGTAATGAGGTTGCTAATACCCCCTCCATGAACAAGGGGAAGGGCCATAAGGCTCCCACTCAAAAGACCCACATAATCTTGCTAGAGCTGCCTTTTGGCCTTTTGGTGGTCGTATTAGTGGAAGTCATATTCAATACTAAATTTTCTTCTTTGTGGTTTGGCTCTTTTATCATTTTATAACTTCTCTTTCTACATTTCATATTTATTCTCTGAGTGCTATTTGACCAGTATAGGGTGGTACACAACTGCGATCCAAGAATGTGACAGACTGAGGTTGAGGATTTCAAATCAAGGGCAACTCCATAGTGAGTTCCAATCTAGCTTATTCTATAAGTGAGATTTAGCCTAAAAACTATAAATAAATAAATAAATAAATAAATAAATAAATAAATTAATTAATTAATTAATTAATTAATTAATTAAAAATAAATAAATCCTACTTGGCTTGCTATTCATAGGGCCTGCCTTTCTTTCCTTTGGTTAATCCTTGTATTATCTACCTTCTTGTAAACTCTACTTGAGCCTGTATACCACTATATTTTGAAGATAGTTGTGATAGTTTGTATATGCTTAGCCTAGGGAGTGGCACTGTTAGAAGGTGAGTCACAGTTAGAGCAGGTGTGTCACTGTGGGTGTGGGCTTTAAGAGCCTCATTATAGCTGCATGGAAGCCAGTATCCTGCTAGCAGCCTTCAGATGAATGTGTAGAACTCTCAGCTCCTCCTGCACCATGCCTTTGTGAATGCTGCCATGTTCCTGCCTTGGTGATAATGGACTGAATCTCTGAACCTGTAATGCAGCCCCAATTAAATGTTGTCCTTATAAGTGTTGCCTTGGTCATGGTATCTGTTCATAGCAGTAAAATCCTAAGACAATGATAGTACATAGTTGGTTTATATTTTTGAGGATTATCATCTTTTGGTCATTTGTACAAAACATTAACTATAGCAGGTATCAAATAAATAAAGCCATATCTCATATTTCAATTAAAATACAATAAACAGGAATTTGAGTGTATAAAATAGTAGCACACCAATGAGAAATGTAAGAAAGGAGATTGTTTTATCTTCAAATTGATATTCAGATTTTATTTAAAAAACAAAACAAAACATCAAACAACTAGTGAATGGAGAGGAAGGGTTGCAGCTTTCTGTGTCCATGTTTCTCTTCTCTGATGGTAAGTGTTGACTTCTCATTAAAAAATAACATAGATGTAAGGAAACTCAATGGAAACCTTTTAAAATTTGTTTTTGAGAATTTTGCACACATATACAATTGAATATGGTTATATTTATCCATATTGTCCCCCCGCCCCAGGTTTTTCCAACATGATCTCTTCCACACTACAGGTCTTTTATTATTATTATTATTGATAACTCACTAGATCTAGTTAGTCCTGGCCCTTCTGTGGACTGATGCGAGATTACCTACTGGAGCATGGGAAACTTTCCAGTGGCCACACCACATCCTTAAAGAGAGATTGATTTCCCATCCCCCAGCAGCTATTTGCTGCCAACCACTCTACACTAAGGGGACGGACCCTTATCATCTATACCTGTGCCAGAATTTTGGCTGGCTTGATGATGTGACTTCACAATGTGTATAGCCATTCCATATTCAGAAGTCAGCATTTACACCACTATTCTACACCTTTTGGCTCTTACATTAATTCTGTACCCTTCTGGTCTTTGCAGCTTCCTGCATGCACATAAACTCATAAAACCACATATATATCACACAAAAATAACTAAATACAATAACACTTTAAAGGGCTACAATTCCAACAGAATTTGAGCTCTTGTAGAGAGCTAGTCCTCTCAGATTCCCCCTTATTTTCTTCTGAGACCTAAGGTCTTTAATGTTAAACATCATAGGAACACAAGCTATAGTGAGTGGTTTTCTTTCTACCCTTACAGCAACTAAGATCCCTGAAATCCCTCAGTGATTTCATCACTCCCAAGTCACCTCCAAGCTACACATTTAAAAAGGACTTCCTCACTGGTATTCACGTTATTCTTTCATAGGGAATCATCACTCTCTCTTCAGGAAGATCTCTTCTTAGAATAGGTAAATCACATTAACATTTTGTTGAATTAGATATTTTGAAACATTTCATTTTAATTCCTCTTCTTTCTCTGGGTCAGAGTGGTAGATCAGTGCCTGTGTACAGCTTGCAGGATGCAAGCACTACTATTGTTCTTCACTGAGTCTATCAGCTATATATAAGACCAATCAATGGTAAGAAAACCCCCAAACAGAGTGCCTTCAAATTGTTTGTATTGGTAACAATCTCTCTAACTGTTGAATCTTGACTCCTTTTCCCATTGATATCAGGATCCAAAACTATGCCTCCACCCTTCTTATGAACAAGACATTCAGATTTATAACACTAATGTCTTTAGGGCCTGAACCTCAATCTGAATCTCTCTGATCTGTCCAAAAAAGTCTTAACTCCTTTTAGTTTTCTATTCCTGTCAAGCATTCCTTCTCCTTGCTTGGTTCTTATGTCTATTTACAACTTTTTCAGGAAAACTGTGGAACTCCCTTTCTTGTCCCTCACCACCAGTCAGTTGGTCCTATTGCCCTTCCTAAAAGGCACCAACTGGTGCTTGACCAAAAGCTGCACTTCTTCTGGAGTCAATATTTCCTCCATATTCCAAGAGACCCATGAGTGGCTTTTAACTCTTTACACAGATGTACTAGTGGCATCTATCCTTATGGCAAATCATACCATTTTGAAAATATGTGGGCTTACTCTCAGAGGAACACTGGTAGATAGTCATATATACATCCCAGGGCTTAGACTATAGATGAGGGTCCTAGACACCCATAGCTCCAGTTTCTGAATGAACATTCTTAGGGATATTCCTCTTCTTTCAGTGACATAAAGTTGTACTGTCTGTTTTGGGCAAGGCCAAAGCATAAACAGATGAAAATGCCTGCTTTGGTTGATTAAATGATGTTTTTTTTGTTTTGTTTTGTTTTTTGTTTTGTTTTGTTTTGTTTCTGGAGCCATTGCACCATCACCTCAGAGTTTCCTAGTAGCTCACAGTCACTTATCCATCTCTTGTAGCAAGACTCCTTGAATCATTTAGGACTATCCACTCTTGCCCTGGATTAACAACACTAACATCTTTAGGGCCTGAACCTCAATACTTATTTCTATGTGACATCAGATTATACTCACTATTTTTTGAGGCCAATCCTAATCCTGATCTCTCAGACAGAGCTGTTGCATACCTGTGCAGAGATAATGCACAAAGGCCAATGTACACTGGGAATGGTGGGACATCAGGGACTCAGAATAACAATTTACAACATCACACACTGAAGAGAAAAAAGAGCCTCAAATACTGAGGCTCCCCATTTTATAAATTAAATACTGGTGAACATAAAAGACCCTAGTGGCTCTGGTAAAACAGTAGGTGATTTTAATACCTATCCTCAGTTTTAGATTGTTTATCTTGGCAATGCAATATTCTGAAAATCTCTTTCATTCTAAGATTCTGGAACTTTGGTTGGTCCTCACAGCTAGAGTTAATAACACACCTTGAAGTCACTTAAGACTTAAGGCTATCCTAACTGTGTATTCAAACTTTGTTTAACCTGCTTTTAAAAGAACATTGTTAACAATCAACCTTACTTGCCTTGGATTTCCCATGCAATAAACTCTTACAGCCTAAGATAATGCATAGCTGTGATCTTAAACTATGTATTTTTCTATGCCCTGACCCAGATAATGCATGTGTATCATTTGCTGAAAGCAACTTTCTAAAGTCTACCATTTTAAAATAAACTTTTAAAATAAAAGTTCAAAGAATCCATTTATGTATATTGGCTCATAAATAATGATGTTTATTATCTGAGTGTGTTGGAATCTCAGCTGGAACTGTGATCTCTTGTAAAACTCTGTTCAATATTCCTGTAAAGTATCCCATTCCTTCACCATGTGATACTTTCCATGTTGTTCAATCCCTGTAAATACAGAATGAAGCTTTTTGTTAGGGACAGACACATGCAATCAACAGACTCAGAGATACACACAGACAGTTATACCACTAACAGGCAGATACAAGTTTTGGTTTAACCTCTTAGTTAACTGCCCTTATATCTACCTTGTTAAGACCTTAATTGTTCTCCTGCTTTTGTTGACTTTTGGCCCCTATATTTTGAATCACTTGGCTGCTTTTGTTAAGGAATGCATAGGTGCAGTACAGCTGATGATCTTAAAGCAGAAATACAAAGAACTAGATACAGAAGACCAGGAGTATGAGCTGTATAGCTATCAACAATAGCTTCAGGATTGAAGCATGCACAAGAAAAAGGGGGGAGGGGATGAGAGATCATCTCGGGAACTTTGAGATATTCCACGAGGGTCCCCTCCCACATCCGAGCACATGGGCACCCCTCCCTTCCTGGAAGAAACAGGTTAGAGAGCAGGTTGGCTGGAAGGGAGGGGCTGATTAAGCCCCTGCTACCTCATTCCCTAAAGACCAGTTTAAAAAGTCACACTGTTCTGCCAATCACATTGTGCCTAAAATCCTATATAAGGTCCCTGAATGGGATTTGCAAGGTTGCTCTCCCATCTTGGTATGTAGAGTGACCTCAGCATGCAGAATCAATACATTTCTCTTGCATTTTGCATCAATCCCCGACTCCTTATGTTCACTCGGGGGGTCTTTGGTAAGTTAAGGCTCGCCCAGAGTCTTACAATCTTTTTATAAACACACCAGTAAGCGTTTTTATTTCTTTACTTAATGAGACACCAATGCATTATTAGTGACTTGCAGTTAATCACTAGTGTGTCTAATGTGCGCATTCTTATCTGAAACCCAAGATCAACAAAGAAACCTCAAGTTAAACTAAATCATGGATCAAATGGATTTAGCAGTATATTTACAGAATATTCCATTAAATAGAAATAGAATATATATTTCTCTCAGGAACCCATGGAATCTTCTCCAAAACAGACAGCATTTTAAATCACAAATCAGGTCTTAACTAATACAGAAGAGCTGAAATAGTTTCTTGTATTCTAAGCAGATAACTACAAATCTATTAAAAATATTTTTTAAAAGCTCAAGTTAATAACTTTGAAGAATCTCAAGTTTTTAGAAAGAAAAAACTATTCAAATTTTAAAAAAAGACAAGTAATTGATAAGAAATGATAAAAAAGATCAGGACAGAAATCACTGAAGCAGAGATTAAAGGAATAACACGTAGAACCAATCGGTGAGTTGGTTTTTTAAAAAAAATAAATAAGATTGACAAACTCTAGCCAAACTAAGCAAAAAACAAACAGGAAAAATTAAAGTGCACACCAAAATTATAAAAAATGCAGATTAAAGGGGGAAATTTGCAGCAGACTCTGCTCATTGGTTAAAAGTACTTGTTATTCTTATAGAGGACCTGGATTTTGATCCTGGCTCCCACATTAGGCAGCTCACAATTGATGCCTTCTGGCTTTGCCAGGCACCAGTATATACCCCACCCCCAACACACAATTAACATGTCTTTAAAAATCATATTAAAAACATAGAATTAGATAAGAAACAAATTACAAAAAAAATTTCCAATATAAGTAGTCTATGCTGTTAGCAAGCCCATAGCTGCTGACATTCACTGTGACCTATATTCCACTTTTATAGCTGAACAAATACTGTATGTAGGTTAAAGGTTAGTGAAAAGCAAGGTTTGACTTTTTCTCTCCAACTGAATTTTTAACTCTGGGCCTTCTTATCTACAGAGTCAGTGCGTATTTATATGTCTCCGATAAAAACTCTGTAGGTGATTTGGTTTGGCATATCATGGCTCATTATTCCTAAGAACAACAAAGATCTGGTCTAGATCAATATCTGCCACACAGCATGTCAACAACTACCCCATTGTCTTGCAAATTGACAACCTGAGAAGCCAAGAGAGACTGAAGAAAGGCTGAGACATTTTTCATCTGGCTCTAAGAGGCTCTAAGGAACAAATAAGGTAAAATGTCTTGTGCAATTTTTAAAAATTTTTATTAGACGTTCTTTTAATTTTTGAAAACATTAAAATGTAAGGTAAAAGAAGGAAGCTTATAAAAAAGTATGAAAACATAGAATTTATTTATGCTGGAACTAAATAAATTCACGAATGATGTCTGCTACTTCCATGCATGGCACTCAGAGAGAGAAGAAAAGGTATATTTTGAACCCAAGCTGAGCAAGTCAATTATTGAATGAATCACAGTAAGTAGCCTTCCTGAGCTGTGGCCTGGACACAGCGATTTAAATGAATTCTGGCCACCCTCTGGTAACTCACAAAAGTTAAATATAAACAGAAACAAGCAGATCTCACTAATTTGATGGTACATTTGATCCTAGAAAATGGGTTACTTCTTCAAGATATAGATTCTCTGGCTCTACATACATAATTTTTAGAGCTGTCTGTCTCCAAATTAAAACCACCAGAATCAGGAGAATAACATTTGTGCCACATAGATATTCATTTACTGTTTGTATAGCTCAGAGGTTTTATGATGAATATCAATATGGTTGAAGGCTTTACTATAGAAAATATTACCTGCATGCTTGCAAATAAGCATTCTAGCTGAGGAATATTGGTTCCTCAAGACTTGTTTCCTCATTGCTAGCCAGTGTATTGAACATTTAGCATCCCCAAGTCACTGTTCTGATACCATTGACTTGACTTTGATTCTCTAGTAACATTAATTATTCTATTTTATAGAGAGTGATACCAAGGCAACGCACATCTGCTAGGAGGTGGACTTGGAAAGGACACTCTGCACATCTGCATAACCCTGGAATCCTCATTTGTTCTCTCTTGCTCTCTGTCTCCCCCTGACTCCCACTGTAGGGAATGGATAGAAGCCAGGGCCTTATGCATATGGGGCAAATCATTCCACCACTGAGTTATACATCTATTTTTTTTTCTGCCAACTTGTGAAGCTGAAAAAAATTGGTTAAGGAACTGATAAATGTTTAAAAATTGTCCCTACCTTTACTTCCAAAGAGCAATAAGACTGGAGTTACAATTTATGGACATAGAGATTGAAACTGGATTCAAGCCTATGTGAGTCCCTTGAGGTTTCTTTAGCCTGAAAAAAGAAGTCTTTGATATGAAATATTAAAAATATTATAGTCATATTGACCTGAGCTTTATAGTTTCTGCCTTTGGAAAAAAAATACTACAACTCCAATACTATTAAAATAAACACCTATATAGGCGGGCCCTGTCTTAGTTAGTTTTCTATTGTTGTGAAGAGACACCATGACCAGGGCAACACTTTTTTTAATTTAAATTAAATTAATTTATTTATTCATTTAAACAACCCTATATCAGCCCTTCTTCTCCTCCCAGTACCCCTCACACAAGTCCTCCCTCATTATACTATCCTTTTCTCTTTTGAAATGGGAAAGCCTCCCTCTGAGTGCCCTCTACCCCTACCCCAATCAAGTCACTTTGGAGACTAGGCACATCTTCTCCAACTGAGGCCAGACAAACCTGCCCATTTAGTGTTGCAGGATCCAAAGGCAGGCAGGCAACAGGCTCAGGGACAGCCTCTGCTCCAGTTGTTTGGGGACACACATGAAGACCAAGCTTCCCACCTGCTACTTATGTGCAGGGGGCCTAGGTCCAGCCCAGGCTCACTCTTTGGTTGGGGATTCAGTCTCTGGTAGCCCCAACCCCAAGGGTTTAGGTTAGTTGAGTCTATTGGTCTTCCTGTGGAGTTCCTGTGCTCTTTGGGTCCATCAATCTTTCTCCCAACATTTCTGTAAGACTCTCCGAGCTCCACCTAATATTTGGGTATGAGTCTCTACATTTCTTTCCACTGGCTCCTGGGTAGAGCCTTTCAGAGGACAATTATGGTAAGTTTCTGTCTGTAAGCATAATGGAGTATCATTAATAGTATCAGGGATTGGTTTTTGCCCATGGGTGTGTGTCTCAATTTGGGGGAGTCATTGGTTGGCCATTCACTCAGACTCAGCTCTATCTTTGTCCCTGCTCATCTTGTAGGCAGGACACATTTTGGTTCAATTCTTATCTTTCCACTGGGAGTCCTGCCTGGCTACATGAAGTGGCCACTTCAGGATCCATATCCCCCATTGCTAGGAATCTTTGCTAGAGTCACCCCCATAGACCCTCTGGGGCCTCTCCCCATCTCAGGTCTGTGACACATCCTAGAGATTGCTCTCCTCTCCCAACTGATTTCCCTTCTCCCTCCCCTGCTCTCCCTACATATGATTCCCCTCCTCTCCCCATCCCCTCTTCCAGCCAGTTCCCTCCTTCCACCAACCTCCAATATCTATTGCACAAGTATATTCAGAGCAGCTTTATTCATAATAGCCAGAAACTGGAAACAACCTAGATGTCTCTCAACTGAAGAATGGATACACAATGAAATACTATTCAGCCAAAAAAAAAAAAAAAAAAAAAAAAAAAGACATCATGAATTTCAGAGGCAAATGAATGGATGGAACTAGAAAATACCATCCTGAGTGAAGTAACTCAGACCCCAAAGACATGCATTGTATGTACTCACTGTTAAGTGAATATTAGCCATAAAGTACAGGATAACCATGCTATAATCAACAGACCCAAAGAAGCTAAGGAAGGTCCAAGGGAGGATGGTTGAACCATCCTATAACTCTTATAAAGGAAAGAATTGAACTGAGGACTTGCTTACAGTTTCAAAGGTTTAGTCCATTATCCTCACAGCGAGAAGTATGGTAGCATACAGGCAGATATGGTGTTGGAGAAGTTGTTGAGAGTTCTACATCTGGATCTGTAGGCATCAGGAATAGAGAGCCACTGGTCCTAGCTTGAGCTTTTGAAATACCAAAGCCCACCCTCAGTGACACACTTCCTCCAACAAGGCTGCTTGTACTGCAATAAGCCCCACCTTCTAATCCTTCTCAAGTAGTGCCACTCCCTGAGGACTAATCATTTAAATATATGAGCCTATGGGAACCATTCTCATTCAAACTATATAGGCAACTTTTTTTTTTTTTTTGGTTATTTTATTTATTTACATTTCAAATGTTATCCCCCTTCCCAGTTTCTCTTCCTCAAATCCCCTATCCCATCCCCATTCCCCCACCCCTGTGCTTATAAAAGGGAGTTCCCCCACCCACCTGCCCACTCCTCCCTCACCAACCAAGCCTGCACAGGAACAAGGGCCTCCCCTCTCATTGATGTCAGATAAGGCCATCCTCTGCTACATATGCAGCTAGAGCCATGGCTTCCCCCATGTATACTCTGTGGTTGGTGGTTTAGTCTCTGGGGACTTTGGGGGGGAGTCTGGTTGGTTGATATCACTGTTCTTCCTATGGGGTTCCAAACCCCTTAAACTACTTCAGTCCTTTCCCTAACTCCTCCATTGGGGTCCCCATGCTCAGTGCAATGTTTGGCTGTGTGCATCCACATCTGTATTGGTCAGGCTCTGGAAGAGCCTCTCAGGGGACAGCTATACCAGGTTCCTGTCAGCAAACACTTCTTGGCATCAGCAATAGTGTCTGGATTTGGTGTCTGCAGATGGGATGGACCCCTAGGTGGGGCAGTCTCTGGATGGCCTTTCCTTTAGACTCTGCTCCACTTTGTCCCTGCATTTCCTTTTGACAGGAAGAATTCTGAATTACTATTTTTGAGGTGGGTGGGGCCCCATCACTCAACTGGGGGCTGGATATGGTCTCTATAGGTTCTATCTCCACTTTCTTGGGTATTTTGGCTAATTTCCTCCCTGTTGGGTCCTGGGATCCTTTTGGATCCCTAGCTCTGGGACTTTCTAGTGTCTACCCTACTTCCCTATTCCCCACTGCTACACACCTGCTTTCAAATTCTTGACTGTCTGTATTTCTCCCCATTTCTTCCCATATCTGAACCAGAGTCCCTTTTTCCCTCCCCCTCCCCTCCCCCTCCATGATCCCTCCCTCCCTCTACCTCCTGTGATTATTTTGTTCATCTTCTAAGTAGGACTAATCCACATTTTGGTCTTTCTTTTTGCTGAGCTTCATGTGGTCTTTGAGTTGTATCATGGGTATTCTGAGCTCTTTTCCTAATATCTGCTTATCAGTGAGTACATACCGTGTGTGTTCTTTTGTGACTGAGTTACTTCGCTCAGGATGATATTTTAAAGTTCCATCCATTTGCCTGTGAATTTCATTAAGTCATTGTTTTTTATAGCTGAGTAGTACTCCATTGTGTAAATGTACCACATTTTCGGTATCCATTCCTCTGTTGAGGGACATCTGGGTTGTTTCCAGCTTATGGCTATTATAAATATGGCAGCTTATGAACATAGTGGAGCATGTATCCTTATTACATGTTGAAGTAACTTCTGGGTATATGCCTAGGAGTGGTATAGCTGGGTCCTCAGGTAGCACTATATCCAATTTTCTGAGGAACCTCCAGACTGATTTCCAGAGTGGTTGTACCAGTTTGCAGTCTCACCAAATCCTCACCAGCATCTGCTGTCAACTGAGTTTTTGATCTTAGCCATTCTGACTGGTGTGAGGTGGAATCACAAGGTTGTTTTGATTTGCATTTCCCTGATGACTAAGTATGTTGAACATTTCTTTAGGTGTATCATGGTCATTTGAGTTTCCCAGTTGAGAATTCTCTGTTTAGCTCTGTTCCCCATTTTTTTTGTTTGTTTTGTTTTTTTGTTTTTCGAGACAGGGTTTCTCTGTATAGCCCTGGCTGTCCTGGAACTCACTTTGTAGACCAGGCTGGCCTTGAACTCAGAAATCCGCCTGCATCTGCCTCCCGAGTGCTGGGATTAAAGGCATGCGCCACCACTGCCTGGCTGGTCCCCATTTTTTAATAGGGTTATTTGGTTCTCTGGAGCCTAACTTCTTCAGTTTTTTGTATATATTGGACATTAGCCCTCTATTGGATTTAGGATTGGTAAAGATCTTTTCCCAATCTGTTGTTTACCATCTTGCCCTATTATCAGTGTCCTTTGCCTTATAGAAGCTTTGCAATTTTATGAGGCCCCATTTGTTGATTCTTGAACTTAGAGCATAAGCCATTGGTGTTGTTCAGGTAATTTTCCCCTGTGCCTATGTGTTGGAGGTTTTTCCTCACTTTCTTTTCTATTAGATTCAGTGTATCTGATTTTTTTCTCTTTTCTTTTTCTTTTTAGATACTTTATTTACATTGTTTCCCCCTTTCTAGGTCTCCTCTTTGGAAATCCCCTATCACCTCCCCTTCCCTGCCTCTATAAGGGTATTCCACCTCCCACCCACCCGCCCACCCACTCCCTTATTCCCACCTTGACATTCCCCTTTACTGGGCCTCTAACACCCTCAGGCCCAAGGGCCTCTCCTCCCCCTGATAGCCAAAAAGGCCCTCCTCTGCCACATATGTGGACTGAGCCATGGGTCCCTCCATGTGTATTCTTTGGTTGGTGGTCCAGCCTCCAAGAGGACCAGGGAGGGGGGAAGAGTCAGGCCAGTTAACACTTGCTCCCTCCATGGGGCTGCAAACTCCCTCAGCTCCTTCAGTTCCTTCTCCCACTCCTCCATCTGGGACCTCACTCTCAGTGCAGCGGTTATTGTAAAGTGCAACTTGGGTATTCCGAACTTTTGGGCTAATATCCACTTATCAGTGAGTACATACCATGTTTGTTCTTTTGTGACTGAGTTACCTTACTCAGGATGATATTTTCAAGTTCCATCCATTTGCCTGCAAATTTCATGAAGTCATTGTGTTTAATAGCTGAGTATGTACCACATTTTCTGTATCCATTCCTCTGCTGAGGAACATCTGGGTTGTTTCCAGCTTCTGGCTATTATAAATATGGCTGCTATGAACATAGTGGAGCATGTGTCTTTATTACATGTTGGAGTATCTTCTGGGTCTATGCCCAGGAGCGGTATAGCTGGGTCCTCGGTAGTATTATGTCTATTTTTCTGAGGGTCCACCAAACAAATTTCCAGAGTGGTTGTACCAGCTAACAATCCCACCAACAGTGGAGGATTGTTCTTCTTTCTCCACATCCTCGCCAGCATCTCCTGTCACCTGAGTGTTTGATCTTAGCCATTCTGACTGGTGTGAGGTGGAATCTCAGACTTGTTTTGATTTGCATTTCCCTGATGACTAGGGATGTTGAGCATTTCTTCAGGTGCTTATCAGCCATGCGAATTTCCTCAGTTGAAAATTCTCTGTTTATCTCTGTTCCCCATGTTTTGATAGGGTAATTGGGTTTTCTGGAGTCTAACTTCTTGAGTTCTTTGTATATATTGGATATTAGCCCTCTATCGGACGTAGAATTAGTTAAGATCTTTTCCCAATCTGTTGGTTGCCGTTTTGTCCTATTGACAGTGTCCTTTGCCTTACAGAAGCTTTGCAATTTCATGAGGTCCCATTAGTCAATTCTTGATCTTAGAGCATAAGCCATTGGTGTTCTGTTTAGGAACTTTCCTGCTGTACCCAGGTGTTTGAGACTTTTCCCCACTTTCTCTTCTATTAGATTCAGTGTATCTGGTTTTATGTGGAGATCCTTGATCCACTTGGATTTGAGTTTTGTACAGGGAGAGAGGAATGGATCAATTCTCATTCTTCTACATGTAGACCGCCACTTGAACCAGCACCATTTGTTGAAAATGCTGTCTTTTTTTCACTGGGTGGTTTTAGCTCCTTTGTTGAAAATCAAGTGACCATAAGTGTGTGGTTTCCTTTTTGGGTCTTCAATTCTATTCCATTGATCTTCCTGCTTGTCACTGTACCATTACCATGCAGTTTTTATCACTACTGCTCTGTAGTATAGCTTGAGGTCAGGGATGCTGATTCCCCCAGAAGTTCTTTTGTTGTTGAGAATAGCTTTTGCTGTCCTGGGTTTTCTATTGTTCCAAATGAATTTGGAATTGCTCTTTCTAAGTCTATGAAGAATTGAATTGGAATTTTGATGGGGATTGCATCGAATCTGTAGATTGCTTTTGGCAGGATGGCCATTTTTACTGTATTAATCCTCCCAATCCATGAGAATGGGAGAGTTTTCCATCTTCTGAGGTCTTCTTCGATTTCTTTCTTCAGACTTGAAGTTCTTGTCATACAGATCTTTCACTTGTTTGGATAGAGTCACACCAAGATACTTTATATTGTTTGTGACTATTGTGAAGGGTGTCATTTCTCTAATTTCATCCTCAGCCTGTTTATCCTTCGAGTTTAGGAAGGCTACTGATTTGTTTGAGTTAATTTTGTATCCGGCCACTTTGCTGAAGTTGTTTATCAGCTGCAGCACTTCTCTGGTAGAGGTTTTCAGTCACTTAAGTATACAATCATATCATCTGCAAAGAGTGATATTTTGATTTCTTCCTTTCCAATTTGTATCCCTTTGACGTCCTTTTGTTGTCTAATTGCTCTAGCTAGAACTTCAAGTACTATATTGAATAGATAGGGAGAGAGAGAGGGCAGCCTTGTCTAGTCCCTGATTTTAGTGGGATTGCTTTGAGTTTCTCTCCATTTAGTTTGATGTTGGCTACTGGT
>CM052702.1:26745249-26775634 GCA_028551405.1 Uromys caudimaculatus | reverse complement strand
ATTAAAAACAATGACTTCATGAAATTTGCAGGCAAATGGATGGAACTTGAAAATGTCATCCTGAGCGAGGTAACTCAGTCACAAAAGAAGGAACATGGTATGTACTCACTGATAAGCGGATATTAGCCCAAAAGTTCAGAACGCCCAAGTTTCACATAACAGTAACCGCTGGACTGAGAGTGGCGTCCCAGATGGAGGAGTTGGAGGAAGGTCTGAAGGAGCTGAGGGAATTTGCAGCCCCATGGAGGGAGCAAGAGAGTCAAGGAACCTGACCCCCCTCCCGGTCCTCCTGGAGTTTGGACCACCAACCAAAGAATACACATTGATGGACTTATGGTTTGGACCACATATGTGGCAGAGGATGACCTCGATGGCCATCAGGGGGAGAGGAAAGGCCCTTGGGCCTGAGGATGTTAGAGGCCTCAGTAAAGGGGAATGTCAAGGCGGGAATATGGGGATGGGTGGTAGGGAGGGGGGTGGGTCGTGGAATTCCCTCCTAGAAGCGGGTTTGGGAGGGGATGGGGGGTATCCAAAGAGGAGACTCAGAAAAGGGGAAACATTGGAAATGTATATAAAGTATCAAAAATAAAAAAGGAGGAAAAAAATTTTTAAGCAACTAAGAATGTGGATCTATATCAAAAATATTTTTTCTAATCTACTAAGAGAGAAATGTTTCTCCTTACAGAATGATAGCCATGTCTCTTTCAGGATTGCTGGAACTCATTGTTTCTAGCAGTTCACATGCAGAGTTGCCTTGTGGCTCAAAGAAATTGTGGTGCTTTGATTGAGAATGGCCACCATAGGCTCATAGATTTAAATGTTTGGTCAAGAGACTATGATCAAGGCAACACTTATTTAAAAAAAGCATTTAATTGAGGTCTAATCTATTGTCTTCATGGTAGGAAATATGGTAGGATATATGATGTTGAAGCAGTAGTGCTACATCTTGATCTGTAGGTCAAGAAAGAGAGCCTGGGCCTCACATGGACTTCTGAAACCTCAAAGCCCATCTCCAGTGACACATCTCCTGGAACAAGGCCACACCTCCTAATCCTTCTAATCCTTTTAAATGGTGCCACTCGTTGGTTACTAAGTATTGAGAGCTATGGGGATCATTCTCATTCAAGCCACCACACAGATGTTTCCAAAGATAAAGTGAACTGACAGGAGTGATGAGTTTCATCTTGCAAAATGCCAGACAAGAGGGCAGCTGAACACATGGGTGAATGCTTATTCCCACCAGGAAATAGCCATTTTGACTGAAAAATGATTCAATTAAAAGGAATTCAACAGAAGGAATAAATTAAAAGCCCACTCAGAAGGTGAAATGAAAAAGGCTTTCTGGTGGACAGTGTCACAAATCCCATGTCTTTGTTACTTTTTCACTGCTGTGACAAAGCACCACGACCAAGGCAACTCATAGAAAAATTAGTTAATTGGGGATAACAGATTGAGAAAGTCCATGATTATTATGGTAATTGAGTACGTGAGAATACCAGGAGGTAAGAAGAAATGGGACTTGAGCAGTAGGTGAAAGCTACCTCTTGATCCATGGCACAAGCAGAAGGCAATGAAAGCTAATTGTGATGGAATGGGCTTTTGAAACCTCAAAGGTGTGCCAAATGACACACCTACTTTAAGAAATTCACAGCCCTCCAAAAGTTGTGGGTATCTATCAGAGAAGACATGAATTTAAGTCAATAGAGTGTTGTTTTTAGCCATCTGGTGACTACACTGGTTGTTTGGGACCCTAGTACACTTTTGAGCCTTTGTCAGAGTAAGCTTTTAAGCATAATAACCATATCCTGAGTAGAAACACTCCATTTAGCAAGGACAGTTAGCCAGAAGCAGAACTATAGAAGCTAAAAAACAGTTAGTTCTTTTAGAGACTTTCCCCGACCTATGGACTTTGAGGAATTGGATCTTTGTTCTTGTTTTGGCAGGTGTTGCTTCCTACTTGCTAGTTTTCAAGGCCTGAATGGTACTTCCATTATAGTGGGACTTCTCAGACTTGCCAGAGATGTAAATAATGACACAGAGGCTTTTTAACATTTGGAAGCTTAGACCTTTTAGCTAGAGCAGCCAGCTATCTAGCTTAAGCCAACTAATCCTGGCATATATTCTGCCAAGTGGCTAACTCTACCTCTCTGCTCTACTCTGGTCCATCACTTCACCTCCATGTCTACAGGTGTATCTCCTGAGTCTCATTTCTTTTGAAGTTCTGTTCTCCATTTTCTGCCCAGCTATTGGCTGTCAGCTCTTTATCACAGACAACCGGATACAATTCTAGATTGCCTCTAGGCTAGTGAGGAAGAGTGAGTTTTACAAAATGAGACCAGTGATGGACCATAGAAATAACAATACCAAGGTCCTGCGAGCATTTAACTCTCATCCAGTACAGAATTAACAATTGAATATACAGAAACACTCCTTCACACAATGTACCCCAACATTCCATCAACTCTCTCTAAGTATGAAGTCTCTTCTGAGACTCAAGACAATATTTACTATAACTCTCTGTAGAATAGAAAAGCGAATAATACACATCCAATGTACAATGGCACAGAATATACATTACTGTGAATGGGAATAAAGGAAACATAATAAGGAAATACTGGATGAAAGCATAAACAAAACTCACAGGGCAAACTCCAAATCCAGTATCTTTATGTCTGATGATAAGGGGCTCTACCATTCCAGTTTTGTTGACTGCCACATGACTTTCTCTCTTCTGATTGTCTTCTAAGTTCATAGTAGGATGGCCTTTAAACTCCTGTTTACTGAATTTAACTGATTTCCTAGTCCAAAGCCTCAAAGTCTTCCACATTACCCCCAAACACATGCTCAGGCCTGACATAGAAATATCCCGCTCACTGGAACTAACGTCTATTTGAATTACTTTGCTACTTCCTAGGCTACAACCAATCTCAATGCTTCTCCCAGTACCCTATTTCTCCTGACTCACAAACCTCTCCCATGCCACCTCCAGCTTACCAGGCAGCTAGACCTACCAATATACACCAGGCTTGGGCCAGCGGGCTCATGCTGTATAGCATCCCAGCCTTCTCTGTCCACCTGACTTCATTCTGCTTAAGCCTACCTCAAGGACCAAGCTGACTGAACATTCTCTCTCCTAGTCCAATCTGCTCTGTTCAGTTCACACATAGATCTATAAAAGAATGCAGATATTATTGCAAAAATAGCAACATTATTAAATATTAATCCGGTATTATCTCTCCAAAACTTATCAGTCCTGGATAAATATTTGTCAGTGACAATTACCTAGATGAACCTCAGAACACAGAATTTTATAAACACAATCATAAACTTTATCAAAGAATCCAAGAAGTTTAAAGAACACACACACACACACACACACACACACACACACACACACACACACACACACACCTCTCTCAATGAAATTAAGGAGAAAAACTTACAGAGAATAAATGCCTGAATAATGCTCAAGAAAATACAATATGGCTGATGGAAATGATGAAGACAATTCAGGACTTGAGAATGGAAATTTCCCTGGCTGGGATGCTGTGTCTTGCCTCAGTGGGAGAGGATGCACCTAGTACCCCTGTGACTTGATGGGCCAGAGTGAGTTGGTACCTATCAGTGACCTTCCCTTCTCAGCAGTGAATAGAAGGGAGGAAAGTTGTGAGGGTGAGACTTTGAGGAGAGGAGGAAGTGGGGCTGTGATGTAAAGTGAATAAATAAATTAATTAAAGGAAAAATACATTCACATTATTATTGTGCTGAAGTAAAACTGACAGTAATTAGTATCGAAAAAAAAGATAGAAACATTGAAGAAGACTCAAGCTGAGATGAAGATGGAATCGAAAAACTGAATAACAACTAGAAAACTCAATGGAAAGCCTTGCAAGAAAAATGAGTCAATTAGAAGATAAAATGTCGGGAGCTAGAGAGATGACTCAGCGGTTAAGAGCACTGGCTACTCTTCCAGATGTTCTGAGTTCAATTCCCAACAACCACATGGTGGGTCACAACCATCTGTAAAGGGATCCGATGCCTTCTGTTGTGTCTAAACACAGCAACAGCAACAGTGAGCTCACATACATGAAATAAAAATAAATCTTAAAAAAATTTTACAAAAAGAAGATAAAATTTCAGGACATGAAGATAAAGTAGAGGATCTAGACCAAATAAGCAAGGATATGAAAATTTAAAAAAATACGAAAAAATATGCAGAACACAATGTGGAGCACAATAGAAAAACAGATTTTAAAATTATAACCACAGATGAGGGCAAACCATCCAAAGCCAATATAGTATAGACCACCTCTTCAACAAGATCACAGAAGAAATCTTTCCCAAACTAAGGAGCAACACTCATACAAATAAAAGCAGTACACAAAACACCAACTAGACAAAGAAAAGAAAACCAATCTCTATAGCAGATCATAGTTACTACACTAAATATACGTAACAATGTATATTGAAAACTACAAAAGTCACAACTCATAATATATGTATATATACATATATATGTATATATAATGTTGTTATATATACAAATATTTCGTATACATAAAAAAATCAAAATAACAATTTCAGTGAAAACTTTGAAAGTCAGAAGAGCCATGGGTATTACTTTCCAATTCTTAAAAGACTATGAAGGTCATCCAGGGCTAATACATTCCACAAAACTATCTGCAATAATTGAAGGAGAAATAAATCCTTTCAATGACATAAACAGCCTCAAAAACACTTTTTCTACCCAACTAACTAAACCTAATTAAAATACAGGGAAGAATATTTTAAACTGAAGAGGGGTAAGAGCATAGCAGAGAGATGGTATACAAAGGTATAATCACCAAAGGACAAAATAGCACTGAGAACACATATAACAACAACACACACACACACACACAAATCAAGAACCAATTGATGGAATGTGGCCAAAAAATGATCATGGTGAATGATGCCTTGGGGAACTGTGAGCAAGGCTCAGGGGGCCGGGTGAGACAGAGGGCCTTTTATCCCATGTGGTCATCTTAAGATGATGAAGTCACATGGTATTCTTTCTTTAACCTCACCAGCAATGGAGGAGTGTTCCTCTTTCTTCACATCCTCCCCAGCATCTGCTGTCACCTGAATATGGTCAATTACAATTTTGGCTATCAGCCCTCTCTATATCTATAGGGTTGGTGAAGATCTTTTCCCATTCTGCATGCTGCCCATTTTGTCCTATTGACAGTGCCCTTTACCTTACAAAAGCTTTTCAGTTTCATGAGGTCCCATTTGTTTTTAACTTTAGTGTCTGAGCTGCTGTCATTCTGTTCGGGGACTGTCTCTTGTGTCAATGCTTTCAAGGTATTCCTCACTTTCTCTCCTATTAGATTTAGTGTAGCTGGTTTTATGTTGAGATCTACTTGGACTTGAGTTTTATGCAGGGTGATAGACATGGATCAATTTACATTCTTCTACATGCAGACATCCAGTTAGTTCAGCATCATTGCAAATTCATTTGGAATAATAAAAAACACAGGATATCAAAAACAACAAAAGAATTTATGGGTGACTCACCACCTCTGACCCCAAGCTGTATTACAGAGCAATAGTGATAAAAACTGCATGGTATTGGTACAGTGATAGGCAGGTAAATCAATAGAATAGAATTGAAGAGCCAGAAATGAGTTAGACTCCAGAGAACCAAATAACCCTATTAAAAATGGGGTATAGAGCTAAGCAAAGAATGTGAATTTTTGAGGAATATGAATGACTGAGAAGCATCTAATGAAATGTTCAACATCCTAAGCAAATGTCATCAGGGAAATGCAAATCAAAACAACTCACACCAGTTGCATTTCCCTGATGACAATAAACCTTTCATTTATGAACTAGCAAGATGGCTTAGTGATTAAGAGCACTGGCCGCTTTCCCAGAAGATTTGGGTTTTATTCCCAGCATACACACAGTAGCTCATAATCGCAAATAATCTCAGAGGCCCCAAAGCCCTCTTCGGATCTCTCCAAGCACCAGGCATGCACCGGGTGCATAGGCATACATTCAGTCAATACATTCATTTACATATACTAAATAGCCATGAACAACCCATGGATGATTAATGTGGCTCATTTCTGGAAATCAATCTGATTGTTCCTCAGAATATTGGATATAGAATTACCTGAGGGCCCAGCTATACCCCTCCTGGGCATATACCCAGAAGATACTCCAACATGTAATAAGGACACATGCTCCACTATGTTCATAGCAGCTTTATTTATAATAGCAGATTTATTTATAATAGCCAGAAGCTAGAAAGTACCCAGATGTCCCTCAACAGAGGAATGGATACAAAAAATGTGGTACATTTACAAAATGGAGTACTACTCAGCTATTAAAAACAATGACCTCATGAAATTTGCAGTCAAATGGATGGAATTTGAAAATATCATCCTGAGTGAGGTTACCCAGTCACAAAAGAACACACATGGTATGCACTCACTGATAAGTGGATATTAGCCCAAAAGCTCGAAATACTCAAGATATAATTCACAGACCACATGAAGCTCAAGAAGAAGGAAGACCAAAGTGTGGATGCTTCAGTCCTTCTTAGGTGGAACAAAATACTCAAGGGAGGAAATATGGAGACAAAGTGTGTAGCAGAGACTGAAGGACAGACCATCTAGAGACTGCCCCACCTGGGCATTCATATACAGACATCAAACCCAGTCACAGTTGTGGATGCCAAGAAGTGCTTGCTGAGCCTGATATAGCTGTCTTCTGAGAGGCTCTGCCAGAGCCTGACAAATAAAGAGGCAGATGCTTGCAACCAACCATTGGACTGAGCACGGGGTCCCTTAATGGAGGAGTTAGAGAAAGGCCTAAAGGAACTGAGGGGGTTTGCAACCCCATAGGAAGAACAACAGTATCAACCAACCAGCCCCCCACACCCCCAGAGCTCCCAGTCACTAAACCACCAATGGAAGAGTACACATGGAGGAACCCATGACTCCAGTCACATATGTAGCAGAGGATGGCCTTGTTGGACATCAATGGGAGGAGAGGTCCTTGTTCCTCGGAAGGCTTGATACTCCACTGTAGGGGAATGCCAGGCCAGGGAGGTAGGGGTGTGTGTGGGCACCCTCATATAAGCAGGGAGAGGGAGATAGGATAGGGAGTTTCCAGAGGGGAAACTGGCAAAAGGGATAACATTTGAAATGTAAATAAAAATTAACCAATAAAAAGAAGCTATTTTATTAAAAATTAAAGCAAGTAACCTCAGATGTGGAGGCAGTGCAAAGGGGGTTGTTTTCTAAATTGTCATTATACATCAATTATCAATTTGCCTTTAGGAAATATAGGTATTAAAGTAATAATTTCTGTTTTGAATTATGAAATGAAAACTTTTTGAAATTACTACAGCATCCAAATACACACATAGGAATGAGAGGTGATGAGATGTGTCTTAAAGCCTCTGCAGTAGTCTGCTGAAGTTCATAATCATGCTGTGGAATTATATTGTTTCCTTGGGGTGGACTCAGTCCACATTATGAAGCTCCTTCATCTAGAAACATTTCAGTTTAATTCCCACAACAAGCCTATAAATTTGGAGGAATAGGTACAAAAATACATCTAATACTTATACGTATGCAGTATGAATATATTAATATTACTGCAGGTACCTTGTACTGTAAATATTTTCACAGCATGGATATGGAAGAAAAATTATTTAATTTTAATTACATTTATCTATTTATTGTATGTGTACATATTTGTGTGGCTGTGTTTGTACCTTGGAGTGTGTAGAGTTCAGACAATTTTTGGGAGTTGGTTTCACCATATGGGTACCAGGGACTGATCTAGGTCCTCATGAATGCACCCTTTCCCTAACTGATCAATCTTGTCAGCCCCAGAAAGTATACTTTTAAAACAGAGAGACTTATTTGATTTTACTTTATTTTTTGATATGAGAGTTTGCTGTACAGCCTGCACAACATGTATCCTGTTTTAGTTTATTTTAAACAACAGCTATTTTGTATATTATATTTTGTATTTTATATATATTAGAATGACTTCCATGCTGTAGTCCAGCTAATCCAACAGTGGCTGCCTATGGGTGGAAGGACCAAGAATCCAGTAGCTGTTCAGTCCACCACAAGACTGGATGTCTCAGCTGGTCTTCAGTATATGTTAGAATCCTGAAAACACAGGATTTATTCACTGGAGTGAATAAATGGACTTGCTAGTGAGGAGAAAGCAAACATGTAAAGAGAGCAAAAATTTCCTTCTTCCATGTTATTATATAGGCTTATACAGAAGATATGGGCCAGGTTAAAGGCCACTCTTCCATCTATTAAGAGGAAATAATATGTTTTTTTTTCTCCATCCGTGGCAAGTGTTTTTGGAAATCAGTGCATATAAACAATTTTATGAGGTTTGGACATGGTAAAATTTTATTTAGCTTAATTTAATTAAGTAAATATAGTAGGAAATGTGGGCCTGGTTGACATTTGATTTTAGCTTTGCTTAATATTTTTCTGTACAGATATATATTCAGATAATAAGGAGAACCCACACTGAGGGTCATTGCTTTCTAATCACTGTTGGGAGATTTATAAGCAATCGAGTTCATTGTGAATTGGGAACACATAGGGTGACAGATGAAGAAGTTTTATCTCAAGACCTTTACCACCACCACTTCAGACCTCTTTACACAAGGGCTGATTAGAAGACCATATATACCATTTTTTGAATTTGTATATTATTGGAAAATAGGCAAAAATATATCTTCAGATATTACTCCTCAGCAAATATTTTTGCAACTTTAATAATGCTATTTATTTAAAGTATACAAGGTTTCTACTACATAACTAAGTAAGTATTTTTTTATGGATTTATTTCTCCCTTAAGTTCTGCTTGCAACACATTTGTATGTGGACCTAAATGTGTACTAAAGATTTCAAAAGAATATGAATGTGAACATAGTTACCAATAGCCAGGGATGAGGTATTTACTGGCAGCTAAATCTTTCTCATGAAGCTAGCTCACCATGTTCTCACATGATTTATAGAAATTTTGTAAACTATTCATTTTATAATACAGAATTAAATAACTATGTCTTTTTTCTCTATTTTTCAGGAGGGCCTAAAGAGCATCTGGACTATATACAAAAATGCAAAGTAAATTCAACATTTCAGAAGAGTAAGGAATCTGAAATAAGATGTTGGTTCAATCTCTGTGGACCCTCATGGGTCCAGGTTAGTTGACTCCGTATGTCTTGTGGTGTCCTTGACGCCTGCATCTCCCTCAATCCTTTCCCTACTCTTCTACAGGACTGCCAGGATCCAACTGATGTATGGCTGTGGGCTTTCACATCTGTTTCCACCAGCTGTTGGATGAAGCCTCTCAGGAGACAGTTGTGCCAGACATCTGTCTGCAAGCATAGCAGAGTATCATTAATAGTGTCCAGGGTTTGCTCTCTCCCATGTGATGGGTCTCAAGTTAGGCCAGTCACTGGATGGCCATTCCCTCAATCTTTATTCTGCTCCATTTTTATCCCTGCTCACCTTGTAAGCAGGAAAAATTGTGGGTGGAAGGTTTTGTGGGTCGTTTGGTGTCCCTTTCCCTCCCACTGGAAGTTCTACCTGGCTACTTGAGCTGGTCACTTCAGTTCTCCTATCCCTAGCCACTAGGAGTCTCAGCTATTGTCACCCTCATACACTCCCAGGATCCTCTCCTGTCCCAGATCTCTATCTCATCCCCCAAATACCTTCCTCCACTGATTTCTGTTCTCTCTCCCAGCCCTCTCTCATCTCCCCTCTTCCCTACACCTGATTCCCATCCTAGTTTCCCTCTTCACCTCTCTTCCATCCAGTTCCCCTCCTCCATCCACCTCTGATACATAATACAGTGGTGGTTGCCATTATGTAATGGTGGTTGTAAGCTAGACGGGGCATATAAAAATCAATATCTGAGAGTACTTGTTCTGCTAAAATTCTACATGCTTCACTGACTTCTAAGAAACACAGAGAAACATAAGTGGTCTGAATGCGTTGTTGTCTGAGGATTGCCTTATTCCTCAGGAACTGAAAGGCAAACAGTACCCTTGGAGCTATAGATTCAAACCTCAGAAACCCATAGTGCATGATTGTCAAGGAAGCTAGATATAACAACATTTGATCATCTGCTGTTTACCTCTTTTTATTTTTTAATTTCAAGGTATGCCAATAAATCCTCAAAGCAGACATGGAGGAGAAAACTAATCTGAAGGCTACTATGCTTTCCCGGTTAACAAGGTGAAGCACAGGAGGATGATGAACATAAATCCAATATGTTTTAGAAGTAACAGATGCATTCAACAGAGACAAGGTATCAAAGAACACCAATTCAGCAGTCACAGCCATCCCATGGGATTTCACCAACTCTTTCCCCTCAGTTGCCGTTTTCTTTATCTGAGTCATTGTTGGAAGAGAGTCTCTTTTCTTCTCATGATGACTCTGTCACCCCATTCACTTTCTTTTCTTTGGGTGAAGCTTCCGTAGACACTTTGACCTCCTTTATACATCTTCTGCAGGTTGAGTCAGTCTTTTAGGTATCTACAATAGCTTCTCAGCACCATGATCAAAACTACAGACTATACCCTTGGCTCTAGTTAATTACTAGATCTGGGACATTCCATTGGCCAAACATAAAATCTCTCCAAAGAACTGTCACCTTGAATTGTTTTGGAGTAGTTCAAAGATGGCCATCCTTGACAAAATAATTAAAAACTTAATTTACATAAAATCGAAGATAAAATATTGTGAGGAGTAGCCATACTACCTTACTCCCTCTCCTTTAATTTAGAGAACATTTAAGTTGTGCATTAGCTCTTTTCATAACAGATTTACCTTGAGTGTTATATAGAATGCCTGTGATGTGAGTTACAGGATACTGTTGGAAAATTTCCTGAAAAGGTTTGTCAGTATAATTGCGAGCATTATTAAGTTTCAATATTTTACACTGGCCTAAAATAGCAAAATCTTTGAGTAAAACAGTGATACAACCTTTAACTGCTTTTCCGAATAGAGGAACAGTGAAAATGAGCAAAGAATAGAAGCTGTCCACACTGACACGAACATATTTTAACTTCCCCAAACCAGGGACAAGAGAAAAGTCCAGGTGCCAAATTATTTTCTTTAATAATCCCCAGGCATTTCTAGCATACGAGGGAAGAGACAAGATATTTTCATTCATGAAGGGCATTTCTTAACTATCAAGAGAGCCTGCTCTTTACTTAGTGAAAAAGATTGGTTTCAATGCTAAAGCATGTTGATGAGAGCATGTATGAGATTCTTGTGCTACTTTTATGTTGTTAGTTCCTAGGGAAAAAGATAGTAAAATGAGTTTTGTCATATGAAAAATGTGCTTTGTCACAAGGAACATACATTTTTATTGGCTCTTGTCCAAATAATTGCTTTTTGTGGGACTTGCTTTGAATATTGCAAGGGGGTCTATCTTTGCATTTCTCTCAAAGGCCCTGGAAAATTAGAATGATATCTAATATGCAAAAAATAAACTGCATTTTCCCATGTCTGTGGGGCAGTGATCTGTGACAGGCAATCTGGCACCTGGTTGAGCACAAGTATAAAATCTGGGCGACCCCGTGGAATAATCCACAAGGGACCAGAAAACTTTATGCCAATGCTCCCAGGAGGCTTTGGCTCCAGTCAAGGTCCCGTACCACCTGTGCTCAGGTAGAGGCATGGCCACACAGCTCCAAGCCATCCCCATGTTAATGAGACACCTAGAGGCCTAGCCACGCCTCTTCCCAGTTATTATATCTGCCTCCCCTCTCCCAGAAAGGTGGGGATACAATTCCATCCAAGCCACTCCACATGATGAAAATAAATGTCTTAGAATTATGGACTGTCTCTTCATTTGGACCCACCATGGGAAGCGAGGGATCCGGCCCTCGATTAAGGAGCCATGTCTAATCTCTCCCTGAGGGCTTCTCAGTGCTTTCAGATGGTACCCATTCACCCAAGCCTAAGCAGCTAGCCCAGTGCCCCAAGCCAATGAAACCAGGTCTCAGTGGGAAACCTAGCTGTGCTCCAGCTAGCCTGTCTGTGGCACCCTGCTGCTACTGCGGTGTCCTGGGTTGGAGAAGCCACTGCTGCGTGTTCCCCAAGAATCACCTCTTCCCCCACCCATGGGCAGGGCCTGCAAAGGCTTCCCATAGTCTCCACCTGCCCATTGGACTGTGTGGGAAGACTGGCCACTTCCTGTGTGTCTGCTGTCCCACCCAGAGCTGCAGCGCCCCAGGACAGACACGTGAGGCTTCATCCCACCACGCCAGGCATGTTCCCACACATGTCTGCAATTCTTGTTGAATTAATTGTGCCTGTTGAAGTGATCCATAATGTAGATGCTGAACTGCCAGGGCAGGATACTATGAATCAGTATTTAAGTTTAGAGGTTGAAGGTAACATTGTATGGAAGCACCTGGATGAGTAAATATGAGGGAAGCATCTCTAGAAACTCAGGCACCATTTCTTTATGGCATCTACTGATACTATTTGTACAGAAGATATTAGTTGAAACCTGGTAGTTTTAGGAAACAAAGTAGCATGTTTTGCTGCAAAATCAATAAGCTGACTGTAAGGGAAATGATTATCAATTTGAAAAAGATATACAGTAAAAGCCATTGCTATCTTATCTGAGGTACTTAACAAAAAGTCCACCAGTGTTTTGTCAGAAGGATCATATATTTTTATTGGCTCTTATCCAAATAATTGCTTTGTGTGGGACTTGCTTTAAACTTTCCCAATTCAGCAACCCTAAGCCAATATGGAGTGATGACTTTCTTTGAATTGATTGAAATATGTATCCATCCTATTGGCCTCTCATTCCAGAGCCATCCTGTGGGGATGTTTGGAGAAGGGATAACTAACTATGCAGGAACAGCATGGGGATTTGGAAAACACAGAAGCCGGGCATTCCTAAGTGCATTTTCCATTTGCTAGCATGCTATACATGCAGGCTCAGTCCCTTCTCTGGGCGGTAAAGGATCAGTATTCCCCTTAAAGACATCAAATCAAATGATATGGTTGCAGTTGTGTGAAAAATTTTGACATAAGTCTAATTCAACTTTTGTTCCTAGAAGTTTTGAAAATCATTTCAAGTTTTTAAGGTGTCCTTCCTAATTTCCACCCTTTGATGAATGATTGTTAAAGATGTCATCAGCTTTCCTAAATATAAATTTGGATCAGTGCATTGAATTTTCTCAGGAGCTATAACCAATCCAAATGGGTTAATCCAATTTTTACTTCTGCAAACAGATCTTCTAGCTCCATTTATTAATTTATTTAATTAATTTTCTGATGAAATTTTATTGTTTTCATCAGAAAGCAGAATATTATTCCTACAATGTATAATAAAAAGCAAAAGGAAATATCTCTCTAGCTCTCTTTAAAGCAGTAGCAATAAAATTTGGCTATCCCTTGAGCAAAACTTTCCAATGTTATCTTTTCTTTGGTTCAGATACATTAAGAGAGGATACACTGAAAACAAATCTTTTACAATCTGCAGGATGTAAAGGTATAGTATAGAAACAGTCCTTTAATATAACAGTATAATAGTCCATTCCTTAGGAATGGTAACAAGTGTTGGAAGGCCTAGTTGTAAATGTTCCACTAATTCCATGTGGTGTTTCTCTGATGCAGATCCTTCAGCAGATGCCATTTTCCTGAACTTTTCTTAATCACAAAAAACAGGAGAACTGCATGGAGTCTTAGATTCTTCTACGTGTCTTTTCTCTAGTTTTTCCATGACTAATGCCTGAGTAACTACTATCATTTTTTTTTTAAGTAAGGGGACACTGATCCACCCAGATGGGATCCTTAGAAAGCCAGGTCATATGATCAGCATGATACTTTTCAGCAGCCCCAAATAGAAAAATACCCCAAACATTGTCTATTAGATTTTTGAATAGGCTTTAAAGGTTACATTGTCTCTGCGACTTATTTTCAGACCCTTTTTAGGAATCCATTCTTGTGAGAAAATCATTTGTTATGATATTAGGCACAAGGAGATACATGCCTAGGGTTTGAAGGCCATCTCTCTCCCATAAATTAACTGTCAACATTTGTACTAATAGTGCTGTAAGGATCCTGATTAATCATCATTAGTTTCTTTTTTATATAATAAAATTTAATTGTTGGAGAATTTTAGAGAAATGTTCCATATAACAGTACAAATCAATACAGTACTTCTAATGAACAGTTTACCAACAAGTACCAATATATAAATTGTACATAAAATTTTATCAAGTAAACTTATTTATAGGAATTTATGCTGACAGAAATATGTATGTACTTTGGGATATCTATAACAGTATTATATGCAGTGAGAAACATGTTAAAATTACAGAAGTAATAAGTTATGAAATTACTTGTAGACATTTCTATAATAATTAAAATGCTATTTTCTAGGCTAAAACTTCAGAAGCCAATATTATCATCATCTTATAAATTCACATTATAAATATGATTAAAACAAATTAAATCACTTTGTAAAAACATTATGCAATTGGAAATTATTTCTGACAGATCAACTATTACAGCTTTATATGCCACTCATTTATTTCTCCTTTGAAATGACAAAGGAATGTTGACTTCAGCCAAAATAGCACACAACCTAATCTCATAAATCACATGTTTAATGTTACTTGTTTTCAGTAGGTTTTGAAAACCTTACTACTGTCACACTCAACTAAGTTGAAAACTCCTGACTAAACTCAGAGAAAATAAATATTAGTCTTCTAAAATATACAAAACTCACCTCCCTAATGTGAGCATAAAATTCAAATACTATCTGTGGCAAAGGACCTGAGCCTGTGCAACAAGGCTCCATACCCAAATAGCACAGGGAGAAAGCTAGTCTCCCAGGAGTGGGGACAAGCCTGTGAGCAGAGGTAAGACCAGCACCTCTGCTCAGAAGGACCAACCTGGAACCCTCAGGACAGAGGGACTGAGGGGTGGACTTCAGGTTTCCTTCTGTTGCTGGGGAAATGATACTGTGCCACAGGGCTCCATACTCAAATAGTGCCAGGAGAGAGCTGGTCTCCCAGGAGTGTCAACACACCTTCAAGCACAGGCAAGACCACCACTTCTATACAAATTCCTGGCTCAGGAGGGACCCGCGGAGAGCCATCAGGACACAGGAACCAAGGAACAGCTGGGAACAGGATTCTTCTGGTTTCTGTCTGCACCAGAGAACTTACCCTGTACCACAGCTCTCCAAATCCAAATTCCTCTCAGAGAGAGCTGGTCTCCAAGGAGTACTGACACAGAGGTTTGCAGGAGGGACAAGCCACAGTCAGAGACAGCAAGACCAGCTAACACTAAAGATAACCAGATGGTGAAAGGCAAGGGGAAAGAATATAAGGAACAGAAACAAAGGCTATTTGGCATCATCAGAACCCAGATCTCCCACCACAGCGAGCCCTGGATACCTCAACATACCAGAAAAGCAAGTCTCAGATTTAAAATCATTTCTCATGATGATGATAGAAGACTTTAAGAGAAAATAAATAACTCCCTTAAAGAAATACAAGAGAACACAGGTAAACAGCTAGAGGCCCTTAAAGAAAGAACACAAAAATCCCTTAAAGAATTACAGAAAAAACAAACAAACAAACAAACAGGCAAAGTAAATGAGCAAAACCATTCAGGATCTAAAAATGGAAATAGAAACAATAAAGAAATCACAAAGGGAGACAACCCTGGAGTTAGAAAACCTAGGGAAGAGATCAGGAGTCGAGAGCAAGCATCACCAACATAATACACAAGACAGAAGAGAGAATCTCAGGTGCAGGAGATACCATAGAAAAAATTGACACAACAGTCAAAGAAAATGCAAAATGCAAAAAGCTCTTAACCCAAAACATCCAGGAAATCCAGGACACAATGAGAAGACCAAACCTAAGGGATAATAGGTATAGAAGAGAGTGAAGATTCCCAACTTAAAGGGCCAGCAAATATCTTCAGCAAAATTATAGAAGAAAACTTCCCTAACCTAAAAGAAGAGATGAACATTAACATTCAAGAAGCCTACAGAATTCCAAATAGATTGGGACAGAAAAGAAATTCCTCCCATTACATAATAGTCAAAACACCAAAACAAAAAAAGAATATTAAAAGCATTAAGGGAAAAAGGTCAAGTAACATATAAAGGCAGACCTATCAGAATTACACCAGAGTTCTCACCAGGAACTATGAAAGCTAGAAGATCCTGGGCAGAACTCATACAGACCCTAAGAGAACACAACTGCCAGCCCAGGCTACTATACCCAGCAAAACTCTCAATTACCATACATATAACCAAGATCTTCTATGACAAAACCAAATTTACACAATATGTTTCCACAAACCCAGCCCTACAAAGGATAATAGATGGGAAATGCCAACACAAGGAGGGAAACTACACCCTAGAAAAAACAAGAAAGTAATCTTTCAACAAACCCAAAAGAAGGTAGATACACAAGCATAAAAATAACATCGAAAATAACAGGAAGCAACAATCACTAGTCCTTAATATCTCTTACCATCAATGGACTCAATTCCCCAATAAAAAGCCATAGACTGACAAACTGGATACATAAACAGGACACAGCATTTTGCTGCATACAAGAGATGCACCTCAGTGACAAAGACAAACACTACCTCAGAGTAAAGGGCTGGAAAACAATTTTCCAAGTGAATGATCCCAAGAAACAAGCTGGAGTAGCCATTCTAATATCAGAAAAAAATCAACTTTCAACCAAAAGTCATCAAAAAAGATAAGTAGGGACACTTCATATACTCATCAAAGGAAAAATCTACAAACAAGAACTCTCAATTCTGAACATCTATGCTCCAAATGCAAAGGCACCCACATTCAGAAAAGAAATTTTAATAAAGTTCAAAGCACACATTGCACCCCACGCAATAATAGTGGGAGACATAAACACCCCACTCTCAGCAATGGACAGATCATGGAAACAGAAAATAAACAGAGACAAAATGAAACTAACAGAAGTAATGAACCAAATGGATTTAACTGATATCTATAGAACATTTCATCCTAAATCGAAAGAATATACCTTCTTCTCAGAAACTTATGGTACCTTCTCCAAAATTGACCATATAATTGTCACAAAGCAAACTTCAACTTTATAAGAAGACTGAAATAATCCCATGCCTCCTATCAGATCACTACGGATTAAGGCTGGTCTTCAACAGCAACAAAAGCAGCAGAAAGCCCACATACACATGGAAGCTAAACAATGTTCTACTCAATGATAACTTGGTCAAGGAAGAAATAAAGAAATAAAGAAAGAAATTAAAGACTTCCTAGAATTTAATGAAAATGAAAGTACAATGTACCCAAACCTAAGGGACACAATGAAAGCAGTGCTAAGTGGAAAACTCATATCTCTGAGTGCCTCCAAAAAGAAACTGGAGAGAGCATACACTAGCAGCTTAACAGCACACCTGAATCACTGCAGAATTCTATCAGACCTTCAAAGAAGACCTAATACCAATACTCTTCAATCTATTCCACAAAATAGAAACAGAAGGAACACTACCCAATTCATTCTATGAGGCCACAGTTACACTGATACCAAAATCTCACAAAGACCCAACCAAGAAAGAAAACTTCAGACCAATTTCCCTAATGAATATCGATGATAAAAACTCAATAAAATTCTTGCAAACCGAATCCAAGAACACATCAAAATGATCATTCACCATGATCAAGTAGGCTTCATTCCAGGGATGCAGGGATGGTTCAATACCTGGAAATCCATCAATGTAATCCACTACATAAACAAACTCAAGGAAAAAAAACCACATGGCCATTTCATTAGATGCTGAAAAAGCATTTGACAAAATTCAACATCTCTTCATGATAAAAGTCTTGGAAAGACCAGGAATTCAAGGCCCATACGTAAACATAGAAATACAGTATACAGCAAACCAGTAGCCAACATCAAACTAAATGGAGAGAAACTTGAAGCAATCCCACTAAAATCAGGGACTAGACAAGGCTACCCTCTTTCTCCTATATATTCAATATAGTAACTGAAGTTCTAGCTAGAGCAATTAGACAACAAAAGGAGGTCAAAGGGATAATAATTGGAAAGGAAGAAACCAAAATATCACTATTTGCAGATGATATGATCATATACTGAAGTGACCCGAAAAACTCCAGCAGAGAACTCCTACAGTTGATAAAGAACTTCAGCAAAGTGGCCAGATATAAAATTAACTCAAGCAAATTAGTAGCTTTCCTATACTCAAAGGATAAACAGGCTGAGAAAGAAATTAGGGAAATGACACCCTTTACAATAGTCACAAACAGAGCGGGGCAGTGGTGGCGCACACCTTTAATCTCAGCACTTGGGAGGCAGAGGCAGGTGGATTTCTGAGTTCGAGGCCAGCCTGGTCTACAGAGTGAGTTCCAGGACAGTCAGAGCTACACAGAGAAGGCCTGTCTCAAAAAATAACCCCCCCCCAAAATAGTCACAAACAATATAAAGTATCTTGGTGTGATTCTAACCAAACAAGTGAATGATCTTTATGACAAGAACTTCCAAGTCTCTGAAGAAAGAAATCGAAGACTTCAGAAGATGGAAAGATCTTCTATGCTCATGGATTGGCAGGATTAATACAGTAAAATTGGCATCCTTCTGAAAGCAATCTATAGATTCAATGCAATCTCCATCAAAATTCCAAATCAATTCTTCATAGACTTAGAAAGTGCAATTCTCAAATTCATTTGGAATAACAAAAAACCCAGGAGAGCAAAAACTATTCTCAACAATAAAAGGACTTCTGGGGAAATCAGCATCCCTGACCTCAAGTTGTACTACAGAGCAGTCGTGATAAAAACTGCATGGTGTCGGTACAGTAACAGGCAGAAAGATAAATGGAGTAGTATTGAAGAACCAGAAATGAACCCACACACATAATAGTCACTTGACCTTTGACAAAGTAGCTAAAGTCATCCAGTGGGAAAATGACAGCATTTTCAACAAATGGTGCTGGTTCAACTGGTGTTCAACATGTAGAAGAATGCAAATTGATCCTTTCCTATCTCCCTCTTCAAAGCTCAAGTTCTTCATCTGCATGAAGAGCTTCCACATAAAACCTGAATCACTGAATCTAATAGAAGAGAAAGTGGGGAAAAGTATCGAACACATGGCATAGTGGAAAAGTTCCTGAACAGAACGCCAATGGCTTATGCTCTAAGATCAATAATCGACAAATGGGACCTCATAAAATTTCAAAGCTTCTGTAAGGTAAAGGATACTGCCAATAGGACAAAACGGCAACCAACAGATTGAGAAGAGATCTTTAATAATCCTACATCCAATAGAGAGCTAATATCCAATATATACAAAGAACTCAAGAAGTTAGACTTCAGAGAACCAAATAACCCTACCAAAAGATGGGGAAAATAGCTAAGCAGAGAATTCTTAACTGAGGAAACTCAAAGGGCTGAGAAGCACCTAAAGAAATATTCAACATCCTTAGTCATCAGGGAAATGCAAATTAAAACAACCCTGAGATTGCACCTCACACCAGTCAGAATGGCTAAGATCAAAAACTCAGGTGACTGCAGATGCTGGTGAGGATTTGGAGAAAGAGGAAATCTCCTCCATTGCTGGTGGGATTGCAAGCTGGTACAACTCTGGAAATCAGTTTGGTGGATTCTCAGAAAATTGGACTTATACTACCTGAGGACCCATCTATTCCACTCCTGGGCATATACCCAGAAGACGCTCCAACATGTAATAAGGACACATGCTCTACTATGTTCATAGCAGCCATAGTTATAATAGCCAGAAGCTGGAAACAACCCAGATGTCCCTCATCAGAGGAATGGATACAGAAAATGTGGTAGGTACATTTATACAGTGGAATACTTTTCAGTTATTAAAAACAATGACTTAATGAAATTCACAGGCAAATGGATGGAACTTGAAAATATCATCCTTAGTGAGGTAACTCAGTCACAAAATAACAAACACAGCATGTATTCACTGATAATGAATATCATGTGGATATTAGCTCAAAAGTTCGGAATACCCAAGAATCAACTCACATACCCTATGAAGCCTAAGAAGGAAGACCAAAATGTGGATGCTTCAATGTTTCTTAGAAGGGTGAACAAAATACTCATAGAGGAAAATATTGAGACAATGTGTGGAACAGAGACTCAAAGAAAGGCCATCCTGAGACTGCCCCTCGAGGGGATACATCCCATACATAGTCACCAAACCTGGAGGTTCTTGTGAATGCTGGGAAGTGCTTGCTGATGGAAACATGATCAGCTGTCTCCAGAGAGGCTCAGGCAGAGCCTGACAAATACAGAGGTGGATGCTCGCAGCCAACTGTTGGACTGAGCGTGGGGTCCCTGATGGAGGAGTTGGAGAAGGGACTGAAGGAGCTGAGGGGATTTGCAACCCCATGAAGGGAGCAACAGTGTCAACTGGCCAGACGCCCCCACCTGGAGCTCCCAGAGCCAAAGAATACACATGAAGGGACCCATAGTGCTGACCACATATGTGGCAGAGGAGGACCTTGTTGGACAACAGTGGGAGGAGAGGCCCTTGGGCCTGAGGGTGGTAGATGCCTCAGTGTAGGATAATGCTAGGAAGGGAATTCAGGAGTGGGTGGACTGGTGAGGGAGTACCCTCATACAGGCAGGTGGAGGGGGAATTAAATAGGGGGTTTCCAAAGGGGGGAACATTTGAAATGAGAAGAAACATCTCAGTTCCAAAACCAGCTGGGCAATATAAGGACTCAGGCATTCAACAGTGGCAAGTAGCTAAACATTGCTGCATATACCAGTCCTTTATAAATTCCTTTAAGAAAATGCAAACAGTTATCTGGTGAAGAATTTAAAAATACTTTAGTGGTCAAATATATGTAATCTACGTACATATGTATGTATGTGTGGATGGATCTATCTATCTATCTATCTATCTATCTATCTATCTATCTATCTATCTATCTATCTATCTATTCTATCTAGTTTCTATCTTAGAAAATACTCCAGCAGTATCACTATTAACATAATTTCAGTCTTTTCATGATTTTAGTCATAAATCATAGTGAATTTATATTTAATCAGTCTACCTATCTATCTGTCTATCTATCTACTTTAGGAAGAAATCAATTTTATTTAATTCAATGAAAGAGAATAAAATCCTAGGAATAATAGAACTGCCTCCCACCATGTATGTGTAAGACTGAGTGTGGCTATGTGTCTGAGTGTGAGTATATATGGCTATAAATGTGAGCAGGAGAACATGCATGAGTGTGAATGAATGTGTGTGTGTGTGTGTCTGTGTGTGTGAGTTGTGTGCATGTGTGTGTGAGTATATGTGTCTCTGTGTTGTATGTACATTGGGGATGGGTATTTCTCATCTTAGAGGAATCCTTGTTTTTTTAAGGTGAGCCTTTGTGTCCCATTCCATAACATGCTATGCACCACCACTGTGCATGTAATTTCTTGTTATGGGATCCTGCTATGCAAATGAAAAATCTTCGTTGTCCAGGTTATCATTAATTCTGCTGTTCTGCTCTTCTATCATTTGGGTAATCTTCAGTTTTCTCTTTTGGGGATACTCTCTCGAACAGGCTTGCAGTGGAAAACCTTTCTGATTTCTCAGTCATGGACTTCTTTCTCCCTTCCCCCAGCAGAACAGCAACCTAATCTTATATTCTTTTAATTATTTTTTAAACAATTGCATACAGGTGTATGAATACAATGCCATCCCTTAACCACTCCCAGTCCTGCTGACTCTCTATTTCTCAACTATTCCCGTTCCTACTTTCATGTTTTCATTGAGGTCTTGTCTAGGTACCTAAAGCTGCTGTGTGTACAGGATTTCAAAAGCCATGCTGTATTCTGAAGACAGGATTCACAGCATTCCCTTTTACCTTCCAGTTCTTATATTCTTTTTAATCCCTGTTCTATAATGTTTTCTGGGCTTTGGAGAGGTTAGTACAGATTTCTTTGATGGTCATAAGACAAGATTTTTTCGAAGGCTTGTCCTCTCATGACTCAAGGCAGCAGTGAGCATGAAACCTTCAGGCAGGGAGGCCTCCTGACTGCATTGGTGTGCATTAGGCATGAAACCTTCAGGTATATTCCAGCTTGCACAGTGCAACTCTGAGGGACTCAAGTGCAGTGCCAAGCAAGAAAGATGATTTCAAGCATTCCAGAGCAGGGAGATCTTCTAACAATATGAAGAGTTTCCCTGTGAGAAAACACCAAACATCTCCAAGGCCACAAAATGCAAGTGCAAGGGCCTGAGTGACTAGAAATTGGAATAGGTAAATTTTCTGCTTCCCACATAGGGCACCAATATGTGTGAGATTTGGGCGGTCTGGTGAAAATTTGCACCCTTTAACCCAGAATAAAAAGAAAGTTTATTTAGCAAAGAGTATATGCAGCTAGCATGACACTAACAGAAAAACCTGCTGTTTTTCATACCATAAATGACATATATGTTGAAGTTACAATGAGAAGTAGAATCTCTTAGACATTTCAAGGTTAAATTAAATGCAAATGTATTTAAATGCAACTAAATTGAATACAGATTCTTGAATCATGTTTTTCATTTTAGTATTCTTTAGAGTATAATACAGTTTCATTTTAGTTTAGCACTGATGAGAACTATAAAATCAACCTGAGTTTTGCATTTCTTTTATCTGCTTGAATACAAAACTTTTATCTTATATCTTTGAAATGATAATCAGAATCTGGACGTGGGTTGTGTGACAGAAAGCATGAAGTAAAGATCGATGTTTTTTCTAATTTAATTAATTATTATTGAAAATAGTTTTTTATATATTATATTCTGATTACAAGTTCCTTACCTGAATTTCTCCCAGTCCCTCTCATCTTCCCTTTCCATATGGTTCCAGACTATTTTTGTCTCTCCTTAGGGGGAAAACAGGCATCTAAGAAATAATAATAAAGATAAATCAAAAAGAAACAAGAAGAAATGGGACAAAACAAGAAAAAGAGACAAAGAAAAAGCACACATGACCAGGTTCATATCTGGTGCAAACATTTAGTCCTAGCATTTGAGAGACAGAAATGAAAGATCTCTGAGTTTAAGGACAGATTGGTCTGCAAGGTATGTTCTAGAAAGCTAGGGCTACACAGAGAAGCCCTGTCGCAACAAACATAATAAATAAATAAAATAAAAAATGAATTTTAAAAATGGACATTTCTTCTGAAGCTGAAGAGTTTCTCAGTGGTTAGGAGAATTTGCTGCCCTTGCAGAGGACCCAGGTTCTGTTTCCAGCATCCATGTTAGCCTTTTGAGAGTCTATAACTGCCACTCTATGGATTACAATGCCCTCCTTGGGTACCCAGTATACACATGGTACACATACATACCTGCAGTCAAATATTTATAGACATAAAATAAAATAAAGAAAATCTGTCAAAAAATCTCCACAAATACAGATACAGAGACAGGCACACATTAGCAAACACAGGAATACCATAAAGAGATAAAATCAGAAGCCATAAAAATATATGTCAAGGACCTGCAAGGTTAATATAAATGCCGGGACCCATTATGAGAACCTCCAAAGATGCCACTGAGTTTGCTTTGTTGTCCATCTACTTCTGGGAGTAAAACCTACCTTTATGAGTGGTTTGCTTTCCCAATGAAATTGTTGTAGAGAAGAATAATTTTTCATTTATATATGGCTATTAATTGGAGATAGCTTCTATGTTAAAGATGTAGTAGGTGTCCATTTTTCTACATAGCTGTATTACACTTTCTGGTGCAGATCCATGAAAATCCTATGCATGCTGCCACAGTCTCTGTAAGTTCATGTATTCATTTGTCTTGCTTTGTTTAGAAGGCCTTGTATCTTTGATGTCCTCCATCTCCTCTAGCTCTTCTACTCTTTTCACCACCTCTTCCAGCAGCATTCCCGAAGCCCTGAGGGAAAGACTTTGATAGAGATATACCATTTAAAGTTGAGTCTTCCAAGGTCTCTCACTTTCTGTACATTGGCTGTGAGTCTCTGTGTATGTTGCTGAAATAGAAAGCTTCTTTGATAATGGCTGAGAAAGGCACTTATATACAAGCAGAGTGGAATGTTGTTAGGAGATATTTTATTGGTACATTCCTTTAGCAGGGCAGTAGTATACAGTGTTCCTTTAGCCTATCTAGTTTCAGGTTCTTGAGCAACCAAGCAGAGTTGAGTATGGGTTCCATTCCATAGAGTTGGTCCTAATGCAAATCAGATATTGGTTGGTTATTCCCACAGATTTTGTGCCAGCATTGCACTGGTGTATCCTGCAGGCAAGATACCCTTGTAGATCTCAGGGTTCATAGCAGGGTTGGTAATTACCTTTCTCTTGTGGTAGTATGCAGATGATCAATACCATGAATATTACTAGTCAGTAGGTGTGAAGGCTCTAGATAGGCAACTTCTCCATCTTCAATGAGGTGTATGTGTCATATTCATTAATAGGGCTTTATAATCAGTTTGTGGAGAACAACCAATAACCTTAGCAATAACCAGAGATATTGGGGTTCTTATGGGACTACTTCTGCTAACAATTCCATTACATATAATCTATTCCCAGTAGGGGCAGCTTCATTCAGTGATGAAGGATATCCAGTACAGGCTTAATATGCATGCATAAGATTCTGGCCTCCAACCCCTAAACCAAAGGAGGGAACCAGGAGGGACGTGTCTTCTCTCCAGGGGAGGGAGTCAGGAAGAGGCAGGGAAGCAAGCTGTTTGTTTGTGGATACCTAAAGCTAATGAGAAGCCAGAGAAAGAACATTAAGGGCTATAATTAACACTCAAAGCAAATGGCAGGCAGCACCCAGAAGCAGGATAAAATGGGCAGCCTTTTGTCATCATAACCTCTTACAGGTGGGCTTCTCATCTTCTGCACCCTGTCCTCTCTTATTTGGCAGTTTGCTTAGATTATCTTCATATAAGTATATACTTTAAGAAGCTTCTATTATGCAAGGTTTCTATATGACCTCTCAAATGGCCATAGTTTTAGCTGTTCATCACATATTCCCTCCGTCACACCCATCTCACTTCTCACTCCATGTCTGACCCTCCAGTTCCAGGCTTACCTCCTCATCCATCCATAACTACCTATTCTATTTCTCCTTTCTAGGAAGACATATCCCTCTTCTCAATCCCTTAATCTATACCTAATCTCTGTGGTTATATAGATTGTATCTTGCTTATCAATGACTTAACATCCAATATTCATCTATAAGTGAATACATTCCATATTAACTTTCTGGGTTTTGGATATCTTTCTCAGGATCATTTTTTTTCCTGACTACATTTATATGAGAATTCTATGATTTGATTTTTGAAATAAATGAGCAATATCCAAGTATGAAAATATACCACATTTTCTTTATCCATGTATCCATAAACAGACATCTAGGCTGTTTCCAATTTCTGGCTATTATGAATAAAGCAGCAAACATAGTTGATCAAGTGTCTCTGTAGTAGCATAGAACATCCTTTGGGTATGTCACATTGGTTTCCATAGTGGCCGTACAACTTTGCATACCCACAATGGACATGTGTTCTTCTTACTCCAAAAGCTCACCAGTATGAGATATTATTTGTTTTATTGATCGTGGCCATTCTGACTAGTGTGAGATGAAATTTCAAAGTAGTTTTAACTCGCATTTCCCTATTGAACAATTGTTCGTGTTTCTCAGTGTTTCTTCTTTTGAGAATTCTCTGTTCAGATCTATGCCCATTTTTAATTTAATTATTTGTTTTCGTAACATACATTATTTAGAGTTCGTTATATATATTTGGTTATTAGCTTTCTGTCAGATGGGTAGTTGGTAAAAATCTTTTCTCGTTCTCTAGCCTGCCATTTGTCTGAATGTTGGTCTCCTTTGTCCTCCAGAAAATTTTCAGTGGTGCGAGGTGCAATTGTATTAACTGTTTACCTTAATGCCTATGCTAATGATGTTTTTTTTTTGGAAACTCTTCTTGTTCCAATGAGTTCAAGACTATTCACCATTTTCTCTTCTATCAGACTCAGTGTATCTGGCCTTATGTTGAGTTCTTTGGTTGGTTTAGAGTTTTGTGCAGGGTAATAAGTATGGATTTATTTGTATCTAGTTTGACCAGCACCATTTATTGAAGAAACTTTCTTTTTTTTTATCAAGTATGTATTTCTGGCCTCTTAATAAAAATGAAAAACTAGGTGTCCATAGGTAAATGGACATAATTTTGGGTCTTGAATTAATTTTTATCAGTCATCCTTTCTGGTTTTGTGCCTATACTATACTTTTTTTTTTTTTTATTAGAATAGCTCTGTTGTATGATTTAAGATTGAGGATTGCCAAGAGTTCTTTTATTATTCAGTATTTAGCTGAATTAGTAGTTTTAACTATCCTTGGTTTTTGTGTGTGTGTGTGTTTCCATATGAAGCTGAAAATTCAAGATATGTGAAGAATTGTGTAGGAATTTTGATGAGAATTGCATTGAAACTGTATAATGCTTTTGATAGTATGGTCATTTTTAGTATGTCAGTCCTACAGATTCATGAACACGGGAGATCTTTTCATCTTCTGATATCTTTTTCAGTTTTTTTTCTTCAGTCCTAATTTTTTTTTATCATACAAGTTTTTCACTTGTTTGGTTAGAGTTACCCCAAGTTAGTTTTTATTACTTGAGTCTATTGTGAAAGTAAAAGGTGTTGTTTCCCTCATTTCTTTCTCAGTTCATTTGTCATTTGTATATAGATGGGCCACTGATGTTTGTGAGTTAATTTTGTATCCTGCTACTTAGCTCAACTTTTTTATCAGCAGTAGGAGTTTACTGGTAGAATTTTTACGATCATTTATGTATCCCAGAATATCATATATCTGAAGATACTTTGACTTCTTCTCTCCCTAAGTGAACTCCCTTGATCTTTTCCAGTTGTCTCATTGCTCTTTTCAAGACTTCAAGTACTATATTGAATAGGTGTAGAGATAGTATACAAACTTGTCTCCTATTTTTGATTTTAGTGGAAATGCCTTTAGTTTCTCTCCATACATTGATGGTGGCTATGGGCCTGATGCAAACTGCCTTTGTTATGTTGAGGTATGTCCCTAATCTCTCCAGGATTTTTATCATGAAGGGGTGTTGAGTTTTGTCAAAGGTCTTTTCTACATCTAATGAGATGATTATGTGTTTTTTCTTTCATGCTGTCTATATGGTGGGTTACATTTATCAATTTACATCTGTTGAACCATCAATACATTTCTGGGATGAAGCCTATTTGATCATGGTAGATGATGTTATTGATTTGCTCTTGGATTTGGTTTGCAAGTATTTTATTGAGAATTTTTTCATCTATGTTCAAAAGGATATTGATCTATAATTCTCTTTTTTGTTGGGTCTTTATGTAGTTCATGTATCAGGGTAATTATAGCCTTATTAAAAAAAATGAACAATGTTCTTTCTGCTTTCCTCCTGTTTCTTTCTATTTTGTGGAATGATTAGAGGAGTATTGGGATTAATTCTTCTTTAAAAGTCTGGTATATTTCTGTGATAAAATTTCTGTCCTGGTCTTTTTTGGTTAGGAGACTTTTGATGTCTGCTTCTACTTCACTAGGGGTCATAAGTCTGTTTAACTTGCTTATTTTATCTTTACTTAATTTTGATAGGTGTTATATATTGAAAAAAGTATCTGTTTCTTTTAGATTTTCCAATTTGGTAGAGTAGAGATTTTAAAGCATATCTTTATGATTCACTGGATTTCCAAGGTATATGTTGTTATGTTTCTCTTCATTTCTAATTTTATTAATTTTGATTTTCTCTCTGTGTCATTTAGTTAATTTGACTAAGAGATTATAAATCTTATCAATTTTCTCAGAAAACAACATCTTTGTTTCATTGATTTGGTTGGGCATGTGTGTGTGTGTGTGTGTGTGTGTGTGTGTGTGTGTGTGTGTGTGTGTGTGTTTTATTGATTTCAGCTCTGGGTTTGATTATTTCTTGCCATCTAATCCTTTTAGATGTTATTTATTATCTTTTTCTAGAGTCGTCAAGTTGGTGCTGTGTTATGTTACTAATATGAACTTTCATCAATTTTTTTTTTTAGTGTAGGTACTTAGTGCTAAGACCTTGCCTCTTAGAACCACTTTCATTGTGTCCTATAAGCTTGGGATGCTGTCTTTTTGTTTTCATTCAATTTTAAAAAGTTTAAAATTTCTTTCTGAATTTCTCTTTTAACCTATTTTTCATTCACTTTTGAGTTTCCATGCATTTGTGAACTTTCTATTGCTGTTGATATAAAGCTCTAATCTATGGTGGTCTGTAGGCTGTTTCTTTTTTTAAACCTACTTTAATAAGGGTTCTTAAATGCTTTGATCCCTCTTCTAGCCCACCATCCAAAGGTAGGGGAGAAAAGATGGTAAATAAGACAAGGGGATGTGGACCTGTTTAGAATTAGTTCTTTGTCATGACTCCAATCTCTGTTGTCAGAATACCAGCAGTCCAGTTCAGTAGTGTCAAGAGACCAAACCCAAATCATCATCAGTGGCATGATCTCCTAGAGACTGCCAGACTTCTGGACAATGGGCTTGAGTCAGTGGGAGTGACTAGGACCAGCCAGGACTCCAGGATAAGTTCTCTGCAACAAAGTGAAGATCATCAACAAAGTGTTGCTAGACTAGCCATATAAGTGCCCCATCATTGTCCGCTGAGTGGTATTTATACTCTTTTCAAACATCATGTGTTCTGTCATAGGTCTTGCCTTAGCAAAACAAAACAAAACAAAACAAACAAACAAACAAACAAACCATGAGTTTGCCTCAGCAAGATATCATGTGAGTCTGCATCACATGACATGACCAACCAGAAACTTCCTCTTCAGTGGTCAGGTAGATTATTTCAGCTTTACTGTATCTATTGAAGCTTGCCTTATGCCCAAGTATGTGGTCAATTTTGGAGAAAATCCTATGAAGTGGTGGGAAGAATGTTCTTTTGGTTTTAGGTGAAATGTTTTGTAAATACCTGTTAGGTCCTATTTGGTTTATGACAATATTTAGCTTCAGCATTTCTTTTTGTTTGTTTGTTTTTTTGAGACAGAGTTTCTCTGTGTAGCCCTGGTTGTCCTAGAACTCACTCTGTAGACCAGGCTGGCCTTGAACTCAGAAATCCACCTGCCTCTGCCTCCCAAGTGCTGGGATTAAAGGCGTGTGCCACCACTGTTGGGCTCAGCATTTCTTTTGACTGGACAACTTGTCCAGTGGTGAGAATGGGGTAATGGCATTGCTCATTATCAGTGTGCTAGTTATTATCAATGTGTTAGTTAGGCTATAGTAGTCTGTCTTTCTTCCTTTCTTCCTTCTTTCCTCCCTTCCTTCCTTCCTTTTTTTCTTTCTTTCTTTCTTTCTTTCTTTCTTTCTTTCTTTCTTTCTTTCTTTCTCTCTCTTCCTTTCTTTTAACCTGGGTGCCCCTGTATTTGGTGGATAGCATTAAGAATTGCCATATCTCTTTGGTAGATTTTTCCCTTTGATGAGTATGTAGTATCCTTCTGTATCTCTTCCAATTACTTTTGGTTTGAAATCTCTTTTGTTAGATATTAAAATGGCTACCCCTGCTTGCATCTTATGTCTATTTGCTTGGAATATCTGTTTCTGCTCTTCTGACCTGAGGTGGCGTCTGTCTTTGATAGTAAGGGGTATTTCTGGGATGCAACACAAAGATGGATACTGTTTTCATAGCTACTCTATTAGTCTGTGTCCTTTTATTGGGGAATTGATACCATAGATGTTGAGAGATATCATTGAAAAGTATTTGGGGAGGGCCCCACAGCTAATCAGTGCCGGGACAAATATCCCTCTCAGGAGATCGCAAGACCCAGCAGAGGGCCAAAGACACGCCCCACAGCTCACCAGGTACTGCCCCGAACCCGCGAGACACAGGGACCGAGGTAGGCGGGCCTAGAAACCCCCCTGGATCCCAAAAGCGGGCGGCTGTGTCAGGAAACTTCTGCCTGGACACTAGGATTCCATAGACAAGCAGCTCCGGGAGAAAATCCTCTCTCTCCCAGGAACGCAGAAAAGCCCATAGCAGGGGCAAAGCATTCCCAGAGCTCACTGACTCTGCCCGCTTTCTGCGGGCCACAGGGACTGACGGCCAGCAGCTTCCGGCTACGGCCGGAAACCTCAGCTTGGGCCACAGGGCCCCACAGCTAATCAGCGCCAGGACAAAGATCCCTCTCAGGAGATCACAAGACCCAGGAGAGGGCCAAAGACATGCCCCACAGCTCACCAGGTACTGCCCCGAATCCGCAAGACACAGGGACCGAGGTAGGCGGGCCTAGAAACCCCCCTGGATCCCAAAAG
>CM052702.1:26729761-26744749 GCA_028551405.1 Uromys caudimaculatus | reverse complement strand
ATGGGCCTGACCCTCCCCCTGGTTGTCCTCTAGTTCAGACCACTAACCAAAGAATACACATCTATTGACCCATGATTTGGACTACATATGAGGCAGAAGAATCACCTCGATGGCCACCAGGGAGAAAGGAGAGGACTTTGGGCCTGAGGGTGCTAGTGGCCCCAGTAAAAGGGAATGTCAAGGTGGGAATATGGGAATGTGTGGGCGGGTAGGTGGGAGGAGGAATTCCCTCACAGAGGCGGGGAGGGGGAGGGGACACGGGGTTTCCAAAGAAAAGGGGAATCATCAGAAATGTAAATAAAGTATCAAAAATAAAATAAAAAAAAGTATTTGGGGTCCCAGACCGCAGAGGCAGCAGCTGGAGCAGCCTCAGCCTGCACCCTTTCCCGCCCACCCCCGTCCCCCCCCTGCCCGGTGCTGCCCTCTGCCACCTGCCCCGGGGGTCTCTTTCCCTCTTCCTCTTCCTCCACCCCCCTCCTCTGCCCACTGGGGGGGGGGGGAGGCCTTACCTTCCTACCTGCTCCTATTGTTCTGCCCTGGGCCTCCTGCCCTTCCCCTTCCCACCTGCTCCCTTTTTCCCCTCAGTCAACTAGCACCTCCAGTCACCAAAGAGTTGACCACTCGAAGTCTAGGTCCCTGTAACTGCTAGACATGGAAACCGGTGTGACTGAAGGTGGATTAAATGTCACCCTCACCATCAGGCTACTTATGCATGGAAAGGAAGTTGGCAGTATCATCGAAAGAAAGAAGAATCTGTTAAGATGCGAGGGGAGAGTGGTGCATGTATCAACATCTCAGAAGGGGATTGTCCCGAGAGAATTATCACTTTGGCTGGACTGACTAATGCCATCTTCAAACTCTTTGCTATGATCATTGACAAACTGGAAGAGGACATAAGCAGCTCTATGACCAATAGCACAGCTGCCAGTAGCCCTTACAGCTGGTGGTTCCTGCTAGTCACTGTGGTTCTTTTATTGGAAAAGGTGGATACAAGATCAAGGAAATAAGAGAGTAGAGGGGCTCATGTCCAGGTGGCAGGGGATATGCTCCTCAACTCAACTGAGCGGGTAATCACTAATGCTGGCATTCTGCAATCCATCATTGAGTGTGTCAAACAGATCTGCGTGGTCATGTTGGAGTCCTCCCCAAAGGGCGTGTATATCCCATACCAGCCCAAGCCCTGCAGTTCTCCAGTCATCTTTGCAGGTGGTCAGGCCAATACCATTCAAGGACAGTATGCCATTCCACAGCCAGATTTGACCAAGCTGCACCAGTTGGCAATGCAACAGTCTCATTTTCCCATGACCCATGGCAACACCGGATTCAGTGGCATTGAATACAACTCTTCAGAGGTGAAAGGCCATTGGGCAAGTTTGAGTGCATCTGCTCAAACTACTTCTCATGAACTCACCATTCCAAATGCTTTGACTGGTGGCATAATCGGGTGTCAGGGCGCCAAAATCAATGAGAGCTGTCAGATGTCTGGGGCACAGATCAAAATTGCAAACCCAGTGGAAGGATCTCCTTCCATCATTGAATCTGCTCCCAGCATTAGCCTGGCTCAGTATCTAATCAATGTCAGGCATCCCTCGGAGACAGGTGGCATGGGGAGCAGGTAGATCAGAGCAGATTCATCCATAACCCCTTTCTTCTGTTCACAACCACCCATGATCCATCTGTGTAGTTTCTGAACAGTCAGTGATTCCAGGTTTTAAATAGTTTGTAAATTTTCGGTTTCTACACATTTTATCATCCACTCATGATTTTTAAATTAAAGTGTTTTAATTCATTTCTCTGTTCAGCAGTTATGCTGAGATATCCATATTGAGTTTTATAAGCTTCCCCCCCTTTTTTTTATTTGCTTATTTTTTGTTTTTTTTTGTTTTGGCTCATGAATTTTTGTTTGTTATGGAAATGTGAGAGTGGATTATTAATACATTTCACTTTAGTATTGTAATGTCAGGATTTAAAAAAAAATATTTATTTACTTTATTTATATTTCAAATGTTTTCCCCTTTCCAGGTCTCCCCTTCGGAAATCCCCCATTCCATCTCCCTCCCCCTGCCTCTATGAGGGTGCTCCCCCACCCACCCACCCACTCCTGTCTTCCCTCCTTAGCATTCCCCTACAATGGGACCTCTAACACCCTCAGGACCAAGGGCCTCTCTTCTACTGATGTCCAACAAGGCCCTCCTCTGCCACATATGCGGCCAGCACCACGAATCCCTCCATGTGTATTCTTTGGTTGGTGGTCCAGTCTCCAGGAGCTCCAGGGATCTGGCCAGTTGACACTGTTGCTCCCTCTATGGAGCTGCAAACACCCTTAGCTCCTTCAGTCCCTTCTCCAACTCCTCCATCTGAAACACCATGCTCAGTCCAATGGTTGACTGCGAGCATCCACCTCTCTATTTGTCAGACTCTGCCTGAGCCTCTCAGGAGACAGCTTATCATGCTTGCATCAGCAAGCATTTCCCAGCGTCCACAATAACATCTGGGTTTGGTGGCTGTATATGAGATGTATCCCATGTAATGTCAGGATTTGTTTTTTTGTTTTTTTTTAAATTAAAAGATGAAAAAAAGAGAAAAGTATTTGGGTATAGTTAATCTCTTCACATTGAAGTTTTTCTTTTAGTGCCTTCTGTACTTGAATTTGTAAAAAAATATTTCTTAAATTTTATTTTGTCATGGAATGTCTTTTTTTTTCCTTGATCTACTGTGAGTAAAAGTTTTACTAGTTATACTAGTCTTGGCTGGCATTTGAGGTCTGTAGCATATCTGCTTAAGCCTTTCTGGCTTTTAGAGTCTCCACTGAATAGAAAGGTATTAGTCTAATAGGTCTGTTTTGATATGTTGCTTGATCTTTTTCCCTTACAATTTTAACTTTCCTTCTCTGCTCTCTATGTTGAATGTTTTAATTATTATATATCATAGGGATTTACATTTCTGGTCCAGTCTATTTGGTGTTCTAAATGCTTCTTTTATGTTGATGGGCATCTCCTTTAGACTAGAGAGATTTTCTTCTGTGATTTTGTTGGAAATATTTTTTATGCCTTTGAGATGGATTTCTTCTCCTTCTTCTGTTATTACTATTTGTAAAGTTGGTCTTTTCATACTGTCCCACATTCCCTGGATGTTTTGTGCCTCTTTTTCTTTTCTTTTCTATTCTTTTCTTTTCTTTTCTTTTTTTACCTCCCTCCCTCCTTCCTTCCTTCCTTCCTTCCTTCCTTCCTTCCTTCCTTCTTTTCTTTTCAGGATTTAACATTTCTTTGACTAAGGCATCCATTTTTTCTATCTTTATTTTTTTTTCTTCTTTTTTTAAACTTTCCTGCTTTACTTTAGTTTTTTATTGGATATTTTATGTAATTACATTTCAAATGTTAACCTCTTTCCCTGTTTCCCCTCCAGAACTCCCCTCTCTCCCATCCCCTCTCTCCCTGCTTCAATGAGGGTGCTCCCCCTTACACCCACCCACTCCCACCTCACTGCCCTGGCATTCCCCTACACTAGGGAGTCGAGTCTTCATAGGACCAAGGGCTTCTTCTATTGATGCCAGACAATGTCATCCCCTGCTACATATGTGTCTGGAGCCTTCTATGTGTATTCTCGGATTGGTGGTTTAGTCCCTGGGAGCTCTGGGGGGTCTGGTTGGTTGGTATTGTTGTTCTTCCTATGGGGTTGCAAGCCCTTTCAGCTCCTTCAGCCCTTCTCTAAGTCCTCCATTGGAGACCCTGTGCTAAGTCTAATGGTTGTCTGTAAGCATCCACCTCTGTATTTGTCAGGCTCTGGCAAAGCTTCTCAGGAGACAGCTATATCAGGCTCCTGTCAGCAAGCACTTCTTGGCCTTCACAATAGTGTCTGGGTTTGGTGGCTGTATATGGGATGGATCCCCAGACAGTCTCTGGATGGCCTTTCTTTCAGTCTCTGCTCCACACTTTGTCCCCATATTTCTTTTAGACAGGAGCCCTCTGGGTTAAGAATTTGGAGATGAGTGGGTGGTCCCATCCCCCAACTGTGAGCCTTGCCTAACCTCTGCATATGCTCTCTACTATTTTTTTTCAATACCTGATATTATCTCTTCCATCTTTTATGGTAGTGAAGCTTGTCTCTGAGATTCCTGTTTGAGTTATTAAATTTTTCATTTCCAGTTTTCCTTCTGATTAGGTTTGGTTTAATGATTCTACTTCTGCTTTTATGTCTTGGATTGCTTTTTCATTTCATCCCACTGTCTGTATTTTCATTAAGGGACATATTCACATCCTCTTTAAGGTCCTCCAACATATTCATAAAGGCTATTTTGAAGTCCTTACCTTGTGTATCAGCTATAATTTATGTGTCTCAGCTCCTCCTGTAATAAAGTTGCTATACTTTAGTGGAGACATATTGTCCTGGCTGTTATTGATTGTGTTTTTATACTAGTTTCTAGGTATCTGGGCTTGGGATAATTGCAATTCTAGGTGTTGATATCTGGACTTGTCTTAGTTGATGGGTGTTCCATTTGTTGTTTTCTGTTGTCCTCTCCACTGTTGAGCTGTGCCAGGGGGAGGGAGCACAAGCGGTGATGGAGTCTCCTGGTCTCAGTCCCTGCAGCGGCTGTGAGAACCAAGACACTGTTCTCACTCAGCACTCGCTGCCCCGCCCCAAGTCAGGTTCTGGCTGCAGCACGATCCCCATGAGACCTGCGGCCGCTGTCAGCACACGCCCCACCACTTGGCCCAGAGATCGGATCTCTTTTCGGGCCAAAAGTGTTACAGCTTGTTGGACAAAAGGCTCTTGGACACTGGAGCAGTTTTGCACCTTTATTCCTTCTGGATGGTGGGTGGTGGGCATGCGCGGGAGAAGGCAGGGCAGGCAGATGGAGCAGAGAGAGAGTGCTACTCAGGTCAGGATGGTCTGATATACTGTTTGGGAGGGGTCAGAGGTTTGGCAACGGAGACCTTCTATTGGTTTTGTCTGGGGACTTTGTAGTGCCTCATTTGCTTGTGGGAGGACTCAGAGTTGCTTTCTACATGACAAATCTTACATGCCAGGCCTCTCTCTATACAGGGGTTGTGAAAGCTGTAGCTGTTTTACAGGAGTCTTCCAGGAGCATTGGCCAAAAACAATCCGGTCCCTCGTGAAAATTTCATGGAGTCTCCCAGAATTTTTAGCCTGTGCTCAACCGGGTGTCAGATTGCCTGCCACAGACTACTGCCCCACATTCCACTACTTAGGAAAGTCTGACAGCTGTGTTTTGCCTGATAGGGATGTTTCTGAGATCCTGCCAGGTGTAGCCAGCTGGGGGTTTTGGGCCAAACGTGTTTCTAGGGATTGACATTTAGAAATGGGGATGGGTTAGAAGTGGGGACTTCAGGCATCCAACAGGAGGGATGAGAACATGTATGGCACCAGGGTCTGCATGGTCTGGGAATCAGAGCTGAGAGGGAGGAGTTAAGGATGAGTCTGTGGAATTAGATTTGGAGGACAGGAAAGAGAGTCAATATAGCCTAGTTGTTTGCCTGGCTGGCATGCCGGGTGGTTCCCAGAGAATGCCTATAGGATTTGGAAGCTGAGACAAAACAGCAGGGTGGTGAGATAGGTTGTAAGAGATCTCTGGGATCTGCTACAGATGGGAGGCTGTAGCTTGTGATTTGCTACAGAGCTGAAGATGAGCCTGTGGTATTAGATTTAGAGAAGGGGGAAACTAAATATTGCTTACTTGCTTCCCTGGCTGGTACAAAAAAAATAATCTAGTTTTTAAAGTAGAAGCATCTGAAGAAGGAAAAAATAATAAATAATATTATGTAGTAAACACTATCATGATAAAATGAGCCTAGAATATTGGAACAAATATTTTCTTGGATGAACTATTTGTTATTAGTGTTTCAACTCCTGCTTTGCCAACTATGTTTATAATGCAAATAGTTTCTATTTTGTTTATTTGTCACAATGGCACCAATTGCCAGGAATTTATAGCTCATTCAGGGACCCACACATGCAAATAAGTTATTTTACACACAGTGGCACAGTTATAACATCAAAGAAATAAAGTGGGGAATGTATCAGAACCAGACTTACATACTGAAGTACTGTACTACCCAATATATACTTTCATTCGTTTATGTAACATCTAACTCTCAGAAAATGACATGGAGCTTACATCAGAAGAAATAATAGCATCTTCTCATTTTGCACATCATGTTTTGCTTTCTTCCAGATTGCGTTTTAGATATTGCCCTTGTTACTTCACATAGCTTACTCTTGGGGAAAGCAGAGAATTAGCTTCGTGATTTAGGTAGATCAAACAGAATGTGCTGCATGTATTTTTTCTTATATTTCAGCCTAGAATTGTAGAATTATCTCAATTTTGAGTTAGAATCTTTTTAAAGAGAGAGAGAGAGAGAGAGAGAGAGAGAGAGAGAGAGAGAGAGAGAGAGGAAAGAGAATGGAAGATCTAAAAGAGCCTATTAATTTTTCTCAGTTGAATCTTGAGTAGCAGCACTTCATGGGGCTCTCTTGAAACCGCTGGAGCATAAAAGCTGCAGAGAGACTCTTGTCCAAGTCTTTTGTTCCTCCTTTGAGAGCCCAGTCTTCTTCCACTGTAGTGGAACAAGCAGAGACTGACCTCAATGACCCACACCCACAACCTCCTTTGCTCCTTGGCTTCTCTGCTTTTTCTGATGGGCACCAGCAGGAAGCCGGAGCACAGAATGCAAGTAGGGGCTTTTTCTCATGGGTTCATTCCTGTTGAGCAGATCTACTGCCTTGCCCTATCATGCAGCCCTGACTATAATAAGATCTTGCTTATTTCCTTCAGATAGTGTTTATCTCTCTTGCTCTGAGGCTGGTTTCATGGGGACATTTTGTCTTTTTCCCTTATTTTCTTCCTTCCTTCCTTCTTTTTAAATTTGAGACAGGAACTCACTATGTAGGTCAAACTATCCCAGAGCTTCCTACATAGACCGGACTGGCCTCATGGAGATCCACCTGCCTCTGCCTCCCAAGTACTTGGATTAAAGGTGTGGACCACTATGCTTGGATTGTGGTGCATTCTTTTCTATCTCTTCCTATTTCTCTAGGTGTTACCTACCTTTATCGTTCTTTTATAGATTACTAAAATACCGAGTTTCAGAATACTACTGGATTGTCATGGATAGGACACATTGTATAGTGTGTTTCAACAAACTCTCAGACAGATGATGAATGTTTAAATTGACTGAATTTAAAGTTTAAAGAGCTACCTTCCTTAGTACGAAGGACAAAATAGTTGACTAATTACAAAGGGGAAACTCTAGTTCCTTAGAATTTTATTATAAGTATATGTATTAGATTTTATATTTAAATGAAATAAGCCATGCCTACTTAAGCTTATATTCATAATGTATGAATATAAAATATGATCTCACAGTAGTCTAACATTTGTAACTACAACTGCCCCAAATCAGAATATTACACAGTGCATACTTATTAATGAACAAATACTACAGAAGTGTGTACTATAACTTATAATAAAATGTATTTATAATTGGAAAATTTTGCCAAATAAAATCTTATTAGATATTTTAAAATGAGCATAATTTTTAAAATTGGCATACTTCTACTTGAACATTGTGTTGTCCTTGGCCTAAAAGTGGAAGAGGTGATTACAATATAGCCCGGAGTCCTCTGTAAAGATCTTTCCTGGTATTTGTCACATATGAACATAAAGTAATCTGGATGCAATAAGGGCAATATGGTAACTACCATGTTAGCACAAGAACTGACATTTCTAGCAATATTTTTACCAGGGAACGGCATGTGTTTGTGTCTGGGACAATATTAGACAAACTGACTGATTTTATTGACTTTCATTTCAGTGCTTCATTCCATAATTTTAATTCTGAGAATTTTCTCTTGTGTAGATTATTATAAGGCACCCTTTGATGTCATATGTTGTTTCTTGGTGTTCTATGGAAATAACTCAAGCATCCCACTGGAGTAATTAAGGGGCAGGGGATACGGCCGTGCTCTACAGTCTCTGCTAGCCACTCCTTCATCTGTATCATATCTGTCATACTCTGTGCACTGTGGTTCTGAGGATTTGGTATGTTTGGGATGGATGAACCACTTCAGACAGCTTTTCATAAGAATTCAGTACATGAAAGTTATCTTTCTTTAAGCAGAGTTTTCTTGAGGTTATCTCCAAGAACCACCTAACCATAAAAGGTGATAAAATTAGGTGTTCACAGGAGTCAATCGTCAAAGATGTGTGATTTCATGACTATTTCTTCACCATTAACTAGTCTTGAGATAAACCGATCTTTAGAAAGAAAGAAGCCAAAGAACTCAGACTCATTTTGCTAGGATGACTGCAGAGAGGAAGATGCTGTAGGCCTCGACTTGTAGGCTGTTTCCCTGCTCACCCCACTGAGTTCTTTGGTTTCCCAGGATATAGTTGCATACTGCTAGCTTGGTATGTTCTGTAAGCACCAGTGTTTACTTATGGAGCCAGTGTTACCTGATTATGATATCCTATCCCTGACCATAATATATCAGGGATATGTCAGAAGGATCAAAGGAAGAGAAAGTCTGAGTCAAGTTTATAACAATCAATCAAATTTCTTATACCTTTATCAGAAACAGTGTACAATGGCAGTTTCCAGGAAGAATACAATTGTTGTTGCCAGGATACAATGACATTTGCAAGCTATTCAGGGTATACAAGATTAATGCCTAGGAATAATTATTCTGCCAGACTTCTATAGGCTTCTCTGACTTCTAGGGAATGCAGATATACACAGGTAAACTGAATGCTCCACTACCAAAGGGGGTGCCTCAGTTTCTCAGGAACATACATAGTGCCCCAGGAGCCATAGACTCTAATCTGAAAAACCTATGATGCATGCCTCTCATGACAGCTAAACTAGGCCAACTCCATGATTCCCCCCAGTGTCCAAAGACAGCCTGATCTGGTGCCTAGTGATCTACAGATAGTAGCTAAGGTGCCCCACCACAATCTTTCTCCTTCTCCCATCCCTCCTTTCTGTCTCTTTCCTTCTTTTCCTTGCATGTGCTAAGCTTCTGCTCTGTCACTGAGCTGCCCTCTGATTTAATCTGGTTTCCAGAATATGTGCAATATTTTGAAGGCCAAAGGTCATCTAGGGAGAGCCCACTTTGAGCACTGCAGCAGAATTCTCCGATCATAGCAAGAAGGGAAAATATTGCCTAGAAAAATAAAATCTGAGTAGAGAATTGGCATGCAGATGCAGTAGTTATTATGCCATGCACACAAACTCCTGCTCTCGGTATTATATTCTAAGTACTAAATCTACAGGAATTATCAATAGTGCCTCCATGTTGCCATAACAGACACAGATAAATGACAATAGCCTTTAGTCTTTATTAAAGTTTTGTGACCTTTAAGCTACAGAAACTTGGACCATACATAAATTGCCAGCTAGATGAGCTGACTTGGTGCCAGTAAAAATGGCTAATTTTAAGGGCAACCACAAATGTGACTCAGCTGGTTAAGAAAGGTGATGGAGAAACCATGAATAACGATATGCTACTAAGTGCTCACACGTCTAAGTGAGCAACCCACAAAGAGTATATGAACCGTGATTTAGGAGCAATCAGACACAGTGTGAGCAGTAAATGCTTCTCCATTAGCAGCCCTGGACCTGAAAATAAACAGGTATTCTATGGATTGAAATAATGCTGAAATTCTTCAAATGAAAAATGTTCCCTGTGACATCCTTTAATGTGTTTTGGGGGTTTGTCCATTTATTAAATGCTGACTGAGTACCTACTCAGTGCCTGTCACTAAGAGTAGAAGGATGACATCTATAGCGTCTCTTCTTGCACCACTCAAGTCAGTTTAAAATCGAGCATCAAATGAGAGTTTGCAGATGAGACATACTGTTGTGAAGATGTGTGAGGAGTTAAGAGTGGTCGATTGACTAAAGTATTTGCATTCTTTTTAAAATAAATTGATAGATTTTAATCAATGAGAATTGTGATTAGATTTCAGTTTGGCAGATCATACTTGGGCAGGAGCTGGGAAAGTGACGGCAAAGAGATGAGGGCAGCTGTTTTCTAGCCTAGATATGATGTGGGCCTGAGAACAACTAGCTTAACAGGAATACAAAGAAGGATGTGAGTGCAAGTGAGCATGTTGAGCAGTTTTGACAAGAAAGGAGCGTCACAGGGAAGGTTTCTAGTCAGTCATGTCATATGTAAGTTGGTACCATTAACAAAAACTGCATGTTAGGTTTGAGGGATAGGAAGAGTAACATGGGAATCTGAGTGAGGGATTCTTGTATGAAAGGAAGGTGTCAATGGATGCCCAGACACAAACACATGACTACTAAGAGAGATCTGGGCTCAGCTGCAGACATGGGGAAGACATCACCAATACCAAGAGGCAGCTGTGTGCAATCTATTATGGTTTGGACCCCAAATGCTCAGATAAGCCATGACAACTTCAAACAAATATCAGTCTATGTTTGTAGGAAAGGATGCCAGCAAGTTCTCCAGTGTTTAGGGAAATTGCTTTTCAGATGACTTTGTTGATGTACTGGAGCTCTGTATTACAAAGAGTATTCTATAGCTCCATACTCTCTTTACTACTATTCTAAGTAATTCTAAGTTATTTACCACATTAAAAAGGGATAATATATTCTCAACAATCAAAAGGGACACACGTCATCTACCTAATATACTTTCTAATAAAAACATATTCTTCCTTTTCAAAACTAACTATACGACTATATGATTCATTCATAATGTCCTATTGTATTCCTAGAGACAAGTTCTGTCTCTTATTTCTGAAATGTGACATGGTGAAAAAGTTTATCAGGACTATTTTACAAAATTTTATGAACTTAAGTGGCACAGATTTTAATTTTCAGTTATCGTGTACTTTCTGAGCACAGTTCTCAAGCAAGATAAGAAACCAATGTACCTTGCGAACATGACTCATTTTTAATATTAAAATTCAGACTTCAAAGTTTAATTGGCTACAAGATCATGGTCAATATTTAGGCAAATAATATTTAAAGATATACTCAAATGAGAAACATTAAGTTCTAACCTATTTTTGGAGTGAAATATTTATTTTGACATCTTAAGAGACCTTTCCAAGTTAAAACTTGAAATGGTACTCTTACACTTGATCTTAGCCAAAAGGCCGAGAAGCGATGAAATGGTGCTCTTATTGTAGAGCTGGACATGTTGTCTTTTGGTTTTACTACAAAGACATTGAATGTTTGCAATGTCCCAGAAGATGCTCTTTGAATGTACCCTCAGTGTTAGACATAGGTGAGACCTTGTTAGTTGCTGTTTGTTGGAGCTCATGCCATGATAAGGGATCTTCTCAAGCAAGGACTGTGCTTATAAGAACATAAAAGATGAAATAAAACTATAGCAGCTGAAATATTACTAAGAAATTGTTAGCATTCTGTCTAAGCTCCACCCCATAGTTACCTGGCAACAGCCAGGTATGCCTGACTCACTATAAAAGAGGCTGCTTGCCCCCTCCTCTCTCAGTCTCTCGCTCTCTTGTCCTCTTGCTCCTGCTCTATCCCCTCGCCCCTTCCCCATCTCCCCCCATTGCCTTCCCCCCTCTCTCTCCACATGCTCATGGCCAACCTCTACTCCTCTACTCCTCTACTCCTCTACACACACTCTCTCTCTATTTCTCTCTCTGTCTTTCTCTGCCTCTACTACCCTCTTAACTCCCCGCCCCATGCCTTGAATAAACTCTGTTCTATATTATACCTGCATCCTGTGGCTGGTTCCTCAGGGGGAAGGGCTGACTCAGCATAGGCCTGCCAAGGCACCTGTTCCCCCACACCTCACCACACCTCCATAGAGCATATTCTTTCTCTCTTTATCTTTTTATAAACACATCAGAAAAAAAATCATGGAAAATAGAAACAATGTTTAAAATTATCCTCTCCAAACATAGCACTTTTTCCATATACTTATTCACAAAACTGTAACTAGCATTTTTAAAACCCTGAAGTTAAAAACCTAGAGCTCAGAGGCATAAGTAGTTGATATTGTCTTGTATACATGTGGTCTTAGTTACTTTTTTCATTGCTATGATAAGACATGATGCAAAGGCAATGTAAACAGGTAGGGCTTATTGTGGTGTATAGTTGAAGGCAGCCTGGTATTGCAGTGGGGAAGGCCTGACAAATGGACTTCAGGCCGGTGTCTGTGCTCCACTCAGCTTCTCCTTATTCAGTACAGGACCACACCCATGGAGTGGTATCTGTAGTTAGGATGTTTTACAACCTCAATACACTCCACGTAGAAACTCCCTCATAGGCGCCTGGAGGTTTGACTCCTAGGTGAGTGGAGATCCTGTCAAGTTGGCAGTTAATATTTACCATCACAAATGAATAATAGTTAAACATTGTTAATGTGCCTGGATCAAAGAAGCCTAGAAAGTGGGTAAAATGTATTTCGGTGTGCATCTGTGAAGGTATTTTTAAGAAGACCGGTATGTCGGTTAGTGAACCAAGTGATCACAATCTGCTGTGAATGCGGACAGCACCATCCAGTATGTTGTGGGCTCAGATAAAATAAGTCTGGAGGAGGAGGAAGAAGAGGAGGAGGAGAAAGAGAATGAGGAAGAGGAGGAGGTGAAAAAGGAGATGGAAAAGGAGATGGAAAAGGAGGAGGAAAAGGAGGAGGGGAAGGAGGAGGAGGAGACAGCCCTGCACATTCAGTTCTTGAACAACTGTTTCTTGCTGTTGCTAACGTGTTCATCAGACTCTGGGTTTTTCAGTTCTTGGACATAGGTTTGCAAGAACGGCTCTTTCAGGAGGTACTTGGGCCTTTAGTCTTGTATCATTGCAACTTGCTCACTCTTCTCTTACAACTTCCTTTAAAAATATATGTTTAATAAATTTTCATTTACATATGTATATGTAAGTTCAACTTGCTGAGTTCATTTAGTATTGCTCCTATATATATGGATGCCTACAGTCAAGTAGCAGGTCCATAAGGGTACTTTGCTTCTGGGTCTATAAACCTGTACAAGGGCAATTGACATCCACAGAACACATTTGTTTACCTGATTGCTGAGAACCTCCACTACAGGGGATGGTTAATTAAGTCTTTACACAAAATGTGATTTTTATGACTTTTCTTGTTCCAGTGGCAAAACATCCAGTAACAGCAATTTAATAGAAGACTAGTTTCAGGGACTATATTCCGCTATGGCAAGGATGGGCTGGTGCTCTTGGTAGAAGGAGCTATCATCATGACTTGTCCAGATCTTAGTGGATGAGGATGAAGAGGAGACTAGAAACAGGGCTAGTCTATAATCCTCAGAGTCTGTACCTGGTGTTCCAGCTAGGTCCTGCATCACAAATGTTACACAATTTTTCATAATAGCACCACCAGCTGAGGACCAAGTATTCAAACATACAAGACAGTGGGGGAAAAAGAGGGGACACTTCTTATCTGAATCATCCAGATGTTATGGAGGAGAGTATGCTAGGATTGGTCAGTCCTGATACCAGGCACTTATGTTCCCCTTGACGGGGTGCTGGACTCAAGAAACAAACCCTACAAAGACAGTGAAATGGTACTTCTGAGATTAATTGTAAAGACTGACATCTCTCTTGCTTATGCTATCTCTCTGATTCTTTTTGTACTCTTCTCTCAATGAGGGGAATGACTACCTGCCTAGGGATAATAGTCAATCACTGGCTAGTTGCCCACAAGGGATTGAAGTACTCAAATTCAGAAACTAAATCATCCAACAACCAAGTGAGTGAGCCTCAGAACTGACCCTTCTTTGGGAGATAGACTCCAGAAATGGACTCATCCTCCATCTGAGGCCCAGATTGACATTGCCTTATAAGTTCTTGGAAGCAGAAGATCCCAGCCAAGCCAACACTGTGTTACTGATTTAAGCCACTCAATTATTGGTGATAATTATTAACGGTTATAAAGAAATAAGCAACTCAGACAAAAAATATCTTCATTAATATATGCCCATTTTGGAAAACTTACTGACTTACTTTCTCTTAAAATTTTTCTGTTACCATTCTTCCAACCAATTTTTTTCTCATCTCTTACCTTCTGGACACCTACTGACTACCAAGGAATGCAAGTTAATCTATCCTAGAAAACTCACTTTTCCCATTTTAAAAATATCACGTATAGGAGAAGATAAAATCTTTTCTCTCTTTTTAGGAACCCCTTCAAATGTCCAGTCTTGTCTCCAATTTTATCTTGAAAATTTTACCAAAAATTTCTTTTTAAAAAATTTTATTTATGAAAGCTGAGAGATGGCTCAACAGTTAAGAGCACTGACTGCTCTTCCAAAGGTACCGAGTTCAATTCCCAGCAACCATATGGTGACTCACCACCATCTGTAATGGGATCCAATGCCCTCTTCTGGTATGTGTCTGAAGACAGGCACAGTGTGCACATGCAAACAAAAAAATAAATCTTTTAAAAAAAGATAAAAAATAATTAATTTTTTAAATGTATGAGTCCTCTGTCTTCATGTGCACCAGCATGCCAGAAGAGGGCATCAGATCCCTTTAAAATTGATTGTGAGCCCTTAAAGCTCTAGAACAAAAAGAAGCTAATTCACCTAAGAGGAGTAGAAGTCAGGAAATAATCAAATTAAGAGCTGAAATCAACCAAATAGAAACAAAAAGAACTATACAAAGAATCAACAAAACCAGGAGCTGGTTCTTTGAGAAAATCAACAAGATAGATAAACCCTTAGCCAGACTAACCAGAGGGCACAGAGACAGAATCCAAATTAACAAAATCAGAAATGAATAGGGAGATATAACAACAGATTCTGAAGAAATTCAAAAAATCATCAGATCCTACTACAAAAGACTATACTCAACAAAATTGGAAAATCTGGATGAAATGGACAAGTTTCTAGACAGATATCAAATACCAAAGTTAAGTCAGGATCAGATAAACCATCTAAACACTCCCATAACCCTTAAAGAAATAGAAGCAGTCATTAAAAGTCTCCTAACCAAAAAA
>CM052702.1:26703926-26719320 GCA_028551405.1 Uromys caudimaculatus | reverse complement strand
CCTTAGTCATCAGGGAAATGCAAATCAAAACAAGTCTGAGATTCTACCTCACACCAGTCGGAATGGCTAAGATCAAAAACTCAGGTGACAACCGATGCTGGGGAGGATATGGAAAAAGAGGAACACTCCTCCATTGCTGGTGGGATTGCAAGCTGGTATAACCACTCTGGAAATCAGTTTGGCGAATCCTCAGAAAATTGGACATAGTACTTACTACCCGAGGATCCAGCTATACCACTCCTGGGCGTATACTCAGAAGACGCTCCAACATGTAATAAGGACACATGCTCCACTATGTTCATAGCAGCCATATTTATAATAGCCAGAAGCTGGAAACAACCCAGATGTCCCTCATTAGAGGAATGGATACAGAAAATGTGGTACATTTACACAATGGAGTACTACTCAGCTATTAAAAACAAGGACTTCATGAAATTTGCAGGCAAATGGATGGAACTTGAAAATATCATTCTGAGTGAGGTAACTCAGTCACAAAAGAAGGAACATGGTATGTACTCACTGATAAGTGGATATTAGCCCAAAAGTTCAGAAGACCCAATGTTCACTTTACAGTAACCGCTGGACTGAGAGTGAGGTCCCAGATGGAGGAGTTGGAGAAGGGACTGAAGAAGCTGAGGGAGTCTGCAGCCCCATGGAGGGAGCAACAGTGTCAACTGGCCTGACTCCCCTGGTCCTGATGGAGGCTGGACCACCAACCAAAGAATACATATCGAGGGACCCATGGTTCGGACCACATATGTGGCTGAGGAAGGCCTTGTTGGCCATCAGGGGGAGGAGAGGTCCCAGTAAAGGCGAAAGTCAAGGTGGGAATATGGGAGTGGGTGGGCAGGTGGGTGAGAGATGGAATACCCTCATAGAGCTGGGGGAGGGGGAGGAGATAGGTGGCTTCTAAAGAGGACACCTAGAAAGGAGGAAACATTGGAAATGTAAATAAAGTATCAAAAAATAAAAAAATATATAGTTTATGAATATTGACTGCTAAAACAAACAAACAAACAAAAAAGCCAGAAGCTGTTCAGTTTCATGATATCCTATTTATCAATTGTTGATCTTAGAGCCTGAGCCATTGAAGTTCTCTTTAGGAAATTTCCCCTTGTGCCAATGTGTTCAAGGCTCTTTCCTACTTTCTCTTCTAATAGATTCAGTGTATCTGGTTTTATGTTGAGGTTCTTGATTCTCTTGGACTTGAGCTTTGTGCAAGGTGACAAATATATATCTATTTTCATTTTCCTACATACAGACCCCTAGTTAGACCAGCATCATTTATTGAAGCTGCTTTCATTTTTCCATTGTATATTTTTGGCTTCTTTGTCAAACCTCAAGTGTTCATAAGTGTGTGGTTTTATTTCTGGGTTTTCAATTCTATTCCATTGATCAACCTGTCTGTCTCTGTACCAATACCATGTAGTTTATATCACTATTGTTCTGTAGTAGAGCTTGAAGTCAGGGTGGTTATTTTCTCAGAATTTCTTTTATTGTTAAGAATTATTTTCACTATTCTGGGTTATTTGTTTTTCCATATAAAATTTAAAATGCTCTTTCTATGTCTTTGAAGAATTGTGTTGGAATTCTGATGGGGATTGCATTGAGTTTGTAAATTGCTTTTGGTAGGATGACCATTTTTACTATGTTAATTTTGCCAATCTACAAGCATGGGAGATCGCTCCATTTTCTGAGGTCTTCCAAAATTTCTTTCTTGAAAGATTTGAAGTTCTTGTTATACACATCTTTCACTTGTTTGGTTATAGTTACGCCAATGTATTTATATTATTTGTGACTCTTGTGAAAGGTGTTGCTTCCCTATTTTCATTCTCAGCTTGTTTATCACTTGTATAAAGGAAGGCTACTGGTTTGTTTGGGTTAATTTGCTAAAGTATTTCATCTGCTGTAGAAGTTCTCTGGTAGAATTTTTGGGGTCGCTTATGTATACTATCATATCATCTGCAAATAGTGATTTCTTCTTTGCCAGTTTGTATCCCCTAGATCTCCTTTTGTTGTTCTCTAGCTAGAACTTTGAGTATTATATTGAATAGATACAAAGAGAGTGGGCATCCTTTTCTTGTCCCTGATTTTAGTGGGATTGCTTTAAGTATCTCTTCATTTAATTTGATACTGGCTGTTATTCGTGATAGTCAGAAGCTGGAAACAACCCATATGTTCCACAGCGGAAGAATAGATACAGAAAATGTGGTTCATTTACACAATGGAATATTATTCAGCTATTAAGAACAAGGACATCCTGAGTTTTGCAGGCAACTGGATGGAACTAGAAAATATAATCCTGAGTGAGGTAACTCAAGCCCAAAAGGACATGCATGGTATGTACTCATTAATAGTGAATATTAGCCAAAACAGTACAGAATACCCAGGATACAATCCACAGAACTCAAGGAGGTTAACAAGTCAAAGAGCCCAAGTCCTTTGAGGATGCTTCAGTCCCACTTGGGAGAGAGATGAAACCAATCATGGGGAACAGAGAGAGGGTAGGATCTGTGTGGGAGTGGGAACATAGAGGGAAAAGGGGCACATGATCAGGTATTGGGGGGTAAAGCACTGAGGCCCAGCAGAGTGAATGGGAGCAGGCAATCTCTGGAGGTAAAAGGTGGGGGGACCCTCTAGAGTGTACCAAAGACATGGGAGGTGAGAGACTCTGAGGAGTCAAAGGAGGGATCTTAGATGAAATGCCCAACAGTGGGGAGAGGGAATTTGTAGAGTCTACCCCCATCATCAGGGCATGATGTGCAGGATGGGGTTGCCATCCTACAGTCAAAAACTCTAATCCAGAATTGTTCCTGTCTAAAAAAAACCTGCAGGGACAAAAATTGAGAAGAGCCTGAGGGAAAGGAGGTCCAGTGACTGGTCCAAAGTGGGATCCAGCTCAAGGGAAGGCTTCAAGGCCTGACACTATTACTGATGCTATGGTGTGCTTACAGTCAGGAGCCTAGCATGGCTGCCCTCCAAGAGAACCAACAAGCAACTGACTGAGACAATTGCAGATACTTATACCCAACCATGAACAGAAGCCTGAGACCTGTGTGGTTGAAAGACAGGCTGGAAGAAATTATGGAGTACAGTGACCCCATAGGAAGACCAGCAGTCTCAACTAACCTGGACCCCTGAGATCTCTCAGACACTGATCCATCTACCAGGCAGCATACACTAGTTGCTATGAGGCCCCTGAAGCATATACAGCAGAGAACTGCCTGGTCTGGCCTCAGTGAGAGAAGATGCACCTAACCCTGGAGAGACTTGAGGTCCCAGGGAATGGGGAGGCCTGGCGGGGTGAGGGGTGAGGTAAGGGCATCCTCTTAAAGATGGGGGAGGAAGAATGGGATGAAGAACAGTTAAAGGGTAGACTGGGAGGGGGATAACAACTGGACTGTAAAAAAAGATTACAGATAATAATTTTTTTAAAAAAAGAAGAAAAGAAAACTGAAAGGATCAAAGGTGTGCAAATTATAAAACAGAAATCAATGAATCTTTATGTGCAGAGCACACTTAAGTGACCCTAAAATTCTGCCAGGAAATTCCTACAGCTGATAAATACTTTCAGCAAAGTAGCTAGATACAAAACTATCTTACAAAAACTAGTAGCCCTCTTATATACAAATGACAAATGAACTGATAAAGAAGTCAGAGAAACAACACCTTTCAAATAGTTTCAAAAAATATAAAATATCTTGGGAAAATTCTATCAAAGCAAGTGAAAAATTTTTATCTAAAAATTCAGGTAATTGCTGAACCATATCCAATCCCAGGGGGACTTCCATTTTCCCTCCAGCTCTCCTCCCATTTTCATTTTTATCAGACCTGTTGAGCTTGAATCATAGAGGTAAGCCTCCTTCCCCCCACCCCTCTTCCCTGCTTGCTGAATCCTCTGGAAAAAGCCCAGGTACCCTGAGCACCCTGCTAGCCAAGGGGACTTCCATCTCTCCTGCCCACCTTCAGCAGACCTGTTGAGCTCGAACCAAGCAGGTAAGCTTCTCTTCCCTCACCCATCTTCCCTGCTTGCTAAGTCCTCTGGAGCAAGCAGAGCTGCCCTGAGCAACCTGCTGACCCAGGAAGATGTTCATTCTCCCTTCACCTCTCTGCCAACCATTCTCTCTTCACTTCTCTGCAGCTCCTGAACCATACATACCTGGAGATCCAGAACCATACAGCCCAAGGATATCCATCAGAGGCCTGCCTCTCTAGGACAATGGAGGTTAACCCCCCTCTCAATGCCTTCTACAACAGGAACATTTAAGGACCAAAGCCATCCAGATGTCTAAAGGCCCTCAAAAGAACACAATCAACAAAAGCCAGGGTAGTTTAACATCAGAGCACAAATACTCTTAAACATTAAGCCCTGGATATTCTAACACAATTGAAGCACAAGAAAATGATCTTAAACCCAATTTTATAAAGATGATAGAGGCCTTTAAAGAGGAAATTAATAAATCCCTTAAAGAAATACAGAAAAACACAAGTAGAGATCATTCAAGAGGAAACAAATATTTTAAAATATACAGGAAAATACAACTAAACATGTAAAGGAAATAAGTAAAACTGTGCAAGACTTGAAAGCAGAAATAGAAGCAATAAAGAAAACAAACTGAGGGAATTCTAGAGATGGAAAATGTGAGGAAGAGAACAGGAACAACAGATGCAAGTATCATTAACAGAATACAGGGGATGGAAGAGAGAATCTCAGGTGTAGAAGATACAATAGAAGAAATTAATACACCAGTCAAAGAAAATGTTTAAATCTAAAAAATTCCTGGCACAAAACATTCAGGAAATCTGGGACATCATGAAAAGACCCAACATAAGAATAAGAGAAATAGAAGAAGGTGAAGAGTCTCAGATCCAAGGATCAGAAAATATTTTCAAAACAATCATAGAAGAAAACTTTTCCAACCTTAAGAAAGAGATGCCTGTAAACATTCAAGAAGCTTATAGAACACCAATTAGACTGAACCAGAAAAGAAAATCCTCCTGTCAAATAATAATCAAAACACAAAATCTACAGAACAAAGAAAGAATATTAAAAGTGTCAAGGGGGAAAAGGCCAGGTAACAGGCAAAGGCAGATCTACCAGAATCACACTGATTTCTTAACAGAGACTCTAAAACCTAGAAGGGCCAGGACAGATACCGCCAACCTCTAAAAAACCACAACCTAGACTCCTATACACAGAAAAACTTTCAATCACCATAGATAGAGGAAACAAGATAATTCAATACAAATCATAATTAAAACCACATCTATCCATAAATCCAGCCCTACAGAAATTACTAGAAAGAAAACTCCAACCTAAGGAGGATAACTACATCCAAGAAAACACAGCAAATAAGTAACTCCATACCAGCAAAAACAAAGGAAATGAACCCATGTGTGTGTGCGCGCACGTGTGTGTGTGTGTGTGTGTGTGTGTGTGTGTGTGTGTATGTGTGTGCGCACATACAGACACACCACCACCACCACCGCTACCATGAAAATAACAGGAAATAACAATCACTGGTCATTAATATCTCTCATCATCAGAACTCAATTTTCCTCCAAAAAGACACAAGCTAACAGAATGGATGCTAAAACAGGATCCATCATTTTGTTGCATACAAGAAACACATCTCAGCAATGAAGATAGACATTACCTCAGAGGAAAGGGCTGGAAAAAAGTTTTCCAAGTAAACAGACCCATGAGGCCAGCTGGACTAGTCATTCTAATATTTAATAAAATAGACTTTCAACCAAAATTAATCAAAAGAGACAGAGAAAGATACTTTATCAACATCAAAGGAAAAATCTACCAAAGTGATATCTCAATTCTGAGCATTTATGCCCCCAATACAGGGGCACCCACATTGGTAAAAGAAATGTTGTTAAAGCTTAAATTGCACATCAAACTCCACATATTAATAGTGGGAGCCTTCAATACTCAACTGTCAGCAATTGACAGGTCATCCAGACAAAAACTAAACAGAGAAATAGTGAAAATAACACACATTATGGACCACATTATGAACACACATTATGGATCAAACAGACATCTATAGAATATTTCACTCAAACACAAAAGAATATACTTTTTCTCAGAACCTCATGAATCCTTCTCCAAAGTTGATCACACAGTCTATCACAAAGCAAGCTCAACAGATACAAGAAAATTGAAATAACACCTTGTATCTTATCAGACCACCATGGATTAAAGCTGGACTTCAGCAATAACTGAAACACTACAAAGCCTACACACTCATGGAAATTGAACAATGCTCTACTCAATGATCTCTGGGTCAGTGACAAAATAAAGAAAGAAATTAAAAACTTTTTAGAATTCAATGAAAAATGAAGGCACAACACACCCAAATTTATGGGACACAAGCATAGCACTAAATGCCTCCATAAAGAAATTAGAATGATTTCATACCAGCAATTTAAAGTGCACCTGAAAGATAGAAGGAGAAGGAGGAGGAGGAGGAGGAGGAGGAGGAGGAGGAGGAGGAGGAGGAGGAGGAGGAGGAGGAGGAGGGGAAGGAAGCAGCAACAGCAAGCATACCAAAGAAGAGAAGAAAGCAGGAAATAACCAAAATCAGGACTGAAATCAATCAGTTAGAAACAAAATAATACAAAGAATCAATGAAACCAAGAGCTGGTTCTTTGAGAAAATTAACAAGACAGACAAACCCTTAGCCAAACTAACCAAAGACGGAGAGACAGTATCCAAATAAGCAAAATCAGAAATGAAAAGGAGGGCATAACCACAGACATGGAAGACATCCAAGGAATCATTAGGTCTTACTTCAAAAACCTATAGCCCACTCACTCAGAAGAGAAGGGGAGGTAGAACAGGGGAAGAATTGTGGGAGGAAATGACTAGAATTGGGGCAGTGAGTGGGTTGTAAAGTGAATAAGTAAAATGAATAATAATAATAATAATGATAAATAATTATGTGAATAAAAATTTTTCAGGTAATTGAAGAAAGAAATTGAAGAAGCTATGATGAGATTGAAAGACCTCCCATGTTCACATATTAGTAGACTTAACGTAGTAAAAATGTCCATCCTACAAAAAGCAATCTACAGATTCATTGCAATTCCCATCAAAATTCCAATACAAATTCACAAATCTTCAAAGGATAATTCTCAGCTTCATATGGAAACACAGAAACCCCAGGAAAGGTAAAACAATGCTGAATAATAAAAGAGCTCTTAGAGGTATCACCATCTCTGGTTTCAAAATTTACCACAAACTATGATAATAAAAATGTCATGATACTGGAACAAAACCAGACATGTTGATCAATGGAATCAATTTGAAGACCTAGATATTAATACACACACCTATGGACACCTGATATTTTTTATTAAGAAGCTAGAAATATACTCTGGGAAAAGAAAACATCTTCAATAAATGGTGCTGATGAAACTGGATGCCGGCATGTAGAAGAATGTAAATACATCCTTGCTTATCATGCTTGGACCAAAGATTTTCCCAGGAAACCAGAAACGTTGAACTCAATAGAAGAGAAAGTGGGGAATAGCCTTTGAACTCATTGGCTCAGGAAAAGCATTTCTGCACAGGACATTGTTAGCACAGGCACCAAGATCAACAATTAATAAATTAATCTCAGGAAACTGAGAAGCTTCTGCACAGCAAAGGACGCCATCATTTGGACAAAGCAGACACCTATAGAATTGGAAAAGCTTTTTATCAATTATACATCTGACAGAGGGCTAGTATCTAAAATATATAAAGAATTCAAGAAACTAGATATTGAGAGAACCAACAACTCAATTTTTAAAATTGAGTTTAGGTCTAAACAGAGAATTTTCAACAGAAGAAACTTAAAAGTTTGAGGCACACTTAAACAAAGTTTCAATGTTCTTAGCCTTTAGGCAAATGCAAATCAGAACTACTTTGAGATTTCACCTTACACCTGTTAGAATGGTTAAGAACAGCAAAACAAGTGACAGGTCATGCTGGTGAGGTTGTGGAATAAGAGGAAGACTCATCTACTGGTGGTGGGGCTGAAAACTTTTATAGCCACTATCTAAATCAGTGTGGTGATTCCTCAGGAAGATGGGAATTGATCTACTTCAAGATACTACTCTTGGGAATATTTTCAAAGGATGCTTCATCCTACCACAAAGATATTTGCTCAACCATGTTTGTTGCTGCTCTACATAATAACCAAAAAGCCATAGATGTCTGGTAATGGATGAGTAGATAAAGAAAATGTGGTACAATCATATAATAGAATATTAGTACTTCAGCTGTTAAAAAAATAAAATCATGAAATTCTTAGGTAAATATATGGGCTTAGAAAAAAAATCATCCTGAGTGAGGAAACCCAGAACCAGAAAGATAAGTAAGTATGTATTCATTTATAATATTAGCCTATAAGTCAATGATAACCAAGATACAATCAGCAGAATCCTAGTGGGTAGGTATAGGGGGAGGGGCTCGAGGGAACAGATGTATCTTATTAGGGAAGGGAAATAGATAATTATAGATGAATGGGGGTAGTAGAACAAGAGGATCAAGGAAGGACATAGTTGGTTATGGGAGGGAATACAGTAAGAGGAAGTTAAAATTAAGGAGCATTTGTATAGAAACCTAGTACAGTAGAAATTTCCTAAAGTACATACATATATGAAGACTAAACAAAATCACCAAATAATGGGGGAGAGAGTTCCAATTGGCCATCTTTTGTCATGAAACAAAACTTCCAGTACCAGGATTGGGCTACATCTGATTGAGTTTTTGGCCAAAAGAGTCACATGGGGATTCCCAACCAATCTAGGCTGTTGCCAAGACTATGGGTTGCTCTTCATAAACCAAGAGCAAGGCCCCATTGCTGAGGATATCACTATATAACTCCTTAAACATGGAGATGTCATGAAGGTGCCTACATAAAGCATTCTCGTCTACGTTCTTGTGTCTTTGGTACAGGAAGGTACTCTAAATGCTACCAAAAGAGGAATATAAAGGTCAAGCCACAGAACCTTTGATCTCCAGTGGCATAATGTTTGCAAGTTATGCTACGGCAATGGTGGCACAAAGCTTATGGTGCTAATAAACTAATAGCTGATTTACTTAAGGCCCACTCTAAGAGATGCAACTCATACCTAACCCTGCTTGGTTGATCAGACTCAGAGACTAGATAGTACAGAGATATAGGGTCAAACCAAATAATACTTGTCTAAAAAATGTAGTGATAAAAATGACTCCTAATGAAATTCTGCTATATAGAAGTTTGCTCTTGCTGCAGAAATTATGGAGAGAGGGAGAGAGAAAGGGAGGAATGGAGGGATGGAGGGAGGGAGGAAAGAGGAGCAAGCACTTATGTCTAAGTGGGATGTCTCGTCCCCCTCAGAGCTCAGGAATACAGACAGAAGTCTCTGCATATAACTAAGATTATATGCACAGAGACTGCACAGGCCTGTACCATGTCCTCATCAAATATATTCTGGCTTCCAGTTTAGTGTTTTTGTGGGATTCCTGAGTGCAGAATGAGTGAAGCTCTAAATTCTTCTCTTGGGTTCGTTTCCTTCTGTTGGTTCATCCTGTCCAACTTTAATGTGACAGTTTTTGTTTTATCTTATTATATTTTGTTTTGTTATATTTTAAAAAAATAATGGATGAGTGCACTAATGAAAACCTTGTCACTAGTGGAAGGGTTAACAACTAAATTGTCAATTATGCCTGCTGGGAAAGGGAAAACTAGTTTTCTCCAATGTAGTGACACGGGATTTATCAGCTCCTCCAGGGCTGGACTCATGTACAAGAGTAGTTGATCAGTATATAATGAACTCCATAGGTTTTTTTTGTTTGTTTGTTTTTGTATGTTTATGGTTTTACTTGATTACAGTTCAGTGGGTTTTTTTCTCTCTCTCTGTTTGGGTGTTGTTTTATTTTATTTTCTTGGATTTGGGAGTTTTTGTTGTGTTTGGTTTTGTTCCTGTTGTTTGTTTTGAGAAACAACTTAAAGTTGGTTGGGTAGAGAGAGAACCCACAAGACTTAGGGTGGAGGAAGACTATGATCACAAAATTTAAATTTAAAAATTGTTTTAAATAATGAAATATGTAATAAAACAGAAATAAAACGTGTTATGGGAACCTCATCCTCTACTGTTCTTTAAAAACAGAATATTAATGTTTTTACTTTGTTATTCTTAGATTCAGTTCCTTACAGGAGAGCTTTTCATAATTCCAGATGAACTGAATTAAAAGTCCAGGAAGGCAGCAAAGAAGTCTTTGGGGGAAGGGGGCGCTGTTTTCTGTTAGAGCAGAGGATTTTACTAGGAGTGGAGTGGGCAGAGTGTGATAGGTTGACAGAGCCTGTGGCTATGTGCTTCCTTCACTTCGGGTTCTTGGGAGAACTCCTGGAGTCTCCAGCAGCAGCAGTCTCTGGGCAGACACCAGGAGGCAGACCAGGCTGGCAGGCAAACCTGCTGCAGCATCTTCCAGCAGACAGTGGGTTCCTGTCCTGACCTCCCCAGGAACGCAGATCTTTGCTGGGACCAGTCAGGTAAGATAAAGATTGCTGTTGGGAGTCCTATTATCTAGCGATCACTAAAACGTGCCTCTGTTGAATTCAGCGGGGCGACCCCAGTGTGAATTCCTTGTGCTCTAAAACTGGGGGTGGGGTGAGTTTACGTTTTCTAGGAGTCAAGTGGCTTCTGCATAGCACTTTGATGTATTCAATGGGCTGGAATCAGATTTCCACAGGTGGAGGGAAGAGCTTGGGACACTGCAGTCCCTTCCAATATGGACCTCGTTTCTCCTTAAAGCTACACTTCGAGGAATCTAACCTGTGTTTTCAATTCTGTCTCCAGCCTCGGAGTCCCGGCGAGGTCTAGCTGAGTGGCAGTGGGCAACGCCCCCTCCGGTGCACATTCAGAGAAAGACACGGAGACTCAGGCAGTGCTGCGGGCTTACCGACCTCTAGACCCGCAGGGCTGCTGAGTGGAATCGGGGTGGTCGCTGGCTCTCCTGCCTTCTCCAAGATGCACAACTTGTCGCTCTTCGAGCCTGGCGGGGGCAATGGGTCTTGTAGCGGCTCATCTTTGGGCTATCCCAACGGGTCCAGCCAGGAGCCTTTGCCGCTGCCGCAGCCACTGGCGGTAGCAGTGCCAGTCGTCTACGGGGTGATCTGCGCCGTGGGACTGGCGGGCAACTCTGCGGTGCTGTACGTACTGCTGCGTACGCCGCGCATGAAGACTGTCACCAACGTGTTCATCCTCAACCTGGCTATCGCCGACGAGCTCTTCACCCTCGTGCTGCCCATCAACATCGCGGACTTCCTGCTGAGGCGCTGGCCCTTCGGGGAGGTCATGTGCAAGCTCATCGTGGCCGTCGACCAGTACAACACTTTCTCTAGCCTCTACTTCCTCGCCGTCATGAGCGCAGATCGCTACCTGGTGGTCCTGGCTACAGCTGAGTCGCGCCGGGTGTCCGGGCGCACTTACGGTGCAGCCCGTGCTGTCAGTGTGGCGGTGTGGGCGCTGGTGACCCTGGTCGTGCTGCCCTTTGCGGTATTCGCCCGGCTGGACGAGGAGCAGGGTCGCCGCCAGTGCGTGCTGGTCTTCCCGCAGCCCGAGGCCTTCTGGTGGCGTGCCAGCCGTCTGTACACTCTAGTGTTGGGCTTCGCCATCCCAGTGTCTACCATCTGCGCCCTCTATACCACCCTGCTGTGCCGACTGCGTGCTATCCAGCTAGACAGTCACGCCAAGGCCCTGGACCGAGCCAAGAAGCGCGTGACCTTGTTGGTGGCGGCGATTCTGGCTGTGTGCCTCCTCTGCTGGACGCCTTACCACGTGAGCACCATAGTGGCGCTCACCACCGACCTCCCGCAAACGCCGCTGGTCATCGGCATCTCTTACTTCATCACCAGCCTGAGCTATGCCAACAGCTGCCTCAACCCTTTTCTCTACGCCTTCCTGGACGACAGCTTCCGCAGAAGCCTCCGGCAACTGGTGTCATGCCGAGCAGCCTGATGTCCTTTCAACCGCAGACAGCACTGCCAGCTGGGTTCAGGGGAACTCCGGAAGTGCGGTTCCCTTGTACAGCCTAAAATGGTGAGGCCCCTTCTGGGCATTCAGTATAGCAAGCCCTACCCAGGACTGATCCAGGATTTGCCCAGCCCCGAGGTAGCATGCCTGAGGCCAGCTTGGGTCAGGACACCGCACTATTTTCTCCCTACAGCTAAGGGCAGGACTTGACACCTGAACTTAGGGTGAGTGGCGGGGCAGTGTTGTTGGAACATGATTCTAACACTTCCTCTATTTCCCTGTGAGTAGGCTCCTAGGATGTCCCAGGTGTCCCTCCCTTAGGCGTCTCAGCACTAGCCTGTGTATTTTGCCTCTTTGCTTTCCACCACGGATGCCAGTGCTTTTGAACTCGCTGGTAAACAGCCTGGCCTGACCTTTCTTAGGTGCACTCTAACTGCCTGGGAACAGGGTCAAGGCCACACCTCACTAGAGTTGTGCAGAGGTGGTGGTCGTGGTGAAGGGGGCTAGAACCTAGCTGTGACTGACAAGAATAGAGATAATCACCCACTCAGTATGCCCCACAACCTTTCTTCTTTCCAACTCCCGATCGATATCGCCCTAAAAAGACTAACAAAGGCTGCAAAAGCCAAGAGTGCAGAGAAATCACCAGAGAGTGAGGTTCCAGCGCCCTCTAGAGGAGTCAGGTGTCCAGAGAGTTTCTGAGCAGCGTTTGCACAGGGAGGTGGGGGGGTGGGGGTGGGTGTGCACCAGCCAATATCTCTTTACATCTCGGTCCTTTGAAGCTTCTGTAAAGTAGTCCAAAGTTTCCTTCCTGCCTCATAGCCTTCAGCGGCCTACCATACAACGTGGACCATTTCCTTGTAATTGCTAGTGTGTACAGTTTTTCTGGACCAAGAGCTCTGTAAATAATACATAAATCTTAATCTCACAGGCTATTTAACTTAGAGGAATATGAGAAATAAAAGATGAGACCTGTTTCAACCCTAGTTCCCCTTTCCTGCATATTCTTCCAGGACCTTCCTTCAGTGAGATCCCGGCATGGGAACTGCTTTGCATCTCTAGCTTTTGCTTGTCTGGACACTTGGCTATGTTCTAAGTACAAGGAACTCCTAAGCTTTGTCCAATTCTAGAGAGTAGCCTCTGAAGGCCCGGGGAACATCTGTTTCTGGTTACCCCCAGGGTTCAGTTAGCACCTACTTTTATCTCTATCTATGGAAGACAAGCATGGAGGAGGAATCTGCGTAGACAGGAGGCGAGGCCTGGAATAACCAGACCCATCAATGACTGCATGTTTTAAACGGTTTGTTTAGGATGATCCCCAGAAAGAAAGGATAAGATTTTCAAGTTTTCTCTTCCTGTGGGAAAGTTCTGTTTTATGGGAACCAAAGTGTTGTCAGCAGACTTTGTTTACATAGTTTAGCATGTAAGCCAATTTCTCAGTTATTTACATTTGACGTTCCCTTCAAATATATGCAAGAGGAAGGCTAAGCTTCTCTCTGATTTGGGTGTATGGGAATTGGTTCCTTAGGTGTCAGAGTTGTAGGAAGATTGAGATAATTTTCAAGTGTAACTTGAGAAAGTTAATCTAGAGGCTGTGTGCCTTGGGTGCAAATAACAGTAAATTGTCTGTAAGTTTTCCATCAGTCAGGCTCTTGAACCATGGTCATCACGGCCCCAGTGCAGGCCTTTGCTGTGGCCCTCAGAAGTGTCTGGAATGTGTTCATGGTCTTCAAATTTCTGGGAAGCACTCCACAGATATTTCTTTTAAAACTTAACTATTGCATGATTCTCTGTAATTTTTCGAAATTCAGGTTTTAAAATTGAATGACTTGCAGATTGTCCAGGGTGATGGATAAAGAAGGATACAATGACGCTTTGGCCACAGAGGCAGCTAAGCACTGTCACGTTAATTGGGAATTCAGTCTTCAGACAAGCAGCAGCACAGATCAGAAGGAAGTCCTGGTAGTTTTCTGTCTATCATGCCATCGCCACTGGAGATGGCTTTGTGTCTGTCTTGTAGTCTCTGGATGCTGCCAGAAAAACACAGGAGAGATATAACTGTCCATCACAGCTCAGTACAGACTGGCAGTCTAGCTTGCATGAGGAGGACTCAAGATCAGTGTCACACTGGATTTCCAAGCCCATGATGATCACTGTATCACCAACAGGCTGTCATGTTTCTGTGAGCATTTAGGCAGTATGTCTTATACATAACCTTTTATCTCTTAAATAGTACATAGAATAAATAAGCAAGCAAGTCACACAGGAGTAAAAGTTATAATTCCATGATTCTTACAGTCTTTGTGTAAACTATGTTGTTTGGCTTTACCATTTCTAGTATCTAAAAGTGTGCATTTGGTTTTACTTATTTTAGGATAATTGTATAACATGAGTTTTATGCTTTCTCAAGAAATGCAGCAATTTGCTAATTGGTTGCAGAAGATCTCAGTCTAAAATAAAAGCTGAAACATTCTGTGTGACAAGTGTATACTGTGTTTCAAAAAAAAAATCCCACCAAAAACAAAACATAAACAATAGCAACAACAGCTACTTCCCCTCCCCAAACAAAACAACCAAACAACCAAACCAAAAAAAAAAAAAATAATAATAATAAGAGGACTCTTAAGCCACACAATGGGGTTTGCATCACATGAATAGAAAGCTAAAGCAAGCATGGCGAAGAGATAAGAGAGTGGAGAAAGATTCCCTGCAGCAGGTGAGTGAGCTTGAGAACTGGTCCCAGGCCATGCTTCCGTTGGAACAGGGAACTGCAGGAGTTTTATTCTGAAAACACATGAGAAAGCACTTCAGAACAAGCACATCTGAGCATGCTCAGTTACATGGATGCTACTGAGCATGTTCAGTTGGAAGTCATAATTTATTTTATTTTTTTACATTATTTTATTTATTCACATTCCAGATGTTGCTCTCCTTCCCAGTCCTCCTCCAAGAGTTCTTCACCTCATCTGCCCTACCCTTTGTGTCTGACAGAATGTTCCCACCCCCACTTCACTCACCTCCTGCCCCATCTCCACACCTCCCCCATATCCCCGTTTTCTGGGGCATCAAGTCTCTGCAAAATTAGGTGTATGCTCTCCCACTGAGGCCAGACAAGGCAGTCCTCTGCTACATATGTACTGGGGGCCATGGACCAGCCCATGTATGCTCTTTGGTTGGTGACTTAGTCTTTGGGAGCTCCCAGGGGTCCGGGTTAATTGATACTGTTGTTCTATTTATAGGGTTGCAATCCCTTTTAGCTCTTTCAATCCTTTCCCTAACTCTTCCACAGGGGTTCCTGACATCAGTCCAATAGTTGGCTGTAAGTATCTGCATCTGTCTCAGTCAGTTGCTGGTAGAGCCTCTCAGAGGACAACCA
>CM052702.1:26679347-26694358 GCA_028551405.1 Uromys caudimaculatus | reverse complement strand
AAGTCTGAGATTCCACCTCACACCAGTCAGAATGGCTAAGATCAAAACTCAGGTGACAGGAGATGCTTCGAGGATGTGGAGAAAGAGGAACACTCCTCCACTGTTGGTGAGACTGCAAGCTGGTACAACCACTCTGGAAATCATTGTGGCGGACCCTCAGAAAAATGGACATAATACTACATGAGGACCCAGCTATACCACTCCTGGGCATAATACCCAGAAGATGCTCCAACATGTAATAAAGACACATGCTCCACTATGTTCATAGCAGCCATATTTATAATAGCCAGAAGCTGGAAACAACCCAGATGTCCCTCATCAGAGGAATGGATACAGAAAATGTGGTACATTTACACAATGGAGTACTACTCAGGCATTAAAAACAATGACTTCATGAAATTTGCAGGCAAATGGATGGAACTTGAAAATATCATCCTGAGCGAGGTAACTCAGTCACAAATGAAGGAACATGGTATGTACTCACTGATAAGCGGATATTAGCCCAAAAGTTCAGAATGCCCAAGTTTCACTTAACAGTAACCGCTAGACTGAGAGTGAGGTCCCAGGTGGAGGAGTTGGAGAAAGTTTTGAAGGAGCTGAGGGAATGTGCAGCCCCATGGAGGGAGCAAGAGCAGCAATGGGCTTAACATCCTCCCCCTCCCCATCATCCTGGAGTTTTGACCACCAACCAAAGAATACACATCTATGGACCCATGGTTCGGATCACGTATGTGGCAGAGGGTGACCTCGATGGCCATCATGGAGAGAGGAGAGACCCTTGGGCCTCAGAGTGCTAGAGGCCCCAGTAAAGGTGAATGTCAAGGTGGGAATATGGGAATGGGTGGGTGGGTAGGTGGGAGGTGGAATTCCCTCATAGAGGTGGGGAGGGGGAGGGGATAGGGGGTTTCCAAAGAGGAGACCCTGAAAAGGGGAAATATTGGAAATGTAAATATAGTATCAAAAATAAAAATAAAAAAAAGAGTGCTACATCAAAGCAACAACAACAACAACAACAACAACAAAAAGAATACAGTTAAATCACATACCCTGAGGTTTTTGTGACCTAAGGGTGCTTTTGAGCCTCTTTGGTCCATTTGTATCTGACACATCAATAGTCCCCTTTTTATGTGTGAACTTGTACAATGCCTCTCAGAAGGCAAATTATGTCATTTATAAAAGAAAAGTATTTAGACTAAAACCAGTTATACAGAAATATTTTTTAAAAAGTGTAATCTTTGAAAATTTTGTATTGATTACATTCTTTGAGTAATTTAACTTCTAAAACCACAACACACACACACACACACACACACACACACACACACACACACAAACAAACACAGAAACACACACACACACACACACACGCACACACACTACTGTTAAGACATGTAAGAGCACCTTATTTTTAAGTGTTCTGCACCCATGTGTTTGTGTGTACCACCGTTTCTTTGTTAACAAACCTGAACTTTGTTTCATACTGACTCATCCTGAAATGTAACTTAGGTAGAAATCCTGGCTATACCTGAGAAGGGGGCTCTGTTAAGGACCCCTCTGACAACACAGCTAGCCAATACTTAGTTTTTCTTCCACAGCTAGTGACACATATACATATGCAAGAACAAAGTGAATACGCGAAAGCATTTACAGCTGGAAGGAATACAGGCAGTCATTGCCCCTTTGCTTCTTGTGAGACAGGTCTACGCTCAGCCTGTTCTTGAACTCACTTCCCATGTAGCTTGGGCTGCCCTTAGACTCATGTTCCTCCTGTGTCAGTCTCCTGAGCTCTGTGATTAGAGATGTCTGCCACCACACCTAGTGCTGTCTATACTAGTCTACCAACTCTTGTCTTTCTTTAGCACTTATCTTTAAACACTTTAATAAAATTTTAGAAAATAAAACCTTTATACTTTTAAACTATACTTTTAATATACTACCTCAAACTTTTGTCTTCTCAAAATATAATTATTTTAAGCAGTTATGTGAATGTCTCCATCACTAAGCATCTTACTGCACTATATTTCTTGTGATGTGTGATGATTTGATACCTCTGACATGAGACAGAATGAGGATGGACATTCACTCATAGGTGTTGTAATGTGGCGTTAGACTATTGTATAGCAATATCATGAGCACAAACATTGAAATCTTGCAGTAGTGAATCTGATAACAGATACTGCTTGAGAGCAAGTAATATAAGCAACAGAATTACTTTGGGTAAAGAGGTGATTCATATCCTGGGAGGGACAGAATATATTGTAAGACCATATTGCACTACCCAATTGCACAATTGAAATTCTTTTATGAATTTTTATTTTTTTCTGCAATCTGCATTTTGCTGATTATTATTGCATGCGTGTGAAAAATGTACGTATGAGAGTGCAGATGTGGCATGCCACAGCACATATGCAGAGGTCACAGGACACTTTCAGGACTTGGTTCTCTCTCTCCTTTCTGTGTTCTGGGACTCAACTTCTGATTGAACTTACTGAGACATCTCACTGGCTCCCATTTACATTTTAAAATTGTAGCTAACTGAGGTAATTCAAATTGCAGAAAAAAATACTTTAGATAAAAGGAATCCATTCTATCTGCAGAACAACAGTGAGTTGTGAAAGCACTCATGGATCAACTTCCAACCATTGGTTAGATTTTGGGACTTTCTTTTTTTGTTTTTACTTTTTTTTTTATTTTAATTTTTTGATACTTTATTTACATTTCAAATGTTTGCCCCTTTCCATGTCTCCACTTTGGAAATCCCCTATCCCCTCCCCCCCCACCTCTATGAAGGTATTCACCCACCCACCCGCCCGCCCATCCACTCCTGTGTTCCCACCTTGGCATTCCCCTATACTTGGGCCTCTCTAACACCCTCAGGCCCAAGGGCGTCTCCTCCCCCTGATGGCCAACAAGGCCCTCCTCTGCCACACATGTGGTCCGAACCATGCGTACCTCCATGTGTATTCTTTGGTTGGTGGTCCAGCCTCCAGGAGTACTGGAGGGGTCTGGCCAGTTGACACTGATGCTCCCTCCATGGGGCTGCAAACTTTCTGTGGCAGGGATACATGATTGTTCTTCCTGTCTTGCATGGTTAAGTGCTAATAGCCACATATCTAAAGCCCATGTAAGAGTCTTGTAAAGTTTATACAGGTGTGGAGCCAGGCAATGCAGGAGTCAGAATTAGTGAAATGCATTTGTATTAATAGATCTCTGCATAATGTTTTAAAAGGGTAAAGCTAATGTTTCTGTGTTTTCAATACTGGTAGCTGTAGCTGCAGTCTGTGATGTTTAGTGTCTCTTCCACATGACAGCACTGGTGAGGATCTTCAGATGTTGATTGGGTACTTTGCTAGTTCCAAGATTTACAGCAGTCACAGTAATTCTGTAACATAAGAAAAAAATGGTTCCTACAACTGTGGTGCATATTAACGACCTGATCATGCATTCAAGTCCTATTAAGGGGGAGATAAATTGAACATCTTGGCCTGAGCCAGAGTGGAGCTTAACAGAGGTCAGTTAGAACCTTACTCTAAGCATTGAGGAGTGAAGAAGAGGCAGCCACCCCTTGAAGCGCTGCACCAAAGGGAGGAAGGACTCAAGGAAAGTGGCCTTCAATCTTTTGTTTCTTTAAAGCCGTTCTTACTTAGTTATTCACCTTTTTCTTTTACTGTATAGTTTGAAGGTTATGACTAATAATGTATACTTGCATAATCAACATCTAAATCAAGATGCAGGAAATTTGCCATTACCTTTAAAATATACCTTTCACAATCGTCACACCAGTCTTGTCTGTTAAACTGCATTCAACATTGTCCACATTGACATAATTTAGTCAAGGGAAATATGGACTAATAGCCAGGGATTCCTTTGTCTTAGAATTCTATCCTTGTAAGTAGAGGGCAAGGGTGTCTATTGGCCCCTGGTATGGATGTTAGTTTGTTTGTGTGTATGAGGTTGTGTGTACTTCTTTGGGTTCTGCCTATTTTATGCAATACAGTTACATATTTATTATTATATAGTTATTTTTATATATACATACTATATATTATTTATATTTATTTATAATATGCATAAGCACGTACTTGTCTATATTTCTATGTGTGCATTTTGAGAATACATTCTCCTCTTTTTTTTTTTTTTTTTTTCGAGACAGGGTTTCTCTGTGTAGCCCTAGCTGTCCTGGAACTCACTCTGTAGACCAGGCTGGCCTCGAACTCAGAAATCCATCTGCCTCTGCCTCCGAAGTGCTGGGAGTAAAGGCGTGCTCCACCACTGCCCGGCTCATTCTTCTCAATAGATGACAAGAGTGTGTACTGGCCCCTGGTGCAGATGCAGGTTCATGTGTATGTATGGGACAGTTTGCTTTCCATCAGTTATGTATACTTCATACGTTTGTATTCATATACTTATGTCCCTGCCTCACTAACTCTCATTTGTCTTCATCTGTTGCTTAGCTTTGATTGGTTATTTAAAGATAAAGGTCAAGCGAATATTATGGAAGAACTAAGAAAATACCTTTCTAATGCTGTGAAAATTATCTCCCATTTTTGATGATCTGGGTGTCATGAAATTATTAATATATGTTCAAAAAGTAGTAAATATAAATGAATAAGTTAAGACTATCACTTCACTCAAATATTAAATTACCAGTCCCCGGAACACCTAGGTGCTCTTTCACTCCTCCAGTTTGTAAGTATTCATTGGGTCACTAGGTGGTGCTAAAAGCTCAGCTATGTACACTCAGGTCTTAGAAACATGTTTCTAGAGGACTGGAGGCTTCTGTGACAACCCCTAGTTCTTAAAAAGTGTGATAGGAATGCTGAAGTGTACATCCTCACAATTGATGGCTTCTGGTGGGGGTTATGGAGGGGACAAATTCAGTTCAATTTAAAGAGTAGGCCACTGAGAGTTTGACCATATTCCAGTGAGTATAAATACAACACAAATAAGACTTTTTTATTCTTATTTTTATTTTTACTTTTTTTGTAGGGGGATGTGAGGTCACAAGTATGGGTGATGGGCATAGAAGGTCTGAGAAGTGAGAATGATTGGGGAGCATAATGTGAAAGTCCCCATGAATCAATAAAAAAGTTACGTTTTTTGTTTGTTTGTTTGTTTTTGTTTTTAAAGGAAGTGTTGGGGGCTACAAAGATTAGAAGATGTTCACTAGGCCAGGACCTGAGCCTGTACCACAGGGCTCCATACCCAAATAGTACCGGGAGATAGCTAGCCTCCCAGGTGTGTGGACAAGCCTGTGAGCTGGGGGTGGTGGTGGTAAGACCAATACCTCTGCTCAGAGGGACCCACCTGGAACCTTTAGGACACAGGGACCAAGGATCTGCCTTCTGGTTTCAATCTGTGGCCTGGGAGCTGATCCTGTGCCACAGGGCTCCATACCCAAATAGCATAGGGAGAAAACTGGTCTCCCAGGAGTGCCAACACACCTTCAAGCACAGGCAAGACCACCACTTCTGTAAAATTCCTGGCTGAAGAGGGACCCTAGCAGAGCCATCGGGACACAGGAACCAAGGAACATCTGGGAACAGGATCCTTCTGGTTTCTGTCTGCACCCTAGAGCTGACCCTGTACCACAGCTCTCCAAACCCAAAATCCTCTCAGAAAGAGCTGGTCTCCCTGGAGTACTGATGCACAGGCTTGCACGAGGGACAAACCACAGTGAGAGACAGCAAAAGCAGCTAACACCAGAGATAGCCAGATGGTGAAAGGCAATGGAAAGAACATAAGCAAAAGAAACCTAGGTTACTTGACATCATCAGAACCCAGTTCTCTTACCGCAGCGAGCCCTGGATACCCCACACATCAGAAAAGCAAGGCTCAGATTTAAAATCACATCTCATGATGAAGATAGAGGACTTTAAGAAGGACATAAATCCCTTAAAGAAATACAAGAGAATACAAGTAAACAGGTAGAAGCCCTTAAAGAGGAAACACAAAAACCCCTTCAAGAATTATAGGAAAACACAACCAAACAGGTGAAGGAATGAATAAAACCATCCAGGATTTAAAAAAGGAAATCGGAACAATAAAGAAATCATAAAGGGAGACAACTCTGGAGATAGAAACCTTAGGAAAGAGATCAGGAGTCAGAGATGCCAGAATTACTAACAGAATACAAGAGATAGAAGAAAGAATCTCAGGTACAGAAGATACTATAGAAAACATTGACACAACAGTCAAAGAAAATGAGAAAAGCAAAAAGCTCCTAACCCAAAACATCCAGGAAATCCAGGACACAGTGAGAAGACCAAAACTAAGGATAACAGGTATAGAAGAGAGTGAAGATTCCCAACTTAAAAAGCCACTAAATATCTTCAACAAAATTATAGAAGAAAACTTCCCTATCCTAAAGAAAGAGATGCCTATGAACATACAAGAAGCCCAGAGAACTCCAAATGTATTGGACCAGAAAAGAAATTACTCCCATCATATAACTGTCAAAACACCAAATGCACAAAACAAAGAAAGAATATTAAAAACAGTAAGGAAAAAAGGTCAAGTAACATATAAAGGCAGACCTATCAGAATTACACCAGACTTCTCACCAGAGTCTATGAAAGCTAGAAGATCTTGGACAGATCTCATACAGACCCTAAGAGAACACAACTGCCAGCCCATGCTGCTATACCCAGCAAAACTCTCAATTACCATAGATGGAGAACCCAAGATATTCCGTGACAAAACCAAATTTACACAATATCTTTCCACAAATCCAGCCCTACAAAGGATATTAGATGTAAAATGTCAACTCAAGGAGGAAAACTACACCCTAGAAAAAGCAAGAAAATAATCTTCCAACAAACCCAAAAGAAGATAGTCACACAAACATAAAAAAACATTGAAAGTAACAGGAAGCAACAATCATTATTCCATAATATTTCTTAAGATCTATGGACTTGATTACCCAATAAAAAGACATAGACTAACAGACTGGATGCATAAACAGGACCCAGCATTTTGCTGCATATAGGAAACATACCTCAGTGTCAAAGACAAACACTAACTCAGAGTAAAGGTCTGAAAAACAGTTTTCCAAGCGAATGGTCCCAAGAAACAAGCTGGAATAGCCATTGGATAAAATCGACTTTCAACCAAAAGTCATCAAAAAAGATAAGGAAGGACACTTCATACTCATCAAAGGAAAAATCTACCAAAAACTCTCAATTCTGAACATCTTTGTTCCAGATGCAAGGGCACTTACATTCATAAAAGATGCTTTACTAAAGTTCAAAGCACACATTGCACCTCACAAAATAGTAGTCAGAGATTTCAACACACCATTATCATCAATGGACAGATCATGGAAACACAAACCAATCAGAGACACAGTGAAACTAACAGAAGTTACGGACCAAATGGTTTTAACAGATATCTATACAACATTTCATCCTAAATCAAAAGAATATACCTTCTTCTTAGCACCTCATGGTACCTTCTCCAGAATTGACCATATTACCAGTCACAAAACAGACCTCAACAGATTTACGAAGATTGAAATAATCTTATGCCTCCTATCAGATCACTACAAATTAAGGCTGGTCTTCAATAGTAAGGAAAACATCAGAAAGCCCACATATACATGGAAGCTGAACAACGCTCTATTCAATGATAACTTGGTCAAGAAAGAAAGAAATTAAAGACTTTTTAGAATTTAATGAAAATGAAGGTACAACATATTCAAACTTATGGGACACAATGAAAGCAGTTCTAAGAGGAAAACTCATAGCTCTGAGTGCCTCCACAAAGAAACTGGAGAGAGCTTAACAACACACCTGAAAGCTCTAGAACAAAAAGAAGCTAATACACCCAAGAGGTGTAGAAGGCAGGAAATAATCAAACTCAGGGCTGAAATCAACCAAGTAGAAACAAAAAGAACTATACAAAGAATCAAAACCAGGAGCTAGTTCTTTGAGAAAATCAACAAGATAGATAGCAAAACCTCACAAAAATCCAACAAAGAATGAGAACTTCAGACCACTTTCCCTTATGAATATCCATGTAAAAAATACTCAATAAAATTCTCAGAAACCAAATCCAAGACCACATCAAAACGATCATTCACCATGGTCAAGTAAGCTTCATCCCAGGTATGCCGGAATAGTTCAATACCCGGAAATCTATCAATGTAATCCACTACATAAACAAACTTAATGAAAAAAATCACATGATCATTTCATTAGATGTTGAAAAAACATTTGACAAAATTCAACATCCCTTCATGATAAAAGTCTTGGAAAGATCAGGATTTCAAGGCCCACACCTAAACATAGTAAAATCAATATATAGAAAACCAGTAGCCAACATCAAACTAAATGGAGAGAAACTTGAAGCAATCCCACTTAAATCAGGGATTAGGCAAAGCTGCCCTCTCTCTCCCTCTCTATTCAATATAATACTTGAAGTTCCTGAATGGAACACCAATGGCTTATGCTCTAAGATCAAGAATTGACAAATGGGACCTTATAAAATTGCAAAGCTTCTGTAAGGCAAAGGACACTTTCTTTCTTTTTCTTTTTCTTTTTTTTTCTTTTTTCTTTTTTTTTTTTTTCAAGACAGAGTTTCTCTATGTAGCTCTGGCTGTCCTGGAAGTCACTCTGTAGACCAGGCTGGCCTCGAACTCAGAAATCTGCCTGCCTCTGCCTCCCGAGTGCTGGGATTAAAGGCGTGCACCACCACTGCCTGGCCAAAGGACGCTTTTAATAGGACAAAACCACAACCAACAGATTGGGAAAAGATCTTTACCAGTCCTTCATCTGATAGCGGGCATATCCAATATATACAAAGAACTCAAGAAGTTAGACTTCAGAGAACCAAATAAGCCTATCAAAAAGTGGGGAATAGAGCTAAACAGAGAATTCTCAACTGAGGAAACTTGAATTGCTGAGAAGCACCTAAAGAAATGTTCAACATATTTAGTCATCAGGGAAATGCAAATCAAAACAATCCTGAGATTCTACCTCACACCAGTCAGAATGGCTAAGATGAAAAACTCAGGTGACAGCAGATGCTGGTGAGGATGTGGAGAAAGAGGAATTCTCCTCCATTGCTGATGGGATTGCCAGCTGGTACTCTAGAAATTAGTTTGGCAGATCCTCAGAAAATTGGACATAGTACGACGTGAGGACCCAGCTATACCTCTCCTGGGCATATACCCAGAGGATGCTCCAACATGTAACAAAGATACATGCTCCACTATGTTCATAGCAGCCATATTTATAGTAGCCAGAAGCTGGAAACAACCCAGATGTCCCTCATCAGAGGAATGGATACAGAAAATGTGGTACATTTATACAATGGAATACTACTCAGCTATTAAAAACAATGACTCATGAAATTCACAGGCAAATGGATGGAACTTGAAAATATCAGCCTGAGTGAAGTAACTCAGTCACAAAAGAACAAACACGGTATTTACTCACTGATAAGTAGATATTAGCCCAAAAGTTCGGAATATCCAAGATTTAATTCACAGACCATATAAAGCCTAAGAAGAAGGAAGACCAAAATGTGAATGCTTCAGTGCTTCTTAGAAGCGTGAACAAAATACTTACAGGAGGAAATATGGAGACAAAATGTGGTACAGAGACTGAAGGAAAAGCTATCTAGAGACTGTCCCACCTGGGGATACATCCCATATATAGCCACCAAGCCCAGAGGTTATTATGGATGCTGGGAAGTGCTTGCTGATAGAAGTATGATAAGCTGTCTCCTGAGGGGTTCAGGCAAAGCCTGATAAAGACATAGGCAGATGCTTGCAGGCAACCATTGGCTGAGCATCGGGCCCCGATGGAGGGGTTGGAGAAGGAACTGAAGGAGCTGAGGGGGTTTACAGCCCCATTGAGGGAGCAACAATGTGAACTGGCCAGACCCCCTGGAGCTCCCAGAGACTGGACCACCAACCAAAGAATACACATGGAGGGACCCATGGTGCTGGCCACATATGTGGCAGAGGAGGGCCTTTTTGGACATCAGTGGGAGGAGAGGTCCTTGGGCCTGAGGGTATTCGATGCCCTAGTGTCAGAGAATGCCAGGGAGGGAAGATAGGTGTGGGTGGGTGGGGGAGAACCCTCATAGAGGCAGGGGGAGGGCAAAAATTAAGGGGTTTCTGAAAGGGAGACCTGGAAAGGGGAAAACATTTGAAATGTAAATAAAGTAAATATCAAATCAAAAAAATAAAAAAAAATTAATAAAAATTAAAAAAAGATGTTAAGTAATATACATATTGGCTTTGTCGCTGGATGTGATTTTTTTCCATTACAGTCTCTAGAATAATGTGTAAAACATGTTTATTCAAATCATAACATTTAATATGTTATCAACAGGGCCAGGAAGTTGGCTCTGCTAGGAAAGGCGCTTGTCAACTTGATTTGAGTCTGTGGGATGCAGATGGTGGCGGAAGAGAAATGAGTTCTCCTGTGAGTTCTACACACATGCTGATGTGTGTGCAAAAGTGTGACAGACATAAAGAAGTAAGTAAATGAATGAAAAAAAACTTTGAAAAGATAATACCAACCTATAAAGGGAAATCTAACAGTCAGTTCAAAAAATATAATTACAGCTTAAATTTCCAAAAATTGATGATGGAGAGAGCTTAGTGGTTCAGAGCATGTATTGATTTTGCAGAGGACTGTTTCAGTTTCCCAGATCTATGCTGGGAAACTCACAATTGCCATTAAGGTAACTCCAGCTTCAGGGGACGCAATGCCTCTGGCTCCGTGGGGAATGTGCATGTATTTATACACATGATTTAAAAATAAACCACTCCCCAAATATTTTCTTCTTAGTGCTTTAAAAATAATTTCTCTCATTTTTATTAGTTCTTTGGTACTTTAGAACATGTTTAGATCCTGTTTGTGTCCTCTTCCAACTTCTCTCAGATCCAGCCCCACTTCTCTACCCACCTAACTTTGTTTTAAAAAACCAAAACAAATCACTCCATCTCATGTACTGTTTGTGCTGCCAAAATATTCTTGGATGTGTGGCCTTCCACAGAAGTATAGTGGACTCACTAGAGGCTATACTCTAGAGAAAACTGTTTCCCTCCGTCAGCTTCATCAGAGGGGTGGGGCTTCACACCCATCTCCCTTCTCCAGTTTGTGACTTTGGTTGCCTTGAAGTTGCACAGGTCTTGTACATGTCATCACAGCTATTGTAAGTTTACCTGTGGAACTGCCCTGCTGCATCTGGGAAACACTGTTAATTTATACTCATCCGTCATTCCCAGATCTTAGCATCTTTCTGCCTCCTCTTTTATAATGATTCTTTTTTTTTTTTTTTTTTTTTTTTTTGGCCTTAACTTTTTTCTTTTATTACTGATTTAAGACCAATCATTTCTCAGGGCTTATACAAGCCACTCGACCTTCTTTGTAGGAGAGGGAGAACCATCCTGCAGCTCTTTCTCAGGAGCCCTTTCAGGCAGTCTCACTTTTATTTTTTTATTTTTTTTATATTTCTTTTTTTATTTTATTTTAAATTTTTTTTATTTTTTGATATTTTATTTACCTTTCCAATGCTTTCCCCTTTCCAGGTCTCCTCTTTGGAAACCCCCTAACCCCTCCTCCCTCCCCTGCCTCTATAAGGGTATTTCCCCTTCCACCCACCTGCCCACCCACTTCCATATTCCCACCTTGACATTCCCCTTTACTTGGGCCTTTAACACCCTCAGGCCCAAGGACCTCTCCTCCCCCTGATGGCTAACAAGGCCCTCCTCTGCCACATATGTGGTCCAAGCCATGGGTCCCTCGATGTGTGTTCTTTGGTTGGTGATCCAGCCTCCAGGAGCACCAGAGGAGGGTCAGGGCAGTTGACACTGTTGCTCCCTCCATAGGGCTGCAAACTCCCTCAGCTCCTTCAATACCTTCTCCAACTCCTCCATCTGGGACGTCACTCTCAGTCCAGCAGTTACTGTAAAGTGAAACTTGGGTATTCCAAACATTTGGGCTAATATCCACTTATCAGTGAGTACATAACATGTTCGTTCTTTTGTGACTGAGTTACCTCACTCAGGATGATATTTTCAAGTTCCATCCATTTGCCTGCAAATTTCATTAAGTTATTGTTTATAATAGCTGAGTACTACTCCGTTGTGTAAATGTAACCCATTTTCTGTATCCATTCCTCTGATGAGGAACATCTGGGTTGTTTCCAGCTTCTGGCTATTATAAATATGGCTGCTATGAACATAGTGGAGCATATTGTCTTTATTACATGTTGGAGCATTTTCTGGGTATATGCTCAGGAGTGGTATAGCTGAGTCCTCAGGTATTATTATGTACATTTTTCTGAGGGTCTGCCAAACTGATTTCCAGAGTGGTTGTACCAGCTTGCAATCCCACCAACAATGGAGGAGAGTTCCTCTTTCTCCAAATCCTCACCAGCATCTGCTGTCACCTGAGTTTTTGATCTTAGCTATTCTGACTGGTGTGAGGTGGAATCTCAGACTTGTTTTGATTTGCATTTCCCTGATGACTAGGGATGTTGAGCATTTCTTTAGGTGCTTCTCAGCCCTGCAAATTTCCTCAGTTGAGAATTCTCTGTTTACCTCTGTTCCCCATTTTTTTTGATAAGGTTATTTCATTTTCTGGAGTCTAACTTCTTGAGTTCTTTGTATGTATTGGATGTTAGCCCTCTATCGGACATAGGATTGGTTAAGATCTTTTCCCAATATGTTGGTTGCCATTTTGTCCTATTGAAAGTGTCCTTTGACTTACAGAAGCTTTGCAATTTCATGAGGTCCCATTTGTCAATTCTTGATCTTAGAGCATAAGTTCAGGAACTTTTCCCCTGTACCCAGGTGTTTGAGACTTTTCGCCACTTTCTCTTCTATTAGATTCAGTGTATCTGGTTTTGTGTGGAGGTCGTTGATCCACTTGGACTTGAGCTTTGTACAGGGAGATAGGAATGGATCAATTCTCATTCTTCTACATGTAGACCGCCAGTTGAACCAGCACCATTTGTTGAAAATGCTGTCTTTTTTCCACTTTGTCAAAAATCAAGTGACCATAAGTGTGTGGGTTCATTTCTGCATCTTCAGTTCTATTCCATTGATCTACCTGCCTGACACTGTACCAATACCATGCAGTTTTTATCACTACTCTTTGAAGTACAGCTTGAGGTCAGAAATGCTGATTTCCACAGACATTCTTTTGTTGTTGAGAGTAGTTATTGCTATCCTGGGTTTTTTGTTATTCCAAATGAATTTGAGAATTGTTCTTTCTAAGTCTATTAGGAATTTAGTTGGAATTTTGTTGGGGATTGCATTAAATGTGGAGAATGCTTTTGGCAGGATGGCCATTTTTACTATATTAACCCTCCCAATCCATGAGCTTGGGAGATCTTTCCACCTTCTGAGGTCTTCTTCGATTTCTTTCTTCAGAGACTTGAAGTTCTTGTCATACAAATCTTTCACTTGTGTGGTTAGAGTCACACCAAGATACTTTATATTGTTTGTGACTATTGTGAAGGGTGTCATTTCCCTAATTTCTTTCTCAGTCTGTTTATCCTTCGAGTATAGGAAGGCTACTGATTTGTTTGAGTTAATTTTATATGCGGCCACTTTGCTGAAGTTGTTTATCAGCTGCAGGAGTTCTCTGGTGGAGGTTTTCGGGTCACTTAAGTATACGATCATATAATCTACAAAGAGTGATAATTTGATTTCTTCCTTACCAATTTGTATCCCTTTGACCTCCTTTTGTTGTCTAATTGCTCTAGCTAGAACTTCAGTTACTATATTGAATAGGTAGGGGGAGAGAGGGCAGCCTTGTTTAGTCCCTGATTTTAGTGGGATTGCTTCAAGTTTCTCTCCATTTAGTTTGATGTTGGCTACTGGTTTGCTGTATATTGCTTTTACTCTGTTTAGGTATGGGCCTTTAATTCCTGATCTTTCCAAGACTTTTATCATGAAGGGATGCTGAATTTTGTCAAATGCTTTTTCAGCATCTAATGAAATGACCATGTGCTTTTTTCTTTGAGTTTGTTTATGTAGTGAATTACATTGATAGATTTCTGGGTATTGAACCATTCCTGCATCCCTGGGATGAAGCCTACTTGATCATGATGAATGATCGTTTTGATGTGTTCTTGGATTCGGTTTGCGAGAATTTTATTGTGTAGTTTTGCATCGATATTCATAAGGGAAATTGGTCTGAAGCTTTCTTTCTTTGTTGGGTCTTTGTAAGGTTTTGGTATCAGTGTAATTGTGGCCTCAAAAGGAATTGGTTAGTGTTCCTTCTGCTTCTATTTTGTGGAATAGATTGAAGAGTATTGGTATCAGGTCTTCTTTGAAGGTCTGATAGAATTCTGCAGTGAACTCATCTGGTCTTGGGCTTTTTTGAGTTGGGAGACTTTTAATGACTGCTTCTATTTCTGTAGGCATTATGGGATTGTTTAGATTGTTTATCTGATCCTGACTTAACTTTGGTATTTGATATCTGTCTAGAAAATTGTCCATTTCGTCCACATTTTCCAATTTTGTTGAGTATAGGCTTTTCTGAGTAGTAGGATCTGATGATTTCTTGAATTTCCTCAGAATCTGTTGTTATGTCTCTCTTTTCATTTCTAATTTTGTTAATTTGGATACTGTCTCTGTGTCATGTGGTTAGTCTGGCTAAAGGTTTATCTATCTTGTTGATTTTCTCAAAGAACCAGCTCCTGGTTTTGTTGATTCTTTGTATAGTTCTTTTTGTTTCTACTTGGTTGATTTCAGCCCTGAGTTTGATTATTTCCTGCCTTCTACTCCTCTTGGGAGCATTAGCTTCTTTTTGTTCTAGGGCTTTCAGGTGTGCTGTTAAGCTGCTAGTGTATGCTCTCTCCAGTTTCTTTTTGGAGGCCCTCAAAGCTATGAGTTTTCCTCTTAACACTGCTTTCACTGTGTCCCATAAGTTTGGGTATGTTGTACTTTCATTTTCATTAAATTCAAGGAAGTCTTTAATTTCTTTCTGTATTTCTTCCTTGACCAAGTTGTCATTGAGGAGAGCATTGTTCAGCTTCCATGT
>CM052702.1:26662475-26678847 GCA_028551405.1 Uromys caudimaculatus | reverse complement strand
TTTGATTGTGTTTTCCTGTAATTCTTTAATGGATTTTTGTGTTTCCTCTTTAAGGGCTTCTACTTGTTTACCTCTATTCTCTAGTATTTCTTTAAGGGCGTTATTTCTTTCTTTCTTAAACTCTTCTATCATCAACATGAGAAATGATTTTAAATCTGAGTCTTGCTTTTCTGGTGTGTTGGGGTATCCCGGGCTTGCTGTGGTGGGAGAGCTGGGTTCTGATGATGCCAAGTAGCCTTGGTGTCTGTTCCTTCTGTTCTTGCCCTTGCCTTTTGCCATCTTGTTAACCCTGATGTTAGCTGGGCTTACTCTGACTTGCTGTGGCTTGCCCCTCCTGCAGACCTCTGTATCAATACTCCTTGAAGACCAGCTCTCTCTGAGAGGTATTTGGGTTTGGAGATCTGTGGCACAGGGTCAGCTCTGGGGTACAGACAGAAACCAGAAGGATCTTGTCCCCAGCTGTCCCTTGGTTCCTGTGTCCTGATGGTTCTGCAAGGTTCCCTCTTGATCCAGTGAGTTTGAACAGAAGTGGTGGTTTTGCCTGTGCTTGAAGGTGTGTCAACACTCCTGGGATACCAGCTCTCTCCTGGAGCCCTGTTGCCCGGCTGATGTCCCAGGTCCCGGTGAGCAGTGGTGCTTGTCTTAACCCTACTCACGGCTTTTCCACATTCCTTGGAGGGTCACTTTCTCCTGGTGCTACTTGGCTATTGGACCTTGGTGGCCCAGGCAGAAGTCTCCTGCCGTAGATGGAAACCAGAAGGTTCCTCTCCCTGACTTTTCCTCCTCAGTCTTTGTGTCCTAAGGGCCTGGGAGTCTAGCTTTCTCCCGGCACTAATTGGCTATGTAGCCCTGTAGCACATGCTGAGGTTCCCAGCCACAGATGGAAACCAGAAGCTTCCTGTCCCCTACTTTTCCTTAGTCCCTGTGTCCCTCAGGTTCCAGGCGGGTCCCCGTGAGCAGAGGTGCTTGTCTTATCCCCACTCACAGCTTTTCCATGCTCCTTGGAGGGTAATTTACTCCCAGTGCTACTTGGCTGTGGACCCCTGGTGGCCCAGGTGAGGTCTCCCACCACAGATGTTGTAATGATTTTTAAGGCTTGGAAAGAAGTATAATAGAGATATCCTATTTAGTGCTGACCTTTAGTGGTCTAGTGTTCTCTGCACTATGGCCAGTTGTGGAGTCTCTCTGTGTTAATCATTTACTTTAAATAGAAGCTTCTTTGATGAGGGTTAAAGGGTGCATTAATCTATAATGATAAGTTAATAAGATTCAGTTTAATACGATATCCATTAGCATTATGTTCTCCCCTAAGGGCTTGACTCACAGAGTCACAGATTTTGGCTCATAATGGTGTTAGATATGGATTTCATTTTGTGGAGTTTGACTTAAATCTAATCATAAAATAGACAATGACTTCCATGATGTTCATGCCACTATTGCACTAGTGGGCATGTCTTCACAGGACAGTCATTATTCCAAGTATTATAATGATCAATTTTTTACTTTAAAAAGAAAAAGTATTTTTGTTAGATTTTGAAAATAATCTTCTTTAAAAGATCTAATCATAGGTTCATATTTCAATTTTTTTACCTCTCTCTCTCTCTCTCTCTCTCTGTGTGTGTGTGTGTGTGTGCGTGCCATTACATGTTTACATGTTTACAGAGATCAGAGGAAATCTTGTAGAAGTTGTTTTTCTCTTCTACCCCATGTGTTCTGGTGGTTGAAATCATATTGTCATGCTTGGCAGCAAGCACTTATTTCTGTTCCGGCATCTCATCAACCCATGTTCACATTAAAATAAATTATTTTTGTTGTTTGAAAATATCATACATGTATATAAATAGAATGTGCTTTGAGCAAATCCATTATTTAATTTCTCTCCTCCAATTTCTTTCCTCCCCCACCTCTCGTTTCCCTATCAACTTCATGCACTTTGTTCATATGTCTGCTGTGTTCATCTTGTTCTTTCTTTTTGGACATGGGTGTAGGACTACTGTTGCAGTGGGTGTTCTCTCCATGATCACATTTGTAGTGGAAATTTTAATTCACCACTTTGTGCTCCTGGTGGGTGGTGCTTCCAGCCACCTGCCCAGGGAATCTTTGGATCTGAGGATGAAAGACACACACACACACATTAGCTTATTTTTAAATGCCTTGGGTACCTCAAAGACTGGACACTCCTAAACCTTTCCCTGATACACCATGCCCAATCGGGGACATGGCCAGTGGCCACCCATCTGAAATCTCACATGGCTGGTATCTCCCGTGTCCCATCCTTCTACCCTAAGTAGTCCCAATTCTCCTGTTCCTGTGTCCTACCTGAGCAACTCTAAGTGTCCTGCCTTGTGACCAACCATTAGCTGCTGGCATCTTTATTGACGGATCAAGAACCGCTTGGGCACAAGGACCTATATAGCATCTGGACATGCACATTCAAAGCATTAGCACCAACCTCCAACAAACATCCTTGAAGAAAAGTGTCTCTCATTCTACCAACAACTGTCATTTGCTAACAGCTCATCAGCTGCTGGTGGTGGCTTTGTATGGTAAAGGAACAAGGCAAAATTGGGAAGGCCACAAGAATACTTCTCAGAGGCCTTTATAAATACAATGTCATTGGATTGATGGTATAGTTTGCTTTCTACATTAAGTCCATTATAACTAACCTAAAATTGCAGCCTACTATCAGATGAACTCCCCCATATGTATCTTTTAACTGAAAAATAGACAGCAAATTCCAGTTCCAAAATGTGTACATAGTCATTGCTACTCTATTCACAATAACTAGGACATGACCATGCTAGTTCTTTTCTGAACATTCTTGTATCTGTTCTTTAACTGACCTACACTGACTTTGAGTTCTTTGAAGACATTAACACTGTGTTATCAACCATTGTATTCTTAACATTGTGACTGTCAGACAGCTGGCATTTCTATGAGTTATCAGTAAGAAGGTTCCACGACAGACACTGGTTTGTTTTTCAATCCCACCATTTATTTGAGTGAGTTCTGTAATCACAAATTAATAATAATGCTTAATTTTAATAGATATCCTACAAAATTTTGGTAAGTTTTAAATGATTTAACAGATATATAGTTTTTGAACATTATAGATTATAAAGATTTTAGTTTCAATTTTTAATTATGTTGATATATTTATTCTTCAGTTTGTGTATGTGCATGTGAGTACAGTACTCTTGAAGGCCAGAAGAAATGATCAGAAGCTCTGGATGTTGGAGTTACAGGCAACTGAGACTGCCTACAGGTAATTGAACTCAGGTTCTCTGGAAGAACAGTATATGTTTTTAATTGGTATGTCATCTATCCAGTTCTGTGAGGATGCCCAATAAACAAAATGGTTCTCCAGAGTGAATTTCAGTGGATTGGTGCCTTAGTTCATAACTGGAACCTTAGGAGGAGGGGTGGATGTCACTTATGTCCTCCATGGGAAAATCAATAACTGGATTTTTCAGTGTTGTATCTTCAGTGCTCTGGTCTGAGTGCTTATGCCCTACTCTCCAGTTAAGATGTTGAAAACTATTTCTGAAGTGATGATAATAATATGTGAATAATTATGTTCTATATGTTTGGTTCAGATTGGTGGTGTTGTTATGGGAGGTACTGGAAACTTTACGATGCCTAGCTAAAGGAAGTAGGTCACTGGAGATGGATGCTTGGGAGCATCTTGTCGTTGGACCCCTCCTACCTCTCACTCTACTTCCTGTCTATTCCAAAGTAAATAATAGCCTCTGCTACATGCTCCTCTCACCATGTTCTTCCCAAATGCATGAAGTCCAGCAGGACTGTCTGTGTGCTAAAACAAATTCTTCCAACACTAAGTTGTTCAGGCCAGGTATTTTGTTCACAGCTGTGTTTAAGTAAATGATATATGAAGGCCCTGCTTTTGTGAGTGAGATTTTAATCTCTTTCAAAATGGTCTGAGGGAGCTTGTTTTTCATCCTTGCCATGTGAGAACACATGGAAAGTACTATTTATAAAAAAAAACAATTTCCCATGAGCTATCAAATCCTCTGACATTATGATCTTGGATTTCCCAGACTTGAGAGTGATAAACAGCAAGGTTTAATTGCGTATAAAGACATAGTCTGAGAGTTTTTCTTTTCTTTTCTATCTCAAATAATTAAAATATTTGAGTCTTCTATGGTGCAAGCCCTTCTCTTACTTTTACATATATAATTAGATGTAGTATAGAAATGATATTATTAAATTTGTAGGAAACACTGATATCTGAAATTTGGAAAGTGGCAAAAGTGATTGTTGGCTGATCTTTCCACGCAGTGCTGATCTTCGTGTTATAATCTGGACAATCGGACTCTATAGAAGTACAGGTTAGGTTGTAGACTTTCTAAAATATCTACTTATCTATGCATACATGTATGTATTTGTGGGGCCATAGACCATGAGAGGAAGCCTGGTAAGGTAGAGGGAGAGGCTTGAAGCTCAGGGACCCCTAATGGGACATAGGGGTTTTGCCTGCTCCTGGCACCAGGTCTCTATCACATAGCCACAGCTGCCCATAGATTTGTGGCCATCAGTAAGGGCAATTCCTCGAGCCCTTCCACATGTAGACATGTAGATGAGGCATCTTTAACATCTCAGACCAAGACAATAGGAAGAAAGACCACAGTCAAGTAGGCTCCAAAGAGAGTTCTCCATGCTAATGAGGTATTTAGAGGTCCTGAGGTGTGCCAATAAGCTTTCTTTCCCAGATACTCCTCCTTGCAGAAGGTATTTAATTTCAGGCCCACCCTGAGAAGTAGAGTATGGTTTTACACATCCATTTTCTGCCATGGCAATAATAAACTGTTTGGAAACGTGGACTGCCTCTTCTGATGGAGATGAGATCTGCTGTGGGGAACCATGAAGAAGGCCTTCACCTACACAGACACAGTCTATTCTCCCATAGAAGGCCTCTCTGCACTCTCAGTCACAACTGGTCAAGCCAAGGACTTTCACTGTTGGGACTAGCTGGAGCTCGCCTTCTCCTCTGGCCCTCAGGCCTGACTCCATTCTCATCTCTTCTGCATCTTCCATGGGTTCCTGGATGTTCAAGATCCTGAGGAACCCATGGTACTAGCCTTGTTGCAGGCCTAGGGACAGCTGAATCAACTCTGGATTTCCCACATTTCAGACTACGCTTCCCTACAGCTGAACACCCACCCCAGTGGTGGAGTGGGATACGTGCAGTCAAACTCCCGGCATGGCATTCTGCCTCCCAAAATGGCCATGCCCTGTGGCAAAGCAGTGAGGGCCTATAACCCTACATATTTGGATCTAAATAATTAATTAATTATGTGTGTATGTGACTATAGAGGTTAGAAGAGGATGTTGTGCCACCTAGATCTGGAATGAGAGACAGTTATGAATGACTTGCTGAGAGTGCTGAAACTAAACTTGGGTCTTCTGCAAGAGCTGCAAGTGCTCTTAATTGACAAGCCATATCTCCAGCTCCAACATGTAGATTGTTCTCAGTGGACATAGCTATGATTTTTGTCATCAGTCAGGGAACCAAAAGATAGTGGTGAATGACTACTGAACTGAAATCAATTTTGTACATATTACAACAATATTTCCACATTTTCTTGTTAAATATATTTTTTTAACAGAAAAAAAACCTTTTAGTTCAACAGCAATGCACACTTCAATAAAATCAGTTCAATGAACTGCAACATATTAACAAAACAAAACAAAGAAGCCCAAGGGAGCTGCTTTTTGGGGGGAAAGGTCAAGTTCCTGCTCAGACTGGAGGGACACCAATCTCAAGGAGGTCTCTGTCCCCGTCCCAGGAGGAATAAGGACTCTTTGAACATCGTAGGTAGCTCAGACAGAAGGCATCTTGTTAAATATTTTATACACACAAATTCTTAAGTTTCTTTAACTTAGTGGATTGTTCACTGAGTACTAAGCTAAATTATTTTTATATGTATTAATTTTAAATACGAATGAGGGTAACAGGTTTCAATTAGTATAAAAGTCAATCACAAATGGACCAAGTACCTAACCATACAATCTGAACCTTTAAAACTATTTGAAGTAAACAAGGGATATGCTTTACAACATTGTATAGAGTAATGATTTTCCGAAGAGAACTTGAAGGTGCACAAAACAAGAGCAAACTTGATGAACAGGATTATGACAACATAGAAAGCTTCTGCACAGCAAAGGAATTCACCAGTAGAATCAAGAGGTGACCCACTACATGCAAGAAATGTTTGCTAAGTATTTATTTTATAGATGGGGTAATACTCAGAATATATAACAAACTAGAAGAGTAACAACAACTACACACAAAAACCCAAATAATAATGAGCAAAAGACCTGAGCTTACTTTTCAAAATAAGAAATACACATGGTCATCCAATAAATGGAATATACATACTTTATTACAACACTTAGGGAAAGATAAATCAAAATTGTAATGAAATATTAGTTTATCTTGGTTAATGACTATTATTAACAAAAAGACAAGCATGGATTAAAAGAAATATAACAATGTGGAGTCTCCTAAAGAACAAAAAGGTAGATCTAAATTGTGATCTATCTATTCTACTTCCTCCAGTTTTGTGTGTGTGTGTGTGTGTGTGTATGTATGTATGTAAAATCAGTACAAAATGGGATAATGAAGACCAGCTGAGCCATATAGCTTTGAGGACTGTGAGACTACTGAATTCTTGCATATCCCATTCATAGTCACTCATTGTTAGAATATATATACACATATTCTATAAATCCTGCTATTCTAGAGAACCCTGACTAATACAGGTAGACTATAGATAATAGCTAGATGATATATATGTGTGTGTATGTATATATATATATATATATATATATATATATATATATATATATATATATATATATATATATATATATGAAAGTTAGATGATAGATATAGATTAAGTTATGAACATAGAATGGAAAGCACACTTGGGAAGAAGAAGTAGATGCACATATGTGTGTGTTCATGTGTGCATATCAGTATAAGGAATGGATACATCCTGCCTTAGCAATAACAGTGATATAGACTCAGTCTTCGTGCCTATCAACCAATAAATGGAAGTAGAAAGTATGGTGTATATTTACACAATGAAGTATTATTCAGCAGAAAAACAAAATCCTGTCACATACAGAAAAATAGGTAGGATTTCAGGACATTATACTAAGTGAAATAGGACAAACACAGGAAACAAGTACTGTATGTTTTCACATGTGGAACTCAAAAAAGAAGTATATCTGAAAATATAAATCATGATTACTAGAGATTGAGAAGCTGCCATAGAAAAGGGGGGCTAGATTTGATCAGTGTCTGCTCTATTTAGGTTTGGAAATGTAACATTGAACCCCATTAACATACACAACAAATACATGCTAATAAAATAATTAAAAACACAAATGGTACCTGTAAGACAAATATGAGCAGGTGTCTATGGAGAAGATGTCATTCTCACATTTGATGAGTTATCCTTACCACCAAAAGTTCAATGATGAGGTAAAGCAACTCCAGTATTTGTTAGTATTCATGAACTCCTAATGGCATATAGAAAAACTAGCAACTAAGAGTGATGGCATCTTTGTAATATAAGGAAGAAACATCTCTCTTACAGTTTTTTGTTTTTCATTTGTTTGGTTAGTTTTCCTCTGTTTTGTTTGTCTTCACATGATGAAATTGCAGTTTGTGTCTTAGTGACAGAAAAGTAATAGATAAAACTATTCAAAGTGGTTCCTAGAGAAAGAGGAGAAGTTGCAGCATTCCTTTTAGTAACATTTTTATTATCACATATTCTTTATGTGAAGTGACTTAGGGCCTTCATATTGAAGTACACTATGTATTTGGACAATTCACCCTCCTAGCATTTTCTGTCCTACTACTGCTTCCTACTACTCTACTGCTTCTTCCCCAAAACTTTCCCTTCTACTCTTATGTGATGATCTCTCTCTCTCTCTCTCTCTCTCTCTCTCTCTCTCTCTCTCTCTCTCTCCCCTCTCTATCTCTCATCCATCTTTCTCTCATCTATCTATCTATCTATCTATCTATCTATCTATCTATCTATCTATCTATCTATGTTTGTATCTATTTATCTATCTATCATGTATCTATATAGAAAGGAAATTAATTTAAATGACTTACAGTCTGCAGTCTAGCTATTCCAACAATGGCAGACTATGAATGAAATGTCCATGACTCCAGTAGTCTCTTGATCCATGAAGCTGGATGTCTCAGCTGGTTTTTGGTATACACTGGAATTCCAAAGAAGTAGGCTCTAATGCCAAAGAAGGAATGGATGTACTAGCAAGGAAAGAGCAAGTAGGCAAAGAGCAAAAGCTCTTCTTCTTCTGTGTCTTTATACAGGTTTCCCACAGAAGGTGTAGCCCAGATTAGAGGTGTCCTTTCCCAGCTCAAATGGTCTCAATTAAAGATGGAGCTTTTCTCAGTTACAAAGATTCAGATAAAAAGTGTGTCTTCCTATCTGAAAATCCATATCAGAAGTGGATCTTCTTACTTAAAACCAGGCAAAAATCCCTTACAGGTGTCCTCTCTACTACTGGGCCTTAGTTGATTCCAGATGTAGTCAAGTTGATGACCAAGAATAGCCATCATACTACAGTCTCTATCATCTATCTATCTATCTATCTATCTATCTATCTATCTATCTATCTATCTATCTATCTATCTACTGTTATCTGGATTCTGTCTGTGAGAGAAAATATTATTAGTGAATGCATTCTTGTTTGATTCAGTTGACAGTTCTAACAATGGTGCTTTTTGGAAGTAATGACTGATGTTGTCTTTATTTGTTTTCAACTTTAAGTTTTCTACCCAAATATGTAAGACAGCATTCAACCTTAAGCCTGTACTGGTTTGCCTTTGGCAAAGGAACAATTCATGTTTCAAAGAAATAACTCTGGAAAGGCTCCACAAAGCATGTTGAGAACCCAGAAGATCTCATCAAAGAAAACTCAAAGACTAGATGTGAAGAAACAAGACACCTGGATTTGTGATGTTCACAACATTCTGGCAAAGTGAAAGGCTTCTTGTGGAGCCTAAACATTTTAACATTTATCACGAATAGATACTAATTTTGATTATATGAACACACTAACATTATCAACCATTAGAACATTGTGGCTATTTAGGGGTCAGGTGCCAGGGACTCTGTAAGAAAATCAGACTCTTTTGTCATTATTAGTAATAATTCTTGTTGAAAGTATGTATGTATCATGTCTAACTCTTTTCTTCCACCGTAACTTTAAGGCCAGTTTGTCATTTGCCATGATAACTGCTAGATATTTCATTCCAAGTGATAGTGTGCATACATCTTCTCATTTAGGAGCAAGAATGTCAGAAACCTTAATACCATGAAATGCTCTGACTACGTGCTTTTGAGGAACGGATTATAGATGTATGTATGTTAATATCTTTCTTTCTAAATGTATACAAACATTTATATTCTAGTATTCACATTTCCCAATGACTTAAGCTGTGCTACACATTTGTATATATATTATGAATTTATTGTAATTTTATTGTTTTGTCAATTGATAAACTATAGCCTCAGACATACATGATAAGTACATTTTTAATGATTATAAATACAAAAAAGCATGCTTTAAATAGCTTGGAAGATTCTACTAGCTCTTTTTTGCTGCTTCTTCAAATCAGAAAGAACATTACTTTTGTAGCAGTTTGCATGGCATATCAACCTTTCTGGCCAAAAGAAAATTACTTCAGAGTCACCCCGTGACACAAAGTTCTGAGTGGCAATCACAAGTAGTAATTTCAGAGGCTTCCCAGAGTACAAGGGCTTTTCAGCTGAAAAAGGACAGCAAAGAAAGCCACGGACAGATGATTCACCCAGTACAGAACAGCTCTTTCCTGTGGATAAGTGAAATTAGGAGCTCTGTTTGTTTGGATTTATACAACTGGAAGTTAATAAATAAAGTTAGTAAAATGAGTGACTACCCCTAACTACCTGAAACATGCAATGAACCTGTCAAGTAGATATTTAACTTCATATCAAATATCTAGGTTTGGCAATGTATGGATACACTGTTCTAACAGAAATTAAGCTTTAAAAATTATTGGATATTCTAATGTGGTAGTTTCCCCACAGGCCTTACAGCAGGCAGGGGAAAATGATTAGGGTGAGGTAAGAATGAAACTTGTACCAGCATTATCTTAGTAATTAATGCTGGGTCAATACTTCTTGGAGTCTAACATCAGCACATTTATTTTGTTACATTTAATTATAGCACAACTTTAGAAAAATGTTTTCAGAAAACAACACAGCCCTGTAATCACAAGAATGTTTAAGAGGTGTTTATATTGAAGTTCTTTATAAAGAACATATGGCACTGTCCATGAGAAGGGTTCTTATTGACTTAGAAACAATGCTCCAGATAAGGATCTAGGGAGAATGACTGAGGTAAACTTAATGTCTGGTGATAGACCAGCCTGATTCCATCTTAAGGATGAAAGGCATCCTAGGAATGAAAGGATAGGGCCTGAACAAGTTCATTTCTGTTTGTTGTAAAATTCAAGTTGACCATGCTTTAACTTGGTTCTGAGATTTGACATGGCCCCACTCTATGGGTTTGATAAACACCTTGAATGTACTCTAATAAGATAATATACTCTGCCAAATATTTGTGAAATGTTCAGCCAAATTCTTACATAACCAAAAATTCTCTGGAAGTACCCCAACTCTTGAAAGTACAGTTGTCTTGCAATTATTTAGACTATATAAAATTTACCTTCTTCTGTGTTTGATGCTACTTTTTCAAACCCAAGTTTAGGTAGATATACCAGCCTGACAGAAAATAAAGCTTACTTAATCTTACTGAAGATTTTTGATAATGATCTTTACTCTCATTTAGTGGGATTAACACCTGACCTAAGATAACATAGGAGTCATTTATCCTGTTGTAAAGTACAAATGGCATCTGTCGCAAGGATAAGTTTTATGGGCTAAAAGAAATTCTCAAGGTTTTAGGGGGAGAACATCTTGAATGAGCAAATATAAGTTGTGGAAGATACAGGTTGAGATGAGCTTAATCAGAAATAAAAGGATAACCAGATTGTAAAAGTACATCCATTCCTAGCATACCGGGAGGAATAACTAACTAAGCACTTCATCCCATTGAAGAGGTAAGCTGTGTATTTAAAGTTCCTGGCTTTTCCAGTACTTATTTGTATGCACAAGGCCTTTTATACCCTCTGCATTCTAATACTGGCATAGCAACAAAAACAAGCTGATTATTTGTATTCCTTAATTAACTTAATTAATTCATTCAGAAAATCCATGCTGGAAGTATTTATAGGAGCATGGTCTAAATTATATATTAACTATGCAGAGCTATGTAAAGGATGCATTATTGCTACTATCATGCACCATGGTTGGTGCTTATGCCCATTGACTGAACACTTTCATTCCATCTGTACTATGCTGACCCCTGGAGGGACAAATGCAGGGGATGTACCCATTTCAGGACCTGGAGTTCTAGAGGCAGAGATGAACACATCCAGGGCCAGCTGCTGAGCAAAGCATGAGGTACTATGTGAACATACAAGAAACATATGTACACAAATATTTTATATACCAGTTGCCATGATCATTATAGACAACCAAAGGGAAATTACTTTGTATTATGACTGAGTGTGTGGACATGTATACTTGTGCATGTGTACACATGAGTGGAGACCAGAACTGACTGTGAATGGCTTTGTTAAACACCCTTCATTTATTGAAGCCCAGTCTTCTGCTGAGCCCAGCACTCCCTGATTTGGTGAGTCTAGCTAATAAGCTTGCTCCAGGGCTCCTGCCTCTGCCTTGGAAGTGCTGGAATTACTGGTGGGCTACTGGGCCTGCCTAAATCTTATGTGGGTTCTGGGGATCCACATTCCAATACACACACTTAAACAACAAGCATTTATACCCTGAGCCAACTCTCCTGCCCTGGCAGGGGATTTTTATCAATCCATTGCTAATAGACCATACAAACCCCTCCATCTGGAGAAGAGTTTGTCACTGGAATATTAGGAGACTTTCTATTAACTAGACAGCTACAGAAAATAAGGTATTGTGTTCTTTGATGGGAATTTGTACTTACAGACAAGGATCTGAGGTACAAACCACGATCCTACTTTGAAGCTGCCCCTGTGGCTTTCCATGCAGCATTACTAGTCACCAGAGGGACCTCAAAAATTTAATACTCCCTCTTCTTTTCCTCAGTGGCAGTACTTTTGAAGGAAATGATATGAGCAATGTGGGGGTATAAACGGCCAATAATGCAAACCCAGTATTACTTACCTCTATATCAACAATCCAGAAATCAGTTATTTTTAGTTTCACTTAAACAATGCCCAAGACTGTTTCAGTTTTCATGGAATAGGATCCTTAGTTATCACATTTAAGTTTCGTGTTAAAAACCTATTTTGTACCTCTTTAGATTGGGCAGGTACCTGTTCTCAGCAACCATCCTTGAGTGCCAGAAACTCAAGCTCTGTCTCTATTTCACTCAACTTATTCTTCTCACAGTTCTCTGTTAATCATGGACTGGGTCTCCACACTTCATTTGGTTTGTATAATTCTTAGAGCTATCTCAGGTCATCATAAATTAGCATTTTCTAGGTCTTGTTAGAACAAATGCTGATAAAGCAGCTTTTGTGTTCTGAGCTGGAAAGAGTCTGCTGGGATAGAGAACTACGCTTTACAGTTTTCAGCTTCATGAAATGAGGGTGGGAAATAAAGTAGTTTTAGCAACTGAGAGGCTTAATTTAGACAAGGAGATTGCTTAGTCTGTACCAATTGCATTTTAGTCTCAGGTAAATACATTGAAAGAAATGATTTAAAAATGAGTAAACTTAAGGCAATATCACTAAAATCAGGGACAAAACAAGACTGCCCACTCTCTCCCTATATCTTCAATACAGTACTTTCAGTTCTAGCTAGAGCAATAAGACAACTAAAGGAGATCAAGGGGACACAAATCAGAAAGGAAGAAGTCAATATATCGCTATTTGCAGATGAGATGATAGTATATATATAGTACCCTCAAAATTCAAACAGAGAACTCCTACAGCTGATAAACACATTCAGCAAAGTGGTTGGATACAAAATTAACTCAAAGAAATCAGTAGCCCTTCTTTATGCAAACTATTAATAGGCTGAGAAAGAAATCAGGGAAACATAATCTTTCAAAACATTCAACAATAATATAAAATATCTTGGTGTAACTCTAACCAAACAAGTGAAAGACCTATATGATAAGAACTTCAAGTCTATGAAGAAAGAAACTGAAAAAGATATCAGAAGATGGAAAGATCTCCCATGCTCATGGGTTGGTATGATTAACATAGGGAAAATGGCCATCTTACGGGAAGCAATTTATAGATTCAATGCAATTCCCATCAAAATTCTAACAAAATTCTTTACAGACCTTGACAGAACAATTCTCACCTTCATACAGAAAAACAAAAAATTCAGGATAGCTAAAACAGTCCTATACAATAAAGGAACTTCTGGAAGTATCACCATCCCTGACTTCAAGTTGTACTACAGACCAATAAGAATAAAAGTCACATGGTATTGATATAGAAACAGACAGGTTGATCAACGGAACCTGAAGACCCAAAAATAAACCCATGCACTCATGCACACTTGATTTTTGACAAAGAAGCCAAAACCATCCAGGAAAGGAGAGAGCATCTTCAACTAATGGTGTTGGTCTGGCTGGATGCCTGCATGTAGAAGAATGCAAGCAGATCCGTATTTATTACCCTGCACTGAGAGACCAAATCTTTTGGGTTCAGACTCCATCTTAGAGAACCTGTCCTAAGGTTGAACTCAAGTTAACAGGCCAGTACCTAGCACCACAGTTTCCAGGTTACCCCCCAACAACCCCTGTGTCTAACACCAGTTTCCAGGTTACCTCAACCAATATGCACCCCATGTTACAATCCCACCCCGACACTTCATTTTCTAATAACCACTAATCAGGAGAAAAGCAGAAGCTAAGTTTATGATTTGGCTTCCAGCTCCAGGCAATTATGTTAAAAATAATGCCTCCTAATCAGATTTGTACCAGGCTAAATACCCCTTTCTTGTCTCTATAAATGCTTTCCTGAAACTGGGCTCAGGGCTCTACAGTCTTGCTGTGTCAGGGTTGTTGGGGAGCCCAAGCTGGAGCATGAATAAAGAGACCCTAATATAATTCCATTGGAATTGGCTCCTCTGTGGTCTTTTGGGGTTCACAAATGTTTCCTGGCACAGCACACAGAACTCAGTTCCAAACATCTCAACTTAAAACCATATATATTTATCTTAATAGAACAGGAAGTAGGGAATAGCCTTCAATTATTGGTATACATATTAGGAATAAGTCTTCACCAACCCTATATCTGACAGAGGGCTAATATACAAAATATATTGAGACATGGTCATTTTACCTAGCCTTGGATGACCTTGAACTCACTATGTAGACCAGGCCAGCTTCAAATTCATAGAGGTCTACCTGCTTTGCCTCCACAATGCTGGAAGTAAATGTGCATCAGCATGCCAAGGCCATCAGCTTAACTTTAATCCACCTTTCCACAGTGAACTAGGCCCTTCTACATCAATGATTAATTAACATCTCCATAGATGTTCATGCCTACAGGCAAATATGATAGGGATTTTCTCAAATGAGGTTCCCTCTTCTCAGATTACCTTCATTTCTATATCAGTTATGGTTTCTATTTCTGTGATAAAACACCATGATCACAATCAACTTGGGGGGTGTATTTATTTCATTTTACAAATTGTAGTCTGACATTCTGGGTATCAGGTCAGGAACTCAAGTGAAGAACCTTGAGACAGAAATTGATAAAAAGCAATGGAGAAATACTGTTTACTGGCTTATTCCATGTGTCTTGCTCAGCCTGCTTTCTCTATATCTTCCAGTAATCACCTATAGTGGGCTGAACATTCCCACATCAATTATGAATCAAGAAAAATCCCAGAGACTTGCTTATAGAGTGATTGTAAAGAGCCATTTACTCAATTAAGAGTCCTTCTTCTCAGATGATCCTGGCTTGTGTCAAGTACACACACACACACACACACACACACACACACACACACACACACCAAAAAACAACAAAAGAAAACCATAAGAACCATATGTCCCTACCACAGTGGATTTTACTCTCAAACTCTGGACTGAAATAAGTCTCCCCTTAAGTTATTTTTCTCAGCTGTCCAAACCTCATAACTATTATAAGGGTCTATTATTTCTGACAATGACACATTCAGAGTTACTAAACTACATACATTGGACTAATCTCCTAAATGCTCCATATAGACAGGAAACCTTCAATCTATGGGCCTTTGAGACTCAAACTATAGCTATAACTACAGGAGAGGAAGTGTAAGTCTCCTACTATTTTGTTTCTAGCATGAATGATAGAGTATACGACTCACAAATGCTTCTTTCAGCACCTGTTGAATCTTAAATATCTCCAGTTTAAATAAATCTTCTTCATACCAACTCAGAGAACCCAACTGGGAACTCACAGGGGCCTGTCCTTGAAATTCATTTCTTTATGTGAGATTTCTGAGGCAGATTAAGGAGACAGAGGAAGAAAGAGAGCAGTCTGACCTCAGCAGATGTGATTGTTTATTTCAAAATAGTGATGGACGAACACTCTGCCATTGGAAGAGGGAATGTCTGAGAAAGAAAATGGTGATACTTAGAGCTTTTATAGGATATTTAGGAAATATACTATAAATGAGAATGAGAAGTTAAATGCAGCTGAAGGGTACCACATAATGATAGATGACTTTTAAAAAGTACATAAATAACCCCCTTAAAGAAATACAGGAGAACACAGATTGTCCCGACCCTCAGGACCTAGTTATTCGCGTGGTCGAGGGGGATCCTAACCTGAAATAGAAATGGGCGAGAGAAAGAAAGGAGCGAGACCAAGCAGAGTTTTGTCAAGGTCTGTCTTATTCCTAACAAGTTTGCTGCTTATAAAGAGTAAAAAGATAGTAATTGAAGTTCTAGCTAGAGCAATTAGACAACAAAAGGAGGTCAAAGGGATACAAATTGGTAAGGAAGAAATCAAATTATCACTATTTGCAGATGATATGATCGTATAGTTAAGTGACCCGGAAAACTCCACCAGAGAACTCCTGCAGCTGATAAACAACTTCAGCAAAGTGGCCGGATACAAAATTAACTCAAACAAATCAGTAGCCTTCCTATACTCAAAGGATAAACAGGCTGAGAGAGAAATTAGGGAAATGACACCTTTCACAATTGTCACAAACAATATAAAGTATCTTGGTGTGACTCTAACCAAGCAAGTGAA
>CM052702.1:26590324-26661975 GCA_028551405.1 Uromys caudimaculatus | reverse complement strand
TTTATTTTATTTTATTTTATTATGTAATTCAAAGCCCAAGTAAAAATAAGGATCTTGTAATCATAACTTCGTTTGGACTGCATAAAATAAGATTTAACTGGGCAAGGATATCTCTTCCCCAGAGATTAACTGGCAAACCTGGCACAACATAGGACTAAACAGTGCCATGGTTACCCTCTTCATCAGACCAGGTTAGAATTTTAGAACTTTGTTGAGGATTGGTGGACTGTCCAATACCTTTGAGATGGGTCAGGGAAGTTGTAAGGGGCCAAGCAGAAGGCCAATGTTTCTCAGAAATAATTGTGGCATCTGCCCCAGTATTTATGAGACCTTCAAAAGTCTTTTCATCTAATTTTAGTTTAAGTGAGGGCCTATCTTGAGTAATCTGTTGAACCCAATAGGTGTCTGAAGAGCCAAAATCACTTGCACCTTCTGGATTGTTGAAAAAGAATTTTTGACCAGTGTGGTAGAAAGGGAACAGAAGTAACTGTGCAATCCTCTGTCCTGATTCTATAGTTATTGGACCAGGGGTGGAAGAAACCAGGATTTTTATCTCCACTGTAAAATCACTAACAATCATGCCAGGGAACACATGTAAACCCTGAAGAGTGGAGCTGGCATGACCAATAATAAGGCCAAAAGTGTCATGAGGCAAGGGGCCAAAAATTCCAGTATATAATATTTGAGTGCCCATCTCAGGGGTTAATACTGAGCTGGTGGAGGGACAGGGGTCCAATCCTGCACTACCTGCTGTTGCATGGCAGAGGGAGGCAACGCTCGAACACTTGTCTGTTGGGGGGCAAACCTGATAGCCCCAGGGGTTTGCCGGTTTTGTGGGGCCAGGGGCTGGTCCTTCAGGAAAGTTTCTTATTAGTAATTGAGCTCAGTACACATCGGGAAAACTAAGCAAGTCTTTTGTTAAAAAAGGCAGCCAAAGTTTTTATGACACCTAGATAAGCAACCTGCTGTGTGTGCCTTGGGATCTGAGGTTGACCCCTCCTTCCTGAGGAAAGAGCAAGCACTTCGGTAGGGGGTAGTTAGAACAAAAGGGATTTTACAGGAGCTTCTGCAGAGGCTGCTCTGAGGTTTGCATTAACTCAAATGCAAATGTTTCTTAATTGGACCTATTTCTTGAGGTTATCCATCCTTGGGCCAGGCCTGATTGTTCGTTCTTATCTCTGTTCTTGGAGCAATCATTTTTAAAAATGGCCCAAACCTCTATATTAAACCTTGTTTGCACAGTGGTCCCTTATAAGGCAGCAAGCCATAGGCAGACCCTGATCGTATGAGGGTCTGATTTCTGTACAGAGTTGGATATATCTAGCTAAGTTTCTTCCTGTTCTGCATGGCAGCAGGGTGCATTAGCATTTTCACAAGCCAATTGAATAGCAAAGATTTTATCTGCTGTTTCAGAGACTGTGACAGCGCTGTAAGCTGCAGTCAATGAAACACTGGCAGTTTAGCTATAATTTTTTTTCTTGTAACATTAAAGCACAATCATAACTTTGGAAAACAAACTCAGTTTTAAACAATAAAATCAATACCAAGAGTATTACTATCACGTTACAAAGTTTGGCGGTCAGTTCTCATATCTGAATGCTTGACCGTACAACTTTAAATACCTTAAAGAAATATTGTTTTGAGTTCTAGGATAAAAATTATATAAAATGTTACCCAATTTTAAGCATACCTATAAAAACTGGTTCCCTAGGTTGGCTCAAGTCAAGTTTTCTGTTGTCTAGACTGACTCAAACCCTAATTACCGGGTTTAAATCCCACCTTTTGTCACCAAGGTTACTTATTTTTAATCATACCCAATAATTTATAAGCCAATACTCAATAATCAAGGCATGTAGAATATTTTTATACTTTTAAAACCAATCAGAAGCGAAAATGAAATAATCATACATTTACTTATTTAGACCAGACAAAATTTAACCTTTTCTAATGGTAATTTTAAGAGAGGAACACCTTGTTATTTGTTCTAGGAGAAACAGCCATCAGCTCACTTGCCAAGCTGCGGCCTCTTTCAGAGTGGCTTTGCATACAATTAAGCCTCTGGCAGCTCTTCTATTGTGCTTCACTCCAAGGGTCAATTGAGACTGCTTTTTAAAACAAGTCAACTAAATCGAGAGGTAGATATCTAGCCAGTATAGAGTTTTAACCAATTTTTCTTTTCTTTTCAACATAAAACACAGGACAACTTCCATTCATATGACATAGACAACATAAAACAGTCAATTTTGACACATAGGTTGGTGCACCAAGGACATACTACCTAAAAGACGCAAAACTAAAACTCTGAAACAGCTTATCTTCATTTTTCTTCCCCTGGTAATCGGGGAGGTTTGCTTTTCTTGAGTTCATTTTCTCATAGTTAGGGTATGAAACATCTCTAGTCTGGGTCCAAAGACTAGAGGCACCTATGAGAATTATCTTTGCTTCCCTAGATTATAGCATAACTCTAAACATCGTCACAAAACACATTTTAACATTATTTGGAAACACCTGCATAGAACACACTTTACCATTACCTTGTCCTTCAATAAGGTTTATTTATTACTTTCACAAAAACAACTACACAATTATTAAACCAGAGACAAACTTCATCAATGAAAAGAAAGAACTTAACAAGATCCTTTTTCTTAACTCTAACTCCTCTCTCCCTGAGGGAAACCTTAAGGTCTTTTATAAAGACCTGTTCTTTAGACAACTTCTGGCCCATTTCGGAAATAAGACAGACGGAAACACTCACCTAGAGACGGGTAACTTTCATGAGCGGTGAAAGGCATCTTGAAATAATCAAATAGCTGCAGCGACTCCTCTTCTGAATAGTCCGTCTGGAGGGGGATCCGTGCCTCGAGCCTCACGTCTGGGCGCCACTTGTCCCGACCTGCAGGACCTAGTTATTCGTGTGGTCGAGGGGGATCCTAACCTGAAATAGAAATGGGAGAGAGAAAGAAAGGAGCAAGACCAAGCAGAGTTTTGTCAAGGTCTGTCTTATTCCTAACAAGTTTGCTGCTTATAAAGAGTAAAAAGAGGGGAAAAATGGGATCAGGTGGGTAGGGAAGGAGGTAAATCAATAACCAGGTTTGAACAATGAGTGAACATCTGCTAATGGAACCTATTGTAGTTGATCTTATCTTGAACGTCCGTGGTTAGCTGATTCTCGGAATGCCCAAGCTTGTGCAAACATTAGCTTGGTGCAAAGGTCAGCTCTCACACAATGAGTGAGGCCAGAGGCCAAGCTTTGTGCTCTGATGGCTCCCAACAACAGATAAACAGCTAGAAGCCATTATAGAGGAAACACAAAAATCACTTAAAGAATTGCATAAAAACACAACCAAACAGGTGAAGGAGTTGAACAGAGCCATCCAGAATCTAAAAAATGGAAGTAGAAACAATAAAGAAATCACAAAGGGAGAGGACTCTGAAGATAGAAAACCTAGGAAAGAGATAAGGAGTCAGAGATGCAAGCATCATGAACAGAACACAAGAGATAGAAGAGAGAATCTCAGGTGCAGAAGATACCATAGAAAACATTGACACAACAGTCAAAGAAAATGCAAAATGCAAAAAAGCTCCAAACTCAAAACATCCAGGAAATCCAGGACAAAATGAGAAGACCAAACCTAAGAATAATAGGTATAGAAGAGAATGAAGATTCCCAGATAAAAGGGCCAGTAAATATCTTCAACAAAATTATAGAACAAACCTTTCCCAACCTAAAGAAAGAGATAACTATGAACATACAAGAAGCCTACAGAACTCCAAATAGACTGGACCAGAAAACAAATTCTTCCTGTCAGAGTCAGATAATAATCAAAACACCAAATGCACTAAACAAAGAAAAAATATTAAAAGCAGTAAGGGAAAACAGTCAAGCAACATATAAAGGCAGACCTATCAGAATTACACTAGACTTCTCACCAGAGACTATGAAAGCTAGAAGATCCTGGGTAGATGTAAGACAACACAAATGCCAGCCCAGGCTACTATACCCAGCAAAACTCTCAATTACCATAGAGGGAGAAACCAAGATATTCCATGACAAAACCAAATTTACACACTATCTTTCCATAAATCCAGCCCTACAAAGGATAATAGATGGAAAACACCAACACAAGGTGGAAAACTACACCCTAGAAAAAGCAAGAAAGTAATCTTTCAACAAACCCAAAAGAAGATAGACACACAAACATAATTCCACCTCTAACAATAAAAGTAACAGGAAGCAGCAATCACTATTCCTTAATACCTCTTAACATCAATGAACTCAATTCTCCAATAAAAGTCATAGACTAACAGACTGGATATATAAACAGGACCCAACATTTTGCTTCATACAGGAAACGTACCTCAGTGTCAAAATGTACCTCAGAGTAAAAGGTAGAAAAACAATTTTCCAAGCAAATGGTCCCAAGAAACTGGCTGGAGTAGCCATTCTAATATCAGATAAAATCGACTTTCAACCAAAAGTCATCAAAAAAGATAAGGAAGGACACTTCATATGCATCAAAGGAAAAATCTTCCAAGAACTCTCAATTTTGAACATCTATGCTCCAAATGCAAGGGCACCCACATTCATAAAAGAAACTTTACTAAAGCTCAAACACACTTCGCACCCCACACAATATAGTAGGAGACTTTAACACCCCACTCTCAACAATGGATAGATCATGGAAACAGAAATTAAATAGAGACACAGTGAAACTAACAGAAGATAAGAACCAAATGGATTTAACAGATATTTATATGACATTTCATCCTAAAGCAAAAGAATGTACCTTATCCAAAACTGACCACATAATTGGTCACAAAACAGGCTTCAACAGATACAAGAAGATTGAAATAATCCCATGCATCCTATCAGATCACCAGGCTGGTCTTAAATATCATTAAAAACAATGGAAAGCACACATACACATGGAAGCTGAACAATGCTCTGCTCAATGATAACATGGTCAAGGAAGAAATAAAGAAAGAAATTAAAGACTTTTTAGAATTTAATGAAAATGAAGACACATCATATCAAAACTTATGGGACACAATGAAAGCAGCCATAAGAGGAAACTTCAGAGCGCTAAGTGCCTCCAAAAAGAAACTGGAGAGAGCATACACTAGCAAGTTGACAGCACACCTGAAAGCTCTAGAACGAAGAGAAGGAAATACACTCAAGAGGAGTAGATGGTAACAAATAATCAAACTCAGGGCTGAAATCAACCATTTATCTATCAGGATGGAGGAGATAGTGCATGACTGATATATGTAATGGCAGTTTGGGGGAAGGGACTGAAGTTTCAAGAAACCCTTAGTCAGAGTCTGTCAGAATTTGTTCAAAGTTTATTGCAATACCTTTCTATGACTAAGTGATATTCTACTGTACTATGGTACATTGATCCACTCATCAGGTCAAGGTTACCTACTACAATTGGAATGTGTCTTCCAAGTTTTATGTGTTGAAAACAATCCTTAAAGTCATATGTTAATGGAAGTTGTTAGATAAGACATTTGTGAGCAGACTGGATTATGACAGTTCCATCTACATGAATGGATTATCCATTAATTGACTAAATGATTAATAAATGGATGATTGAGGGAATAGATTGGAAATAAAAATGTGATGTCCTTGGTATTCTTTCTTGGCACCCTTGGGAAGAAATCCATTATCAAATGGCAGCACCAGGTTCTTGGACTTATGAGTCTTCAGGTCTAATGCCAAATAATCAACTATTTTAAACAAGTTACTAGGTTTTAGTTTTATTGTTTTGTTTTAGGAACAGAAATGAACCAAAACATCTGACTATTTTCTATACTTGGCTATTATGGGTAATGTAGTAGTTCTTATGTGAAGGTTATTCAATTTCTTTTATGTAAAAATGAATAAATGAACCAAGTGATAATTTGTGTTTAACTATTTGAGAAATTTCCAGACTGTTTTTTCAAAGAGGATGTCCTGTGTTATTTCACGTGACAATCAAAACTGCTTATTTCCTGTTTGTACAGTTAGTGTGATGTGCCATTACATTGTGTTTGATTTGCTTTTACTTAATGATCAGTGGCACTGAAATACATATTTATGAGTATTTTGGTCATTTCTACATGACATTAAGAGAAATGTCCATTCAAGTCCTTGTGTTTATTGGGTTGGAATTTGTGGAGTTTAGTTCCTTTCTTTGTAACATATTAAAGATACTGAATTCTTGTTCAAATGTATTATCCATATTCTATCCCGTTCTGTACATTGTCTTTTCATTTCCTTGTTACTGTCCCCTAATGCACATCAGATTTTAGTTTGATGATGTCTCATTAATCTTTTAGTTTATTATCATGCATTCACTGCTATATTTTAATTTGAAATGAAAGGATGAAGAAGGAGAAAAGCATCACTTTGACTCAGCATTATTTGTTTGCCTTAAAAACACACAGAAAAGTAGAGCACTGAGTTCTGAGTAACCTTTCTTTCTAATGTATTTACTGTACAGAACAAACAAGAGATGCTTTTTTGTTTTTAAAGAAGATTTTCTGAGAACTTGCCACTCAACTTGTGTAGCACTACTTATTTCAAGATGCAAACATTTTTCCTAAGGGGAGAAATACAGATTGTTATGCTTATTATCAAGAGGATATTTTCTAGAATTCCACATATTATTTATTTTCTCAGAAACTATGATGCTTTCCCACAGCAAACAGGAAATTTTTAACTAAAGGATGAGAGCTAGAAGAGGTTCTTCTAAATTATTTTAGTACATTGTAGGGGTGCAACTTCATGTATAATGTATTTGAGATATTTGACATGGATTAACAATTTAATTCTCTCTGTTAATTTTTGTGCTTATTGTATTGGGCTAAGTGATACCCAGAGAACAGGTTTTTTTTCTTTCTTAATGTATTCACAAGGATGTTTCTGCCACAAGGATGTTTCTTTAAGAGAGTAGTACCTAACTTGGCAAACTGTCAATAATAAGGGTGGGCATTATGCTGTCATTTGAGAGCCAGAATAAAACAACAACAACAACAAAATGTGAGAAAGGGTATCAGAAGAGTAAAGCAGTCAGTAGTCTGCCAAACTGTGATGCCAAGAAATACAATGACCAGCATGAGAAAAAATATCCTCAAAGGTATAATACTGACACTTATTTCTTGGCAGTAACCAACAACTATCTAATTGGACTTAAAGCCCACTCACTAGGAGAAGATTTATGCCTGGTACTGTAAACCTAGCCAGCCACTCATGATGGGTTAAACTGTGGACTCTAGAAGGGATTATACTACTGCAACTATCTAAACCATTACTTTCTAACTGCATTCTAAATACGTACCATTATGTCTACAAATAAGAATAGCTTTTACTTTTCACCATCAAAGGTGGTTTTAATTTTGCAATAGAAAGAGGTCATCATAGAAAGCCATGACTATCAAAATTTAGGGAACAGCATCAGAAACACAATCTCTACACCTAAAGCTCATGGAATATGTGTAGAAGAGAGGGCAGAGCCAAAGTTCCAGGGTCTCTGATGCAAGATGCCATTCTCTATTCGTGACAGGGAAGATAAACCTATAAAATCTCAGTGATATAACTTCATAAACAACACCTGAACAGGCAAAACTAGTTGACATGCCTATGTGGATGGGGGAAATCTAATAAGGCCTCATCTATAGATGAAAAAGCTACAGGCCATTAAGATGAACATCCTAATCTGTTATCTACAATCTGTGATCAGATCTAAACACAAACACACACAATTAAACAACACTAAGTGAACTCAGGAGGTTATATATAATAATTAAAGAAAAAAAAGACCATGGATTTAAAAGGAAATTGTGGGGTCCGGGAAGAGTTGGAAAGGGATAAAGAAAGTGATGTGAATACAGTACACATAAATGCAATTTAAAAATACAGTAAAATGCAAGTATATGAGAAACAATAGCCTCAATGCTGGGAGAACTAGATTTCACATGTAGAATGAATGAAATTATATTGATGTCTATCACCTTAAAAAAATCAAATAAAATGTATCAAATGCCTTAAGATCCTTAACTCTGAAACTGCTGGGCAGTGGTGGTGCATGCCTTTAATCCCACCACTTGGGAGGCAGAGGCAGGTGGATTTCTGAGTACAAGGCCAGCCTGGTCTACAGAGTGAGTTCCAGGACAGTCAGGGCTACACAGAGAAACCCTGTCTCAGAAACAAACAAAGAAAGAAACAAACAAAAAAAAAAAACAGAAAACAAAAAACTCTGAAACTACTGGAGGACAGCATACTCAAACACTTTGAGATTTGTGCATAGACAAAGAATTTCTGAGACAGACTCTACTACGAGAAATAAGCCCAAGAACTAATAAATAGGCTTTCACAAAATGAAATAACTTATTTATAACAGAGCAAATAACCACCAGGGTGTAGATAGCCTATGGAATGGACAAAAATCTTTGTCAATTATCCATCAGATTAGTATCTTTAATATATAAAAAACTCTAAAAGTTAAACATCAAAAGCCAAGTTATCTAGTTAATGATTGGGCTAATAAACTTTATAGACATTTTCAGAGAAAGAAATACAAATGAACCAATAAATATTTAAATAAAAGTGTTCAAATTCCTTAACTATCAGAGAAATGCTTTACTTTTTTCTGATAGTTACTTTAAAATTTGATTTCTCCTCAGAATGGCTCTTATTACGAAAATAAAGAAAAAATTCTGACTCACTGCTGGTGGGTTCTGAGCTTGTATAACAACTATAGGAATCAGTATGCATATTTTGAAGAAATAAAAAAATAGAATACATTTTTGTTTTCTTTGTACTTGAAAAACACCAAGTTAACATACTAAAGAAATACTTATACACTATCCATTCATAAAGAAAAATGAAAGAGTTGAAGAGATGTCTCAGTAGTTAAGGGTTTTTGCAGAGGACTTGAATTTAGTTCCTAGTAACCTGACCTGGTGATTCATAACTGCCTGTAATTCTAACTCTAAAGACCAATATTCCCTGTCTGCTATGGAGTACATACACGGGCACAAATGCAAGTGCATATGCATACAAAACTAAAAATAATTAAAAACTTAAAACAGGGTCAGATATATGGTTCAGTGTTCAAGAACACTGGTTGCATTCCCAGCACTCATCTGGTGTCTCACAACCACTGTAAGATCCAATGCCCTCTTTTGGCTCTGGAAGCACCAGGTTTGTACGTGATGGACAGACATAAACACAGGCAAAACAGCCACACATAAAAATAAAATTAAAAAAATTAAAGTGAAGTCTTGATATTTGAAGGATGGATGGATTTGATGGATGAAACTGGAAATGATTATGTGAAGTTAAATAATTCCAAAGCAGAAAGACAGTCACTTCATGATTTTTCTAATATTCAGAACCTAGATTTAACATTCCACATAACTAGGCTGGAAAGACTGTTCAGTTGATAACATGCTTATGTAAGAGAAAAAGACTGGGTAGAAGAGGGAGATGAGAGAGATAAGAAGAGAGGGTACTGAGGATGTATACAGTAAAATCATGGTATACTCATATGAAAATGATGCAGTGAAAATGGTTAATTCGAACAGTTTATATGCATTAGAATTTAAACATGTCATTTTTAAGAAGTTGTCTAATGAGAAAATCCAAAATAATCAACAGATAAGTTATAAAAATATAACTTTAATTTTTCTACATGTAGATTGCCAGTTGGACCAGCACCATTTATTGAAGATGCTTTCTTTTATCCATTGTATATTTTTGGTTTCTTTGTCAAAGATCAAGTGTCTGTAAGTGTATGGTTTTATTTCTGGGTCTTTGATTATATTCCATTGTTCAACATGTTTGTCTCTGTACCAATACCATGCAGTTTTTAAAATCACTATTTCTCTGTAGTATAGCTTGAAGTCAGGAATTGTGATTCCCCCAGAAGTTCTTTAATTGTTAAGAATTGTTTTCAATATCCTGGGAGGTGAGAGACTCTCAGGACTCAAAGGGAGGGACCTTAGATGAAATGTCCTACAGTGAGGAGAGGGAACTTGTAGAGTCCACCTCTAGTAAAAAGACAGGGCATCAAGTGGAGAGATGGGGTTACCACCCCACACTCAAAAACTCTGACCCAGAATTATTCCTGTCTGAAAGAACTGCAGGAACAAAAATGGAGAAGAGCCTGAGGAAAAGGAGGTCCAGTGACAGGCCTAAATGCTACGGTATGCTTACAAACAGGGGCCTATCATGACTGCCCTCCGAAAGGCCTAACAACCAGCTGAAAGAGTCAGATGCAGATATTTACATCCAACCAATGGATAGAAGCTGGGGATTCCTGTGGTTGAAATAGGAAAAATCTGGAAGAAGCTGAGGAGGAGGGCGACCTCATAGGTAGACCAGCAGTCTCAACTAACCTGGACCCCTGGGATCTCTCAGACACTGAGCCACCAACCAGGCAGCATATGCCAGCTGATGTGAGGTCTCCAACAAATATACAGCAGAAGACTGCCAGGTCTGGACTCAGTCAGAGAAGATACACCTAACTCTCAAGAGACTTGGGGCCCCAGGGAGTGGGGAGGTCTGGTGGGGTGGAGGGAGGTGTGGGATGTGGAAAAGTCAGAGGGTGGACTGGCAGGGGGATAAAGTCTGGACTGGAAAAAAAGATTAAAGAATAAAAAAAAAAGAAAGGAAAAAAATGTAATTTTAAAACAGCAGACTTTATCCATTGAACTTCTGACCTGTCATGATGGCCTGATGTTACAACTAATGTGCAGCTGTTTGAATACTGAGTCTGTTTGTTCTCACCAATGTCTGTTGTTTGTCCTTAGATGAGCGTGTGTTTGAACACTGGGTCCCTAGCTGGTAGCACTGTTGTAGAAGGTTGTGGAACCTTCAAAGGGTGGAGAAATGAATAGTATGGATGTGCTTTGAGGTTCTGCAGCCTGGCTCTGTTTCTTGTCTTCCCTCTTCTTTTGACCAACTCTGCATTGACATTAATCACCTCATGCTTCTGCCATTGTGACTTTCTTGCAATAATGGATTGTATCCCTTTCTAAACAGTGAGCCAGAACACATCCAGCCTTTGTTAAATTCTTTTTGTCACTGCAATGGAAAATAATACGCTGATTTAGTGGTGTGTGTATATGTCACATCTGTATATGCCACACCTGTATATGTCACATCTGTATATGTCACATCTGTATATGCCACACCTGTATATGTCATATCTGTATATGCCATATCTGCATATGCCGCTTCTGTATCAACTTACCAACCCAGTTATTGTTACTAACTTATTCATTCTGTCATGTAGAAATGCCAACTCTCAACTTTTTAATTAATTAATTTATTTTTATTTTTTGATACTTTATTTACATTTCCAATGTTTCCTTCTTTCTAGGTCTCCTCTTTGGAAACCCCCTATCCCCTCCTCCTCCCCTGCCTCTATGAGGGAATTCCACCTCCCACCTACCCGCCCACCCACTCCCATATTCCCACCTTGACATTCCCCTTTACTGGGGCCTCTAACACCTTCAGGTCCAAGGGCCTCTCCTCCCCCTGATGGCCAACAAGGCTCTCCTCTGCCACATATGTGGTCCGAACCATGGGTCCCTCCATGTGTATTCTTTGGTTGGTGGTCCAGTCTCCAGGAGGACCAGGGGGTTAGGCCACCAACTCTCAACTTTTATGCAACACTTCTCTTGATTCCACATTCCCTTCACCATGGATACAAGATACAGATGGTCTTTGTTAACTTGAGAAATCTCCTTTATTCCGTTTCCTATGAGTGCTGTGATGAATAGGTGTGGGATTTTTATCTCTTCTGTACATACTGATTTCATCACTTGATAGGACTTGCTCCTTCAAACGTCTATATCTTGGTTAGAAATAGCTCTAACTCTCTAGCTGAACAAGCAAAAAACTTTGATGACTTCTAGTTTTCTCAGGTATTCAATATCTTACTCATTGGCACAGCCTGCCATCTCTCACATCAAAGTGTACACAGGGCTTGTCACATTCTCATAGCTGTTGCTTCCATATGTAAAAACTCACCATTACCTCTTGAATAATGCCTTGGACTGTTTGTCCCCATCTGAGTTCCACACTGCCAATTCCTCAGCCTGGAAACTTTAGTCTGTGTCTCACAGTAAAATACTTTGATCCCAGTTCCTCTATTTATTTGATATAACAAATGTTAGGGCTTGTAACATTTAAAAATATTATAGGTTGGGACCAGCAGGATCCAGGGACTCAAGAACCCCACTGGACCAGTGGCATGGGTTCCTTCTGGTTGGGGCCTGTGCCCTGAGCAGACCTTGGGTGTGAACGCCTCAGCCACTCCCACAACACCCAGAGGAAGCTGCACTCCCAGGTGCTCTAACACACCTAGGATCATAGGATCAGAGGTGAGGAGGACACAACATCTGTCCCAACACAGGGAGTAACTGGGACCAGTGGGATCCAGGGATTCAGGAACCCCACTGAACCAGTGGCACGGGTTCCTTCCAGTCTGGGCTGGTGCCCTGAGCAGACCTTGGGCATGAACTCCTCAGCCAGTCCCACAACACCCAGAGGAAGCTCAACTCCCAGGTGTTCTAACACACCCAGGATCACAGGATCACAGAATTCCAGGAGTTTGGTCATACCAGAATCTAAAGGTCACAGAAGCAATGTGACCGCCAGGATCTCTGTCATACCATCAAAAATAACAGGAAACAACAATCACTTTTCCTTAGTATCTCTTAACAACAATGGACTCAATTCCCCAATAAAAAGACATAGACTAACAGACTGGATATGTAAACAGGATCCAGCATTTTGCTGCATACAGGAAATGCACTTCAGTTCCAAAGACAGATACTACCTCAGAGTAAAAGGTTGGAAAACAAATTTCCAAGCAAATGGTCCCACGAAACAAGCTGGAGTAGCCATTCTAATATCGAATAAAATCAACCTTCAACCAAAAGTTATCAAAAAAGAAAAAGAAGGACACTTCATGCTGGTCAAATAGAAACATTTAAGGGGTAACCAGCAAGTGTTATAGGTATCTGATGAATTTCAGTGTAATGGCCTTGGGAAATGCAAAGGAATGATGCTCTTTGCTCAGAATGAAGCTAACTTATCTTTAAAGGAGAACATTGGAGGTATTTGAATTTTATGGTCACATTAGGGAGGTGAGTCCTATTTTAGAAGTATTTATTTTCTCTGAATTTAGTCAGTTGTTAACTTATTTCTAGTTGAATGTGACAGTAGGAAGGTTTTCAAAACCTGCTGAAAACGAATAATGTTCCATGCGTGACTTATGAGATTAGGTTGTGTGATATTTTGACTTAAGTCAACTTTCCTTTGTCATTTCAAAAGAGAAAAATGAGTGGCCTATAAAACTGTAAGAGTGGATCTGTCAGAAATAATTTTCAATTGCATAATGTTTTTACAAAATAGTTTAATTTATTTTAATCATATTTATAATGTGAAATTATAAGATGATGATAATTTGGCTTGTAAAGTTTAGCATTTTAATTATTATAGAAATGTCTACCAGTAATTTCATAATTTATTACTTTTGTATTTAATTTTTACATGTTGCTCATAATTCACCATTGTATATAATACTGTGATAGATATCCAACAGTACATACATATTTCTGTCAACATAAATTCCTAGAATATAGTTTACTGGATAAAATTTTATACATAATTTAAAAAAAATAGATGTTTACCAACCTTATTCATAACTTCAGTTCTTTCCATTGATACTCTATACTCACAAAGACAACTGAGAGTTTACCAACCTTTGGCTAGAGAGTATCAATTAGTAAAAAGTTATCAATTTGTCAACAGGATTATAATTATAATTAGAATGCATTAAGCAAAAAAAAAATCAAGTATTTTATGTTTAACAGATTATATTCTAACCTCAGACAACTAGATGAAGAAAGAAACTTTCACAATAAGCTAAGATCTAGTTCAAAGATCACTGACTTTGACTGTTTTTTTGTTGTTGCTCTGGGTTTTTTGTTTGTTTGTTTGATTGTTCTTTTTGGTTTTTGTTTTTGTTTTGTTTTTACTAAATCTAACAATAAAGCTACTCTTAAAAGAAAAAAATGTTATTAGGCCGTGTCTATTTTCTTACTTTAGTGATTTCTCAAGAAAAGCTGTTTGTTTCTTGGGATCATCTTTGGAGTTCACTCTAACTTTATGAAATTCTTCCAATTGCTCAAATTAATATTTTGATTGCAACAATATTACTTTTAACTGATAAAGTAAGTTGAAAACAATTTAAATGAAAGTAACATGTTGGGTGTGAGTTTTGATGAATCCATTCAGTATGTTGAGACTATTCCTATTGGGCTGCGTGCTGGGAGCCTTCCTCGAGGGTCTCTGGCCCAGCCAAATGCGAGTGTTCTGGCAAGGGGGGGGAGCATGAGTGGGGACGGAATCTCCTACACCTCGTTCCCTGTGGTTGCCGCTTGGGTCACGCCAAGATGCTGCACCCACCACCTTGTGCTGAGTCAGGCCTGGGCTGAGCCCACGAGAGGCCGATTAGCTGGCAGAGTGCGGGAAACTTCTGGCGGCTTTCAGGAGAGCAGATCTCTTCCCGGGCCAGAAGTGTTACAGCTCTTATGATAGAAGCTCTCAGACGTCGAAGTGATTCTCACACATTTATTCCTTCTTGATGGCGGGCTCCCCTACACAGGTTGGGATGGTCTAATATACTGTTTGGGAGGCGTCAGGGGTTTGACAACAGATACTTCCCATTGGTTTGATCTGAGGGCTTTGGGCACCTTATTTGAATGTGGGAGGGCTTAGCATTGCTCCTACATGACAAATCTCACATGACCCTTCTGTAGGAGTTGGGAAACCTGTAGCTGTTTTTACAGGAGTCTTCCGGGAGCGTTGGCCAAAAGCATATTTTGGTCCCTCGTGGATTATTTCTCTGGGTCTCCCAGAGTTTTCAACCTATGCTCAACCGGGTGCCAGATTGCCTGCCACAGACCACTGCCCCACATATTCCTTTTAATTCTATTGTACATTTGGGGAAGAAGGGTCTGGGAATCTTCTGTAAGATAAGTTGTTCATGCTTCACACAGGGCAAGGTATTAAGCTCCCAAGCAGGCCCACCTGGATTCTGCTCTGCAAACACCTGTGTCCCACCACTGCAAGGGTGAGCCAAACCTTGAAACAGTCAGTTTTTTTGAAAACACCAATAGCTTTGCCACTGGACAAGGAATATTTACGTTATTCAAATAGAAAACAAACTAGATCATGAAGATTTCAATGTGCTGACCTCATTAAGAATCAATTTCTTTTGTAATTTACCATTTCTAATATGCAGATATCTTGCCATATATGCTGATTCATTACTTGATTTTCTGTCATTTGAGCATTTGCTTTCTCTTGACCTACTTCAATGAATAAAGCCATTTGTTTCCATATTGAAGGTAACTGAAACTATTGAAAAGCCAGTTCAATTGCCTTTTAAATGCTCTGAATATGGCCTCATTTGCTTATTATCTGAATTATGTAAGTTGGTATTTTGTGATAGCCTTTAAAGAGTTTAAAAATATTTTACAACTATTTCTTTTAAATATTTGAATACAGAAATGTACCTAATTATAATCTATCTATCTATCTATCTATCTATCTATCTATCTATCTATCTATCTAATCTATCTATCCACCTATTATTTATCTATCTGTCCATCTATCAAACATGTACCTATCATCTATCTATCTATCTATCTATCTATCTATCTATCTATCTATCTATCATCTATCTGTCTACCTATTAAGTATCTATCTATCCATTTATCATATGTGGTTGTTTGAATATGCTTGGTCCAGGGAGTTGGCACTATTAGGAGGTATGTCCTTGTTGGAGAAACTATGCCACTGTGGAGGTGGCCTTTGAGATCCTTTTTCTTGCTTCTTGAAGTCAATCTTATCCTGTTTACTTTCAGAACAAGATGTAGATCCCTCAGCTCCTTTCCCAGCTCCAGGCATGCCTGGATGCTGCCATATTTCCTGCCACAATGGTGGTGGACTGAGCCTCAGAACCAGAAAGCTATCCCCAATTAAATGTTGTCCTTTATAAGAGTTGCCTTAGTCAGGGTGTCTCTTCACAGCAATGGAAACCCTAACTTAGACATCATCCATCTACTTACCTACCTGCCTATCTTTTCTCTGTATGACTCAGTTTTATTACAACTGTGACCAGACACCTGAGAAAATCAATATACAAGAAGAAATTATTTATTTTAGCTCCTTGTTCTAGTCTAATATCTGTGATTTCTGTGAAGCTGGGCCTGTGGTAGGGCAGAACATCAAAGTTGCAGGACCATGTCATAGAGGCTACTCATTTCATAGTGACCAAGAAACAGAGAGGGAAAATAGCTTCATTTTATGGCTTTCTCTTCCTCCTTCATTAATTTCTGTCTCTTATCTTATAGGATGGCACCACCCACATTCTGGATGGGCAGCCAACTGGTTAATTCTTTCTAGAAGCACCCTCACAGATACATTATTTATGAAGAAAAATTTTTTATTTATCTCAGTTTAAGAGGCTGATACTCACAGACCAGGTAGTTTCATCTGTTCAGAATTCAGTAAATATAGCACAACATAGCACAAAATCAGAAAGGAAACAGCAATTTGTGAAGGAAAATGGCCGGGGAGTGACCCTGAATTGTAGCTACAAACTCCTAAGACCAGCCTTGAGCCATTCCAGACTCTCTCCAATGTCCTAATTATCTTTCATGTTCTTACTTTATCTCCTACTTTTTACTCTCTCTCTCTTTCTCTTTTTTGCTCTTTCTTTCCCAAACACACATGCACATGTGTGCCTGTACATGCACACATACAAACAGAGAGAGAGAGAGAGAGAGAGAGAGAGAGAGAGAGAGAGAGAGAGAGAGAGAAAGAGAGTTTTAGAGTTGTTCAGGCTGACATTAAACTCACAATCCTTCTGCTTTTGCCCCCAAAGGGCTAGAAGTATTAGCATGTGCCACCTTACCTGTCTGGGCGTTTACTTTTTAAAGATTGCAGCACCTCTCAACACTATCACACTAAAGATCAAGACATATGAACCCACAGAGAGAACGTACTTAGGAAGTATATAATCCATAGTAAATGTGTCCAATAAACTGTATGTTCCTAAAGTCTTTGACACATGTAAAACTGTTCAACTTTTTTATCTTATAATGCCGTAAGTTTCACCATAATATAAATAATGAACACATCCATCACTGCCACACTTTCCATACTCACTTTCTGTCACTTTGCCATATTCCCTCTGCTGGATTTTCTGGGGGAAAGAACCAAGAAACAGACATGAAGGCATAGAGCATACTGACTGAATCTGTGCTCCACCTTGTTTCTCAGCTGTGTTCCCAAGTTGAGCATCAGCGTAGTCTGCATTCTCCACTATTCTCCACTTCTTTCCTGTCTTTACATATAAGGATCAGGAAACTCCTGATTTGTAAATCCACCTTTGCTAATTCTTGAGTGGATCTGAGCATGAGTTTTCATTCTCTTTTGTGCTGAAGGAGCTGGTTCTCTCTGTTTCCTACTTAGAAGGAACCAGAGTGATGTTTCCCAAACTGGTAATTCTAGCAGAGAACCAAAATATTCTTTTTAAAATTTCATATTTATTATTTTTGATTCTCTCCCTCTCTCTCCCTCCTCCCCCCGTTCTCTCTGTACATGTGTACAAAGTCATGTATATGTGTGGGTGAGTGCTTGTGTATGCATGGCAGGTGCTCAATGGAGACCAGAGATGTCAGATCACCTGGAGTCCACAGCTGGAGTTACCTGTAGTGATGAGTTGACTAATGTAGATGGAGATTGAACTTGGGCCTTCTGGAAGAACAGTAAGTACTCTAAATCACTGAGCCATCTCTCCAGCCCCAGGGACCCAAATATTCTACTTCTTAGGAGCAATTACATTTAAAGGAATGTCTCAGAACCAGTTCTTACTTATGATATTGTTTCCAAGGGAGAAGTTCCTCTAAAGTTTGAGCAACTCAGGCAAAAAGGAAATTTGGGAGTGTGAGCTTCATGTGAGTTGGAAGTAATTCCATAGCCATAGATACCATTATGTATTATTAAGAGCCTCTCCCACCCTTCTCTCTTTTTTCTTTCCATTCTTATTTTCCTCTCTGTTGGCATCAGGACCTCCAAACAGGTGACATCACACCCAGGCAACAGCGTGACCTGCATACCTGTTACCAAGGCAACAGTCACCATATTCCCAGAATCCTCTTGGCCCACCTCCCACCTTTACCTGTGGTTAAGTCACTTTCCATATATAAATGGAAGACCCCTCTGATCTCTCTCTCTTTCCCCCTTCTCTTTTTGCTGCCACCTTGCCCCCCTCTCAATAAATCCCACATGGAACTGTTTGGCCTGGTGTGGTTTCTGGAGTTGTGTGACCAACTTGACAATCACAGCATCGGTGTCGAAGACTCAGGGAATTTCTACGAAGGTTGCTGCAGGGTCCAGGAGGTGACTGCTGCCTGGAGCAATCATGAAGCTGCCATTACTGCCAGAGGGCTGACCCCACGTGGGCTGCAGCCACTGCCATCACTGCCTGTAGCCACTGCTATACCACGTGGACTCCATCCTCTGGCACCCACCGTCATCCACTGCATGGATTTCCATCACTGCTTCAGAACATTGCTGCCACTACCACTGCCACTGCCAGATTCACAGATTTCCATCACATGGAGCTGCCATCTGGCCACACCAACCAAACAGTTCCACACTTCCTACTACCTGACTTCAGAAGTCTGCAAACACATACTGGCATTTTGATTGGTAAGGAGTTTCTCCAATCAGTGGGAGAACACTGTATGTCCAGATAGTGTCTGCCCAACCCTTTCTGGACTGAGGGGTTGTCATTTCAATGCCCCAGTCTTTATGACTGGCCTCCTGGCTGACCTGTGAGTTAGGACTTAGCCCTTGGGTGACACCCCCCCCCCCTTCTCGAAAGCAGTTCATAAATCCTTGCAGCCATTAAAAATCCTAGTACTAGGTTGAATTGCTTTCTGGCAATTTCCGGGAAATTCTAGAATTGTAGCCCCTAGAATTTCTAGCTTGGCTTTTACTGTCTGGTTACTGAACTTTTCTCTGGGATGCCAGCACGAATAGTTCACTAACATCTCCACCATCCAATGGGAGCTAAATGGTCTTTGAACATACCCCCAGGCACCCCACTGGAATGTCTCCTGGAAAATCTCAAATCTTTTAAATTAATGCCTGATTTGAGGCCCTCGAAATTGATACATCTCTGCAATAAGGTTTGGATTAAATATTCTTTAGGAAATGGTTCTGAATGGTCAGCTAATGGCACGTTAGACCCGATGGTTTTAAGAGATCTCCATACATACTGCCAACAGTCTGCTAAATGGAAGGAAATCCCTTATATTCAAGCCTTTATCTATCTTTGCTCTCACCCATCTATGTGTTCTACTTGTTCCCCATTCCAACTTCTCTTAGTCATGAAACCTACTCAACCACCACTACAACCCTATACCCACCTCGCTTCCGTCGCAGACCTGCTTCCACACTGCCGAAAACCCAAACTGCTGCCTCAGTTTCTCCTTCTCATCAGGATATCCCAGGGCCTACTAGCTCAACCTCTCCAGACTCCCCCCCTTCTTCTGTGCCAGCTGCAGGTCCCTCCAATCACCCTGCATTGGCGCCGACCTTCACCCCTCTTTATCAGACCCCCAATTCCTTCTCCTCCAGAGACACCTGACCCAGGACTGGTCCTTCCTCTAAGGGAAGCGGCTGGAGTTGATGGTCTGGTCAGAGTACATATCCTGTTATCACTGAATGAACTTTCTCAAATAGAAAGCAGACTGGGTTCGTATACTTCTAACTCTTCCAGCTTTATTAAGGAGTTCCAGTACATCACTCAATCTTATAGCTTGACTTTCCATGATGTTCATATGATTCTTACTAATAATTTACTTCCTGATGAATTCAGGCAAATTTGGGAAGCAGCAAAAATGCACACAGATGAAATTCACCAAATGGATAGAACATATCCAATCGAATCTGAAACAGTGTCTGACCAGGATCCTTGCTGGAATTACAAATCTACAAGTGGTATCTTAGCCAGAGACAGGTTTATTACATGCCTTCGGGCTGGCCTAAGAAAGGCAGCCTTAAAGCCAGTCAATTTTGAAAAACTCCAAGAGGTTGTCCAGGACAAACTGGAGAACCAATCTCAATTTTTAGAATGCCTCACAAAGGCTCTACTGCAACACACTAATTTAGATCCTGAAAACCCAGAAGGTAAGCAACTTCTGATGACCTACTTTTTTTCCCAGAGTTACCCTCCATAAAAACTAAACTTAGGTGGTTGGAGAAGGGACCCCTAACTCCACAGGCAGAAGTCTTGGTGCTGGCCTTCAAGGTGGTGTACCATGAGAGGGATGAGAAAGCCCGAAATAAAAATACCACATGCTGGCAAAGGCTGTCCGACCAGCTTTAGCTGCTAACCCAGACTCCTGGTCTTCTAAGTCTCAGGGTCCACCAGGCCTCAGCTATAAATGTGGTCAACAAGGTCACTGGGCGAGAGCTTACCCTAACCCCAGCAAGCCAAGGGGACCATGTCCTAGTTGCCATCAGGAGGGACATTGGGCTGTCAACTGCCCTCATGTTGTGAAGAACAGAGGAACGTCACTCCCAGTTAACCCTTCAGCTGACCTCCTAGGCTTTGCTATGGGTGATTGAAGGGGCCCAAGCTCTCTCGACCCGATCATGCCTATCACTAGCAGGGAGCCTCGGGTAGCTATCATGGTATGTAGGCGGTCCATCTCCTTTCTCTTGAACACTGGGGCCACTCAATCAGTCCTGATGGAGTTTTGGGGACTCACTTCACCTTCACATTTTCTTATTGTTGGGGTAGGAAGACAATCTTATCTCCCTCGTCAGACCCCACCACTGAGTTGCATTTTTAGGGATGAACCTCTCACCCATTCCTTTTTGGTAGTGCTGACATGTCCTGTCCCCTTATTGGGAAGGGATCTTTTAGCTAAGTTGGGAACTTCAATTTCCTTTGCTCCACCCATTTGCCTAAACTCAAGCTCGCCAGCAGTTCCTCTGTTCCTTCTCCTAGCCAGTCAACCTACTAACACTAACATGTTGTTTCCTTTACCAGTTTCTCAGGTGAACCCCCGAGTTTGGGACATCCAGAACCCCTCTGTTGCTAAACATCATTCTCCTGTTGTCATCCAGTTACTGGACTCTACCAGGTACATCAGCCAAGCTCAATACCTGCTCTCTCTCCAGAGCCTCAGGGGACTTAAGCCTATCATTTCTGACCTCTTAAGGAAAAAAACTCCTTCACCCCCCCCCTTCCCTTTTTAACACTCCTATACTAGCAGTTAAGAAACCTAATGGTACTTGTCGACTGGTTCAAGACCTTAGATGCATTAATTCTGCAGTGGTCCCCCTCCATCCTATTGTGGCTAATCCTTACACTCTTCTTTCCACTATCCCCTCGGGAACTTCCCATTTCTCAGTCCTGGATCTCAAGGATGCATTTTTCTCCATCCCTCTTGACACCGAGTAACAGAACATATTTGCCTTTACCTGGATCCTGACACCCACTTTTCTACCCAGCTTACCTGGACTGTTCTACCTCAGGGATTCTGGGACAGTTCACACTTATTTGGCCAGGCCCTAGCTTCTGACTTACTCTCTTTATGTCTTCCTAAATCTAAGATTGTACTTTATGTAGATGATATCCTTCTCTGTAGCCCTTCTCTAGAGATTAGCCAAGCAGACACCTCTGCTCTTCTAAATTTCCTTTCCAGTTGAAGTTACAGGGTCTCACATTCTAAAGTCCAACTGTCCACTCCTCAGGTCGCTTATTTGGGCCTAACTATTACCCCAACCCACAAGGCTATTACCTTAGATAGAAAGAATCTGATTCAGTCTCTAACTGTTCCTTCTACAAAGGAAGAGGTATTATCATTCCTAGGAATGGCTAACTTTTTACATTTCTGGGTTCCTTCATTTTCCCTCCTTTCTTGCCCTTTATATGAAGCAGTGTTAGGCCCCATCCACAAACCTTCTCAAATCTGTTACCAAGCCCTTTCAAAGGCTCCAGCAGGTTCTCCTGAAGGCCCCAGTCTTACATCTCCCTGACCTGACTTGTCCTTTTTCCCTCTATGTAACTGAAAAGGAAGGATTTGTCCTTGGAGTCTTTGATCACCAACTGGGACTTTCTTTTGCACCTGTAGCATACTTGTACAAAAAACTAAATCTAACGATCCAGGGATGGGCACCTTGTATTCATACATTAGTAGCTGCTGAACTCCTTATTCGAGAGTCAAAAAAAACTAATCTTGGGGTTGCCTATAACAGTCTTCTCTTCTCATAACCTGTCACAACTCCTAACTTACAAAGGCTTACAGACTCTACCTCCCTCCAGGGTTCTTTTTCTTCAGGTAGCTCTAATAGAAGACTCCACACTCACCTTCCAATCATGCCTGCCTCTTAATATTTCCAATCTTCTTCCTCAACCTAATACTAACCACTCCTTATCTCACTCCTACACTGAAACTCTAGAGGAACTATTACTTCATCCTTCACACATACAAGAGGGCACATTTGCCTCAAGCCATTTATACCTGGTATACAGATGGAAGCTCCTTTCTATATGAAGGGGCCAGAAAGGCTGGCTATGCCATTGTGTCAGACACCGAGGTAGTAGAGACACACAGGCACTTCCTACTCACACCACTAATCAACAGGCTGAACGAATAGCCTTAACTCGTGCCTTTCAACTGGCACAGGGACAATCCCTCAACATCTACACAGATTCCAAATATGCTTTCCATATCCTCCTGTCCCATGCTGCTACCTGGAAGGATCGCGGGTTACTTACCACAAAAGGAGGACCAGTAACTAATGCAAACCACATTATGGCCATGTAAAAGGCCTCCCATCTCCCCACAGCTATTGGGATTGTCCACTGCAGATCCCACCAGATGGATGACTCTATTGTCTCCAAGGGAAACAACCAAGCCAATGAGGCAGCTAAAGTTGCAGCTCTTAGGGGCTAGGACTCATCCCACACTCCTCAGGACATCCTCACACTACAACCCACATCTCCACCTTCATCCCCTGACACTCACCAAACTCTGTCCTATCTTCACCAACCCTTTCACCCTAACAGTCAAGCATTGTCTTCTTTTGTCCCACTTACAGCCTACTCCTGAGGACTTAAGTTTCTTAAAATTTATCAGTGCTTGTAAAACCTGTCAGATGTCAGACTCCAACTCAAGGTATCATAGCACCCCTTTTCCTACCCATCAGGCTAGAGGTTCTCTTCCTGGAACTTACTGGCAACTTGACTTTACTCACATGCCCACTATCAGATGTACCAAGTACCTCCTGGTCTTGGTGGACACCTTCTCAAGGTGGGTGGAGGCATTTCCCACAACTAACAAAAGGGCTCAGACAGTCTTTGATGTCCTCCTCCAAGAGATCATCCCTTGGTTTGGTGTCCTAGGCTCCCTCCAATGATCCTGAATTTACTTCTCAGATTTCTCAAATTCTATCTAAGGCCCTAGACATCCCCTGGCATTTTCACATTCCTTACCACCCTCAGTCTTCAGGAAAGGTAGAAAGAGCTAACTGCTCTTTAAAAACCACTCTTGCTAAGCTGTCACAGGAACTTCACCTTGACTGGGTAAAACTGCTACCTCTGGCTCTTTTCAGACTACAAGCTCCTCCCAAGCGACCTCTCCTCATCTCACCCTTTGAACTCATATATGGATGTTTGGTCCTAACTCCTGGTCTTTCACCTATATGCTCTCCCCTCCCAGGCTATCTACTCACCCCATTACTTTGCCACCTCCGTTCTCTTCTATGGAACTTCACTGACCACCATCTACCATGGCCACACATTGTCTCCTGTCCACTGCCTGTCAACATTGGAGACCAAGTCCTTCTATCCCCTCCAGATCATTAGCCCTCACCCCTCTCTTCCAAATGGCAGGGCCCTTTTAAGGTAATTCTTGTGACCCCCTACAGCTGTTAAACTTGAGAGACTCTCTCATTGGGTCCACCTGTCTCACCTCAAACCTTTCATCCCTCCACCTAAAAATGACTCTTCTTCATACATGTCAACCCTAACAGGACCGTGCTCTGTTAAGCTCCGGAGAATATCAAGACCACCTACCTTGTCCCCAATCCCAGAAAAGGAGACTCCACTCCGGCAGTCAAGCTCGACCTCACTGAATTAGACATGGGTTTCTCGTCTTCTCCCTGCTGTTCATTTCCATCCAGGGAAGCCCTTACATCTGGAGATTTGAAGTTCAAGAAACCCCCACAGATATCAAACAGTTTTTCCAAACAGGGTCTGGAAACTGCTCTATAGCCAGATGTCAGGAGCTGATCCAAATTGCTATCATCCCTGCATCTGTTTTCCCATCTAAATATGATCTCTATGCTTGCTTTCTCTTTAACCAGACAAAAGATTATTGTAGAAAATGGCCAGACAAATATGGGGGCTGTCCAAATTGGTCTTGTCAGATACATATGCTAGGATCATGGACCAATCATTTCTTCTATCAACAATGCAAGACACTCTTTTTCTACATACAAGACCCATGGGATTCCAGGTGGGAGACAGGAGTTGTTGGTAAGCTCTACTGTAAGTATCAACCTGACTCCCCAGTAAGTACCATCTGTATCCAGAGAAAATATGTCTCAATTGCCCAACTTCTCAACATTATAAAAGTAGGGGAAGTACTCAAACACTCCTCCGTGGTCCTTACCTCTTTGACATCACCCCTCCTAAATGGCACTAACTTGTCATTTTGTCTTTTGCTTCAGACTTTGACCTCAGTGTACCAACTTCTTAATGTCACCAGGCCTGGTCACTTTAAAGATTGCTGGCTATGAGTACCCCCTGGAATTTACTCACAATTGCCACTTACAGCCTCTCCAGTGATACTGCCAAGTAACCTTACTTCGCCTTTTGTCAGCTGCCCTGACTCCCATGTTGCCAAGACTCTATACCTTACCTCTATCCTTCTCTTTGGCATGGCAAGTTGTTTTAAGACCTCTGGGACACATTCTGTAGGAAAGCTAAGTGCTCTAGACAGCAATAGAACCATAACCCTTGATATACCATCTCTGCCACAATGCCCTGTAGTCCAGAACATGTCAATTCTTTGTGGCACTCAGGTATATCATTGCCTACCCGCCAGCTGGTCAGGAGTTTGCACATTGGTACTCCTTCTCCCTGAACTGGGAGTAATCCAGGGAAATGAGCCCCTGCCAATCCCAGTTGTAGATATGATAGTTGCCCAACATAAGAGGGCAGTTCAGGTTGTGCCACTCTTGATTGCTATGGGAATAGCCATAGGTGTTGGTACTGGAGTTGTAGGGATAACGACTTCCATGACCCAATATAATGAATTCACTTCCCAGTTTGAAAGTGATCTTCAAGAAATGACTGAAAGTGTGTTGACACAGAAACAGGTTGATTCTTTGGCAGCTGTGGTGCTTCAGAACTGATGGGGGCTAGATGTCCCAATAACTAAAGAAGGTGGTCTTTGCCTGTACCTCCAAGAAGAATGCTGTTTCTACGTCAACCAATCCAGAATAGTAAGAAATAAAATCCAGGAGTTATAGTCAGACATATGGAATTTCAGAGAACGTGAGACTTCCAGTTCTGGGATTTTCGAAAACCCTATATGGTACTGGATACTCCCTTTTGTATCTCCTTTCCTAGTCACCTTCCTGGTGTTATTATTCGCTCCCTGCCTCATTAATCTTGTTTCTACATTCCTTCAACAACAAATACAAAATATTTCTAACCAAAGTATTAATCAGTTCCTGTTACAGGATTACCTGCTGCTGCCCACTGAAGAGCCACTGTCCACAGAGGAACCTGATGCAAATGTTTACTAGGTGGACCCCGATAGTGAAAGTCAGCTACACCCCAAAATTAGCAATGCCCCTACACAGCAGGAAGAGGTTTAAGAGACACAATGCCCAGATTTCTTTTTCACCATTGACTATTTTTCTCCTTCTTTTTATAATAAGAAGGGAGGTATGTTGGTATTAGGACCTCCAAACTGGTGACATCACACCCAGGTGACAGAGGCAACCTGCATGCCTGTTGCCAGGGCAACAGCCACCATATTCCCCGAATCCACTTGGCCCACCTCCCACCTTTTCCTGTGGCTACGTCACTCTCCATATATAAACAGAAGACCCCTCTGATCTCTCTCTCTCTCTCTCTCTCTCTCTCTCTCTCTCTCTCTCTCTCCCCCTTCTCTTTTCGCTGCCACCTTGTCTCTCCTCAATAAATCCCATGTGGAACTGTTTGGCCTGGTGTGGTTTCTGGAGCCTCACTACCAACTCAACAATCAAAACACTTTCCCTCTCTTTCCTCCTCCTCCTCCTCCTCCTCCTCCTCCTCCTCCTCCTCCTCCTCCTCCTCCTCTCCTCCTCTTTTCCTTCTTCTTCTTCTCCTTCTCCTCCCCCTCCCATCGTTCTCCTTCTCCTCCTCCTCCTCCTCCTTCTCCTCCTCCTTTTCTTCATCCACTGGTTCATTTCTACCACAAGGCAAGTAGCACAAAAGCTCACAAAGCATTACCTTGTCCTGCTGTGAGTGGTTAGTCTCTGTGTTGGTAGGAGCACAGGGCTGACTTTTCCTGACTATAGATTCTCAGAATGAGTTTCAACCAGCACCAAGGCTTGATTTCCACTTACCAGAGTTCATAAATGTATCTTAAGAGCAAAGACTTTAAATATAAAGTTGTCTGGTCCAACTTGACTATGACATACAGATTGAATTTAGGAACATACATGTGAGATTTTGAAAGTGAGATTTGATTTTTATAACAATAAGGAACAAACTTGATTTAGTCACAGTTCCTGAATTTGTGTCTTTATGCAGAGGCTTACTCATGCAGAGCAGAAATAGGATATGAATAGTTCAACCTCTAGACCTAGAAAGTAAGTACTTAATTAGGCTAACAGAGTCTAACCAATGCTTGACTGACAACATTGGGAAAAGGTTTGAATCTCCTTCTTGGTGAATCTCCTCACATGGCTTGTTATAAAAAAGTTAAGCTAAAGGTCACCTTGAAAGACAAATATTTCATAGCTTGTCAATTCTTGGATTTAGTTGGCATAGAATTATATCATTGAAATACCAAAGAACAAGTAAGTTATTATTTTAACTTCTTTTATTATATGGATAGGGGGTTAATACTGTCTAAAACTAGTACTGTAAGATCTTAGGGTTTTTTTTTAAGTATGGAAAACAAGGTCAGTATTTGCTTACACACACACACACACACACACACACACACACACACACACACACACACACACACACACACACAGCAGTTCTGATGCATTTTACCTTAGGAAATAAGGAGAAAATACTTGGAAAAAATGTTGGAATTCACAGAATGAGTGAAAAAGGGATATGGAGTCTCTGCCACTGAGGATACCCTCTTGGGCAAGTACTTTTCAAAGTATAGCCATTTAGGAGGCAAGAAAAGCAAGAGTTACAAAGGTTCAGAAACACAATGGACCTTTCCTGGCTGCAATTAGCTTTTTCCTTCTGAGACTCTTGTATAACTTGACAATCCACTGCCTTTATAAGCCAGCCATTAGGTAGACTGGAGATGGTTATATCTTGTTTCATCTTAAATAAAAGAAAAAACCCATATAGTTAGCTAATTGCAAGTTTTAAATTTGCTTTTCTGGTATTGCTCAGACACTTTGTGCCAGACAATAAAAAAATTAGCAATTTACCTTTCCTATTCAGGAACACTATTTGCTTTAGTTAAATAAAAATAGAAAAAAAAATAGCTTTAGTTGCTGCAGTAAATCTCCAACCCAAATAAGCCCGTGCAAAAGCGAACACAACTCAATTACTATGAATACAAGCTGTGCCCCTAGATTTGGCAGATCTACCACTATAATACTATATACCTGAGTTATGAGATCCCTTATAACTTGGAGTTTCTCCAGGCCACGTGCTTCTGGTCCATTTTCTTTCCACCTCCTACTCTTCAGTTGGATTTTTTCTTCCCTTCTTCTCCTTCTACCTAAAACCTTTCAACTTCACCTTCCCTTCCACTGTCCAATCAAGGGCTCTAGCCTTTATTTTACAAGTTAAAATGGGGAGAAGTTTCACAAAAATGTCAACTGAGTACGCGATTCACTCCTCATCCCAGGCAGTCCCTCTTAGGGAAGTAGAATTAGCATCAAAATACAAACAGTACCAGGGCAATCCACAACATTTCCCCGTTTTTGTCCAATTAAAAGGTTCTTTTTGCTCAGATATAAATTGAGTACAACTATTAACATTCTACAATTTATAAAGTATAAGATACATTTAACAACCAATCCATCAGTTTTGTCAATTAAATAAAGCACTCTGCCATCTATCCTAACTTAAAAGACTTATAATTCTACACTTAACTTATGTTCTCGTTTTAGATTGTATGCCATCTGAAAACCATCCTCTCAAATCTATATCATCTTTCTCAATGCTAAACAGCTTGAGTTAGCTATGAGACTATTGATTTTCAACCCTGTCAGAAATCCAAGAATGACTAATATTACCTGAAAATATGAGAAGCACAAAATATAGCTCCCAAAACAGCCAATTTATAGAGATCGCTGATCACCTGGACAGTCCCTTATTCTTCAAAATGTTGGAATATCAGTCTTCAGCTTTCTGGTCCTGGATCATCTGACAGACTTTTGTAATGCAGAATTTTGAAGGGCTGATTTCCAGGTCTTGGCAGAGATTATCTGGTGACTATTCCATGTAATGTGTCTTATTTCTGAATAGTATTTTGTCTATAAATGAATTGAGGCAATTCTTGCCTAGTGACTGTTTCGCCACAACTAGAGAAACTCCACTGATGCTCAATTTCTTCTTTAAATCCAAGAAAGGGGTGCTGTCAGGGGCAGGCAGGTCTCTAGTCAAATGATATTTAATAAAGAAATGTCCATAAACCTCATATTCTGTGGACTTCTGATGCCTTTGAAGACTATCTATCTATGCAAAGCATTTCTGAACTGTTAAGCCTTGACTACTCTTGGCCATTTCTAATTGAAATAGCTAAAAAATACCCTTTTAATTAGCTCATAACTATGAGTTTGCTATCTGGCCCTTAACTTGTATTCCTTAATCATCTTAAAACAGTTTATAATAGCAGTTATAGAAGGACTGCCTTGTATTCTTTTTTTTTTTTTATTGGAGAGGAAAGAGTTTATTTAACTTATCACACTGTTCATCATCAAAGGAAGTTAGGACAGGAACTCAAACAGGAGGACATCCCCACCCAGCTAGAGAGACATGCAACATAGGGCTGACCACTGCCCAACTGAACAAGAGCTGTACCCACTTTCTAGACTTATCAATGACTTATAGAAGGCTGGGACTGGGGTATAGGGATGGGGAAAACTAGGGCTTTGACTCAAGCAGTAAATGTCTAGCTCCACAAAATGGTTAAATGGTAAGAATCTACCTATGCTTAATGATAAAATGGTTGCCTATCCCACAGAACTGACTCAAGAGACATCCTGAATGTTCCTGCAGATCACATACTTTTTGAAATTCCTAACTCTAAGGGTTATATGAGTCACATGGTATGTTCTTACTGGTGAGATACAGTGGACAAAACAAAGCTAGTTTCCCCCTATACAAGGGCACAGACCTTTAGACTAGACAGGCCATGGAGGAATGAGTGCTGCTTACAGGCCGTCTCATCATGACTTGCTCACCCTTCTTTCTTGTAGCATCAGGGCCACCAGTCCAGTGATGGCACAACTGACAATGAACTGGGTCATCTCTCATCAGTCTCTAATTTTACATTCATTGTCCTATAGATGGATTTTATGAAGGCATTTTCTCAATTGAGGTTCCCTTCTCTCAGACAACTATAAGTTGTGTCAACTTGACACAAAACTAGCCAAAGAGACAAGTGATATAATGTAGAGACAAATGAAAAGCAGATAATTAAGCCTTGTATTCTTAAATGTGTTTTATAAGCATAATGCCTATATGAGAGTAGCGATAGTAATCCCAATTTTATATCAATAAGAAATTCATATCAATGAAAACTTTAAATTTGTATAAAATAAATTCTGTACCAATGTAAGAGATTGTAACTTCAACTTTGCATCAATTATAAAGATTTCTACCGATGTATGATATAGCTATGTAATGTTTTGATTAAGAGTAAATTTGCTAACCTATCCTTATTTGTCTATTTCTCTAACTTCTATGATATTACTATATTCCCCCTTTATCCTCCACCCCTTCCCTTTTATCTAAGAAGGAAGGATAGAGAAGAGGAAAGGAAAGGTAAAAATCCCTGAGTTTAAGATCTCTACTTCCCTCTCTGTCCAAAGCTACATTTGTAAAGTATCCCTTAAATAACAACTTATCTATAATTCATAAAATAACCAGAACCATCCACCCCAATGTAAGGAACTTGGACAAAGATCTTCTTTTGTTTGCTTCAAGCTGAATTGGGGTGAAGAATTCCCTTCTGGGGACCCAAAGGGAAATATGAAAATTGGCTTTGTCAAAGGAGTGCTAGCTGGCATCATTTGCCTTCCAGTCACTATGTGTTGAGAAAGTTCACTGCTTAGCTGACATCTTGACCATGACAGTCTGAAAGGCTGGATAGGCAAGCTAGCTGTTCTGGAAAAATTTCAGAAGCAAGTCTTTAAAAGAAGCAGCTTCGATGTAGTTGAGGTAGAATCAAATGTGAAGCTGGAATGGAAAGTCCAGAATCTTAGCATCCCGGAGTGTGAATCTTTTCAGGGCTGTCTTTCTCTTCTTTCATCCTGCAATATGCAAAACTTACAACCAACATAGAGTTCTGTAAAGACATTCATATGGAGTGTACACGGTGCACAGATTAGTTAATGAAGATCAATAAAGAAAGATGACTGCCTTTCTTCAGGTTAGTTTGATCACATAATCTGTAATATAACTTTGTATACATGTCATCTTAAAGGATGATATGTAATAACAAATCATGAGCAATTTGTACCCAGTAAGTGCTATTGGCTGTGTATAGACAGTTTAGTCTCAGTCAGTTCCAGAGCTGTCTCCATATACAGAGACATAAACATCATCACATACACATCACCTATTTTGTTGATTGTGTTAGTCTCCCTTTTCTTCTCTGTTGCCAAGGTCTTCAGGAGATCTCCCTTTGTCATGTCTGATTTTTATCAACTTGGAAGAAATCCACAGCTTTTCTTTTCCTGTGGAAACCATTCTGATCAATGATGTAGACATCTATGAAGGACCATAAGTGGGAGTTCTTGAAAAAAAAATCTCTATCTCTATTTTTATCTATCTATCTATCTATCTATCTATCTATCTATCTATCCATCTATCTATCTATAAGCATTGTCATAATCATGTTTTATAGATTCATGAACTAATTCTGCAGTTAGTGTAAACCTCAGAGGAGAGGAGAAGGGAGGAGAGAGAAAGAGAGAGAGAGAGAGAGAGAGAGAGAGAGAGAGAGAGAGAGAGAGAAAGCTGAAGCTCTCTAAGGAAGCTATTATTATCAACATGTAGATGGAGGATGTAAGTATGTGCACTGAAATGATACATTGAAGAGTCACAGAACTCTCAGTATAGAATTGGACAACATAGGTGCTCACAGTGCCCATGCAGGTGTTTAAGGCAAGTTTTATGTGACACAGATTCCTGTCCTTATCTGTGGAGGGTGCTGAGATCTCCCTTAAATGAAGATTTGTCAATGTTTGATGAAGATAATTTTTAAATTCTATGTTTCTCTGTTTGCTGTGATATTGTTATGTTTTTATTCCATTAATGTGGTCTCATCGAATTACTTGTTTTTGAAATGTGCATTGGGTGTTCATGCAATCTGGACATTGTTTCTAGAAATCTAGCAGTAGATAAAACAAACTGGGAGCCTATATCATGCTGGGCAATAAAAAGAAACAAGATAAATAAATAAATGACAGGATAGTGATAAAAATAATTTAAGGAGAAAATGGAAATAGAGACTAATGACAAAGCATGTCAAAAGTTTAGGCAAAGTGGTCAGGACCCGTGATTATTTTGCTAGATGAAAGGAAGTGAAGGTAGAGTGTAGGTTGCACAAGAAGTGCAAGGCAAGAATGTGCTCACATTCTGCGAGAATTCAATCTCATAGCTGTAAAAAACGGATGGGAAGCTGATTACGGAGAGTTTCTGGAACATAGTGAGCATTTTGGCTTTTCCCATTCATGAAAAGAGAAACTATAGAAGACTAAATTAGGCCCTAACTGTATGCCTCTGAGAGTAAGTGGAGAAGCTATGCAAGAGGCAAGGACAGGAAAATAGAGATCAGTTTTGAAAGTGTTGGAACCATCCAGGCATATATACTCAAAAGTAGTGACCAGTGAGATGTATGCACTTCCTTGATGTGGTTATTCCTCGCATTTTTGGATAGACACCAAAGTATAAGAGAAGGAAAACCCAAGGGCAATTCTCCAATTAATGAAGTGAGTTTTTAATTAATGTAGAAAAGAAGTACAAAGTGACAGAGTGATGTGAGGTGGATGAGAATACCAGGAATTATGTTTAGGACCCATTAGTGAACATTAGTCAGCTCTGAGTAAACAGAACTTTGTTTCTGTCACATGGTCCTGGTTGGTCTCCATGTCCCTCTCAGGTCTTTAGACCTGGAAACCAGACTCTACAGAATTATTCATGGATGTATGTATAAATAGAGTTAGGCTACCAGAAACACTATAATATCCTTAGTTCCCTCTCCTCCATCACCTTTTGGCTTCCTATGAACTTACTAAGCCACCATAATTTTAAAATAACTAGACTCATTGTTGATGCACTAATGTGTATCAAAGAAGAATTATAATATTAAATCAGCTCTTTTATACCAAGAAGAAGTTGAGTTGAAACAGTCAATTATATGACCAAGTTATTTTTCTTGTATGGTTATTTGTACAGAAATAAGTAAAACAAAATTGACTATTTATTATGCTAATAAAGCTGCTGGTTTTGGTTGGTTTAAACAATTTGTTAAAAGGATTTTTTATGTCAGGGGATATATTTAGTTTTCTAAATAATGAGAGACAAACAGCATTTCTATTATGAAAATATTGAAATACTATAGCCAAAGTCTTGATTAGAATAGTTAACTGATATATGCGTATTTCTCCCTCAAATACTTCTTTTCATACCAGATTTCAAAACTAAAAGCTGAGATTTTAGTGCCACATGAAAACAAACAAACACCAACCAACTCCTTGCCCCCCACAAACCCTTTAAAATCAGATGGAAGAAAATATCACATGGTTAGTTTTAGAACACTTGGATTGAAGCCTTTGTTCTCTTAGACATAAGTTCCCTTTAGGCTAATGTTGCAGATTCTCTTGGCCAGTAACTGGAATCCTCAGGTGAAGACAACAGTGTCTGACTTATGTGATGCTCAGGACCAAGTTGCAGATCTAGTGAGCTCACATATAAAAGACTTTAGCAGGCTAAGTGCTAAAGATACATAATTACTGTCCAATGAAAGTTACAGCGAGGTTAGTATAACTATCTATCTCCCCTTAATTTGAAGTTCTGAAATAGATAATGTCTCATATTATGTCAGAATAAACTGAGCAGAGAAACATATCTTCTAAGACTGAAAGGATTGATTTACTGTGTTCAGCTCCCCTTCTCCTGTGAGAGAAGTAGGTTGTCACTTAAAATTTATTTATGGAGTTAAAGCAGACAGATTATTTTGGTCAGATCTGTCAGTTAGACAGGACCCCTTTTGCATGGCTATTAAAACAAAAAATAAATACATAAATAAATAATAAAAAACAAAAAAATGGCCCATTTGATTGTATAGGGATTTAATGTGAGTGCCAATTTTAAGCTGTTTGTGCTGCTCTAACATAACACCAGAGACTGGGAAATTTATAAAGAACAAAAATGTATCTCACAGCATGGAGTTTTGGAAGGTGCTGGCATTGGTATTATTGAAGACTGCTCTCTGTATGCTCATGGAAGAAAGAATAGAAACAAAGGAATTGTGAAGTATCCTTTACAATGGCCTTAGGCCATCACTAGGGCTTGGACTTGATGACACCATTCTCCTTTCTGAGTATTACCATATGTGTTGGTTACTAAACATCAACATATGGACTTTGGAGGGGATGTTAGCATTCAAATCATGGAAAACCACATTTGAGATTGGTGTGATCTGTACTAATCCAAAACAATGGCCAGGTATAGATTTTGCTTAACCTTGAGAAAAGATTTCCAGCAATTGTTACTGGGGAAGAGGTTCTCAGTCTCATTAATGAAAGTATTTAGATTCAAAGGAAGCTCAAGGACAATATTATTCATTTATGATTAAAAGCATTGTAGAGAGATTAATGGAAAAGGCTGGAAGCCACTAGAAGGAGATGTAAAGTCCTTGCCTTTCAAGTTAGGCATTGTGGTGGTTTGAATGAGAATGGCTCCCATAGGGTTCAGTGCTCCAGTGTAGGGGAATTCCAGGGTAGAAAGGTAGGAATGGGTGGGTTGGGGAGCACCCTCATGGAGGCAGGGAATCAGAGATGGAATAAGGGATTTCTGGAGGGGAGATCTGGAAAGAGGATAACATTTGAAATGTAAATAAGGAAAATATCCAATAAAAAAAAAAAAAGAAGAAGAAAAAAAGAAGGGGGGGACTCCCATAGGCTTAAATTCTTGAATGCTAAGTCCCCAGTTAGTGGAAGTATTTTGAAAGAATTATGAGGTTTAGGCTTGTTGGAAGAAATTTATCACTATAGATGGGCTTTGAGGTTTCAAAAGCCTACCCCAGCCCATTTCTTACTCTCTGAAATGTAATCTCTCAGACACGGCTCTAGTGCCATACCTGCCTGCTTGTCATGGACTTCCCATTATGATGGTCTTGGATTCATCTGCTGAAACTGTAAGCAATTTCTGAATTAAAAGCTTTCTTTTTAAGCTGCCTTAGTTATGGTGTCTCTTCATATTAATAAAGTATGTAATAAAAATAAAGTTGACTAAAGAAGTACAAAGCATTCCAAAGAATGGAAGTGGGCTTTGAAATCAGAAACAAACCCCTAAACACCTGGAAGTGTTGGTGTTATGTCCTCTTGTAGCTGCCTCCTCCCACCTATATTTCCTGGGTTCTTTTGCCCTGTTCCAGGAAGGCACAGCTTCTAGTCTTCCTCTACAAACTGGCTACTTTCACATGCCAATCCAGGTTCAGCTCCTTTAGTTCCTATTCTCCTAGTGCAGCAGACAGTCAGAAAACAGTGATTTACTTTCCTATTATATCTTCCTCTCCTTATTTGACTATAATGAGACAGAGTGCCCATTTCTTTTATCCAACCAGAGGTAAATCTATGTGGCCCTTCCTAATGCTCCTCTCTCTAGGAGCTTTAAGCCTTTGTTAATGGCACAGTCCCCAGGACCAGTGATTTGTGACTTCCTACTGGTAGATCTAGATTGGTAAGAGCAAATTAACCTGTAATGGGCATGTCCCTCAACTTCCGATCAATGAGACACATGTGTTCAAAACATAGCTCTGTAACTTGATTTTCAGAGTTGAATAGGCCCTTCTCACCAACATTTCTGAGTCCATAAACACTGTACCCCAACTCCAGTGGGTCCTTACTGACAGGTCACTTGCTTTCTTCTTAATATGTATGCTTTTATTTTCTCTGATATCTCCTTTGCAAATCAGCCTTCCCTGGCTGATTGTCTATATTTACTTATATATTCTTTTTTATTAACAAAAGCATAAAACTTGACTAAAGGGGGTCTGAACCCCTTATCACTCTAAAATAACCTCACTCTTAGGTCTGGCTCGTATCTAGCACCTCAAAGTGTCCTCAACTGTTTTCAGTCTTCTCACATGAATCAAGAAATGCTGGTGGTCCCTCCTTTTTTCTTAGCAGGAACATCACATGTTCTTTTGTTTTGATGATGACAAATTGCAATTGGATGCCAGTATTAAGCAAGTTCCCATTGTGGCAGGACATAGCTTTCACACATTGAGCTAGATTCTCAAGACCAGAAAAGCAATAGAGTGATATGAGTCACAGACACAGTATTCAAGAACAAAATTCAAAGACTCATTAAAGCTGTGTGGGCCTGTGCATCTCCCTCAGGACCTCTCCCTTCATCCCAACCTTCCATGTTATAGACACAGGATATAGTGAACATGTACTCTCAAGCCACAGAAATGCATTCAAAAGAAATCTTTTTGGCATTTTTTATGTGTAAAAATAGCTGAGATGTGGCCAAAGAATATTTGCTCTTTAATTAGGGTGTATTTTGCTAACTTCTCTTCAAAGCTGGAGAGATTCCCTACTCCTGATTAGTAGACTTTGGAAAGGCCAGCCATGGAGTTCTCTGAAGTGTACAAGCTGACTGTGGCTACTGTGTTGCTTTGTGACACTCTGAAGGTCACCATGACTCAGGGTGCTTTAGTGACTTCTCTCAGAGATGTGTGGTTTCCTTTGTGAACCAAGGGCAAGAAATGCTTCAGTTTCTCATATGGTCACTTCATAGTAGCTTCTAACTTATTTTATCATTCTGCAAATGAGTTAGCAATACCTTCCACTCTAAATATATCTAAGGATGCTGTACATCTTACTGTATTATTTACATAGATGTGTTTTCAATTTTTAATCATTCCTGACCTGGGACAAATATGAGTTAATGATCTGGATATATAACAATCTTTTAACTAGCTTTTCAAGTCTTTAGTTTTGATGATGTGCCACCACGCATCTCAGAACAGCTCTCAGCATTTGCTGCAGAGAACCCAGCAGGATTATTACTGCCCCATTCTCGCACATGCCAGATAAAGACAGTGAACAAAATGTTAAGGTGAAATTATAGCAAAATTTTATTCTTAAATGGTTTCTTCTGTTTATTATAATTCAAAGTAATTTCTAAATGTTATCTTGGGACACAACAATTAGTTACAGGAAATGATCCTGGAAACTATTTTGTTTTCAGCCATGCAGAATCAGAATGCATTACCCACAGGCATCCTACTTTGGCACAGTGAGTATAGTGACCTGAAAGCAACCTAGAAATAACAAATTAAAAAGAACTCTTTAGTCTCCTAGGTCTGCATAGAGGAAGAATATACATTCTCCTGCATACATTCACCAGTCTTTCATACCATCAAGAGAAGAATGCTTTTAATCCATAGAGATGACTCAGTGCTGAAAACATCAGGGACATTAGTCTGCATAAACTACTCCTTTGAAACAGCCTTTATATCCCATTATTTTTCCCCATGTATTTACTTTCCTACAATTTACTGACCCCTTAGCCTAAGCCCTCTTTATGGTCTATAACCATATATATGTATATATATATATATATATATATATATATATATATATATATATATGTATGTATGTATGTATATATATGTATGTGTATATATATATATGTACATATTTATATGTAAAATCATCCTGTGTTAAAATGGCATATAAAAGCCTCTTTTTACTTCTTTGTGGTTTCATGTTCCACCCAGCTGATGGATGGGATGTGGGAATGGCCGTTTGGGCAGGCACAACCTAACGATGCTAGGCCAAAGCTGGGGTTCCATGACTCCCTGGCTTCCAGTTGCCACTGGAAACCAAACAGAAGAGTTGGGAATAGAGGGTAGGGGAGTCCATGGGCTTGCGATGAGGAGCCCATGGCCGGCGTCTCTAAGACTCCTGGACATCCAGACACTGCTAGAAGTCATGGAGGAGCAGAGAACAAAGGGGGGGCCTAGGGTTAAGGACAAGCCCAGGGCCAAGGTCAGGGGGTTAGGGATCCAGGGGGATAGGGGGAGGGAGCTGGGGGCAGGTGAACTCTGATTTAACTCATCTGAGAAAGTCATTATCTTAGGGGCCTTCTGTGGGAAGCTTATATGGCACAGCTCTGTAGGCAAAGGCTTTCTCCATTCTACCCATGTCAGTTTTTGATGAAAAAGACAGTCCTTGGTTCCAAACTGTTTATTGATTGCTAATCTTGGAAAATGGGTGCATACCACTTCCTCAGAGTGGACCAGAGATTAAATACCTTTTGCAGTAAGGAATGTCCAGGAAGGGAAGCTTATTGGCTAAACCTTTAGGGCCTTTAGATACCTCATTAGCTTGGAGAACTCTGTTCTGGGATATATGACCACAGGTCATGTTTCCTATGTGGGGAGTGTGGCAAGCATTCCAGGCCAGGAGTCTGGCAGGGTGCAGGGAGCCACCTACCATCTCAGGTGGGTCCTTGGATGCCAAGGAGTCTGAACCCGCTCATTCTTACCAAGTTTCCTGGCACGGTCCATTGTCCCACAGTTCTTTACAATGAAGTGTCAATATACATGCACACTATTTTTCTTCTATTTATCCTAACTTTTCAAATTGAATTGACAGGATCTAGACACTTGACTTCACAAGGATTAAATTCTTTCCAGAAGATAGATTTGTAAAAATCTAGATTCTCTCTTGATCAGCCAGGAAACTAAACATCTATACAAAGCAACTTGAAAGAAGCAGGTCAAAATGAGAAACACAACTTTCTTAATTGCTATCTCTTCTGTCTATTTAAAATCATATTTGACTTCTATCCATCACATAATATGTTCTGTTTCTGGTTACTTACTGTCAGCATTTCCAGGCCAATGGAGTCTACTTGGAGCATGCCTGAAGCCATCTTTAACCCACTACAAAGCTTTCCTACTTCTTTTCTAGATCAAGTTCACTCAACTGTGGATGGCTGAGCCCTTGCTACAGTACACTTTTTTTTCATGTGCCTATGCTTCTACTTATATATCTTCTCATCTGGCTTTGCTTCTACGTTTGTTTTCCTTATATCTTCTCATCTATATATACTTCTACTTCTGCCCTCTTTTATGCAAACACTTTGAGCATAGCAGAGTGGTTTGCTTATCTGACCTTTTAGAAATGGAGACTAGTAATCTCCCAAAGTAAGAAGTATTATTTTGTAATAGATAAATTTTCAAACAAACAAGAAACTAACTGGTGTGCATTTTAACAGGGCAGTTAGCTAAACACATCTTGATAAAATGTTTCTGTCCCATGCAATATTTAATTTTAAAATATTCTATATTCAGACTTCATGAAAAGTTTCTTTGTGTAGTGGATGGGGTTATAAAAGAAACATATAACTGGTCCAAGTGCAAAACATTAGTTTGTGGTGTGCTCACGCAGAAATGGGATATCTGCATCATATTACCTCACTTTGACATTCTAGATGCCATCCTGGATGAGAGAGCAGGATTGTAGGAGCCACAGGTAAGGGAGGATCAAAGCTAAACATTTTCTGGATATGGAAGAACCTCTGTATTCATGAACTTATAACAACTGTGGTTGTCTGCATAAGACCTCATAGGTTCAGGACAGCCAACATTTTGGCATCGAGGTGGGTAGGGAATAAATGAGGAGCTACTGACAGTTGATGGATTTTGTAGGAGAAAGTGTAAATTTTATTTACAAGTGCAGTCCCTGATAGGTCAAGCAGGTTCCAGTTGATGGGTCACACCCAAGAATCTACAGACAGCATAGCTTTTACTATGAGTTATTTTTTTATAAAAAAGAGACAACATGGAATTGAGAGGGCCTAGGTGAGTAGTGGGTAGGTAAAGAAGCAGTTTGGGAAGGAACAAGGGACAAATATGACCAAAGTACACTGCAGCCATACATGAAATTCTCAAAGAATTAATAAAATCATTCTACAAAAAATTCTATGAATATATAATTTTATTAGTTTTTTTGAGAATTTCATACACGAGTATTGTATTTATATAATTTCCACTCAACTTCTTCACTTTCTCTTCTTTCTAAATTCTTCCATGTCCCTACCACTTCTTCTGAACTTCATGACCACTTCATTTTTTATTATTTTTTCTTATACATTTGTATAAATAAATTCAACCTGTTGATTCCATTTATTGTTGTTGGCAGGTACATGTGATTAGGGCTAACCATTTAGAATTGGATAACCTATCAGAGGCTTATCCTTTGAGAATAATTGATTCACATTCTCTCAGCAGTCATTAGTTTCTTGTAGCTCTTTATCTAGGGGTACAACCTGGTGAGACTCCCCCATTTACTTTGGCATGTCAGCTGGTGTTGTCATGTACATATCTTTCTTAGGATTCTACTTTATTGAGATTCCATGAGTTCAGAGCTCTGTCATATATAGAAGATACCATCTCACACCAGATGTTCTGGTCCTCCGTATTTCACAATTTTTCTGGCCCCCTTCCGTGATGTTCCCTGAGACTTAGATGTAGAAGTTATGTTAGGGATGTATCAGGGGATGGTTACCCTATGATCAGTCATTCTTTACATTTTTACCAATTGTGGATTTCTCTGAAAGCCTTTGCTGTAAAAAGAAGCTTCTTTGATAAGAAGTATTTTAGTCAAAGTCCTATTTCTGTGAAGAGGTACAATGACCATGGCAACTCTTATAAAGACAAACATTTAATTGGGGCTGGCTTACCATTCAGAGGTTTCATCCATTATTATCATCATGGGAAGCATGGTTGGCATGCATAGAGACATGGTGCTGGAGAGTAGCTGAGAGTTTTACAACCAGAACGGCAAGCAGAAGAGAGCAAAAGACACAGGACCTGACACAGTTCTTCCAGCAAGGTCACACCTACTCTAACTAGGCCACACCTCCTTAGAGTAGCATTCCTTATGAGCTGATGGAGGCCATTTTCGTTCAAACTACCACAAGATCTGTGCAAATATTATAGGTGTTTAGACTACATTGGGAATTATACAGGTCTAGAAAATTGGCAATAGTAGGTTCTCCTTTATGGTCTATGATGTCACCATCCACAGGTGGTTGGTTAGGTTTCTAGTATCAGGGATAAGTTCCCTGCTATTGAGTTGACCTTAAGTTCAATTTGGTGCCTGTTTTTAAAGATATTTAATATCTCACGGCTTTACCGGTATAAAAAAACAAAATTGTGTATATTTACAAACGACAACATAATGTTTTGAGATACATCATACATCACATACATCACAATTTGATTAGCACACCTGACCTAATTAATATGCATGTTTAGTGAATCTTTATAAATATATTCTTTTACAAATTTTGAGCTATATGATGTATTAGCTCCAGTGACAAGTCGGTGCAAGAAATTTCCATAATTTATTCATAGCGTCCAACTGAAACTTTGTAGCACTTAGCTTTTTAGTCAGCCACCAGAAATAAAACATTTTGTAATGGCATTAAGGTCACTGAGGTCAGAGCAGGTCTGAGGCCAAAGTGTCTTTGCTTGAACTGAAAGATTTTCAGCTCAAAATTAACTGCCTTGGGAATTGTTTTCTTAGATTCAGTCTCAGAGACACACAGAAGTCTGTGAAACTCTGCCTCAAGGGGATCAGAGTATATCTTCAAATGAACTTTGGAGTTGGCAGTGTCATCCACATTGCACTGGTTTTGTAAGCATGAAAAATATAAGAGTCATGCAAGTTAATGTATTTTTCTTCTGATTGTATTAGGCCTACCATTTGTAGCATACATTTTGAACTGTTTGACTCAGCTCATTACCTCTCAGATAGTGGCAATGGAGGTGGTTCTGACCCTGAGCTAGTTTGTCAGGGTCAGAATCACTAGAGAGTCAAACAAGAAGATCCTGAGTTTGCAGGCCTCTATGACACAGAATTTTAAATTGTAGCTTATAAAGGGTTTGTAGTAGTTCTAACAAGGGGACATGATATAGAAGAAACTTAAGCTAATAGAATTGATGTTGAAAGAATTTTTTATAAAGGATGTGCTTAGGAAGTATTAAAACATAGAGAATAGAACTTAGTTATGGGACTGCTGCCCCCAAAATACCCTAAAGATAAGTGGTCTGTTAGGCCTGATAAAGACGAGGGAAATTGATGATGCTGGGGTGTAAATGCTTGTTTACTAGGATTGCCCAGACACTAGCCTCATCTCTAGCTAAAGGTGATATCACAGAGTTGCAAATAACATTAGATCCTTGTCTGCCATTAAGTCCCCTGTGTTTTATTAAAAAAAAAAAAAAAAAAAAAAAAAAAAAAAACATAATTCTACCAGGTGAGCAAGATGATCCTGGGTAACAACTATTCAGAAAAGATCAACACTGGTAAACTTGGAATAATCTTGGCAATATGTAGTGTCTTTGCTGTGTAAATCTCCTATCTATCTAAGCAGCTGGACCTGCAGTCTCCCATCCTGGACCAGGACCTTGAAAGACATTTAAGGATGACAGTAAATGGTAACTCCCTGGCACCATTACAGTGGCCATCTATAAAGTAATTGTGTAAAAGAGGATAATTTTGAATTCTTTGACCTTCCTGCCTCCACCTACAGATTCCAGGAATGGACCATTTCTCCTCCTCTTCCTAATTAGAAATCAGTTGTCACTTTTGATATTCTTCACACTTTTCACTTGTCCTGGTATTATCTTAGTGAGTTTTCAGAGCCTTCTCCTCTTTTTCTACTTGAACTGGACTATGTCTTCTTGTCTTATTCTGGAATTTGTCCTTCACTGGGTTATACAGATGCAGGTGTTAGTCAGCCATGTTACCAGCCTTTCATTTATTTGTCTATCCACGCCTTACGTTGTTATGAAATTACTCTAGGTCAGAGCACTTAAGAATATGGGCATAATTGCAAAGTCAAGCCCTACTACTATCTGCAAAGAACAATACAACAAGGAACCACTGGTAGACAGAAGACTGGGGCCAGTTTTGTTCAATGTCTTATTTTCTCTGATGTATAGATCTAAATGCACCCCCTCTTTGAAAACCAGAAGCAACTCCTGGCAGAAAACTAGATACGCTGACAGCAGACCTTTGCCATTTTTTTCTGCTCAAGTTCTAATCCCACAAGTCTCATCCCCAACTCTGTAGCAGAACATCTGCTGCAGTCTCCCTTTCATCTCTGACACCATCTCCAGTGCATCACACAAACCTTCTTCAACCTTCCTTCTCCTAATTCATCCCAGTATTGTAGGCAGAAACGTCAACAGGCACTTCCTACAAATACACAAGCTGAAAAGGTCAAGAAAACATGTAAGCTAACTGAAGACCTTCAATACTCCTTCCTGTCCTCCAAAGAAAATTCCCCAGTCTTATTCATATTTTTGCAACAGATCATACATTGCACCCTTCCTTCCCTCTCTGCCACATGTACTGTGGATCCTAAGACCTTTCCCTTCTAACCACACTTGTTGCTTTATCCCAACTCCCAACTCCAACAGGAACTCCTTGTTAACCCAGAGATCATTCTGGCAGAAATGTAGGGTGTCTGTAGATCTTACCTTCTCTTTATGTTGCTCTAGATCTCCCACCCAGTCTCCTCCCCAACCCTATAGCAGCCCTTCTGGTGGTAGCCTGTCTTCACGGGCTCCCTGCATTTCAAGTAGACAAAATAAATAGTCTCTGGTTCAACACTCTGCTATCTCCCTCCTAGGAACACCTTCAACCCCAAGCTTATCCCCACTCTAAAGCATCAGCTCCCACTAGTCAGAAACACACTTACCTGGAACCCCCAGAGTCCATAGTAGCAGGCATTTTTTTCTACCAGGCAATACACAGCTATTATACTTTCTGAAAAGAAAATGTTAAGTCATAATTATTATACTCTCTGAAAAGAAAATGTTAAGTCATATCTCTATCTCTTTCTCTCTATTTATCTATCATCTATCTATGTATCTATCTATGTATCTATCTATATATCTATGTTTCTATCTATCTATCTATCTATCTATCTATCTATCTATCTATCTATCTATCTATCTATCATCTATCTATTTATCTATCTTCCAGAAATCTGGGACACTATGTAAAGACCAAATCTGAAAAGAGTAGTGATAGAGGAAAGAGCAGATATTTTGGTCAAAAGCTCAGGAAATATTTTCGACAAATCATAGAAGAAAATTTTCTTAACCTAAAGAAGGAGATACCTATGAAGGCACAGGAAGCATACAAAACACCAAATAGATTGGACCAGAAAAGAAAGTCTCCTTATCACATAATAACTGAAACATAAAACACACAGAACAACAACAACAAAAGAAGATAAGAATTTCACCTGATTTCTCAATTACACCTGAGATTCTAAAAGCTAGTAGGGGCCTGGAAAGATATGCTGCAGAAACTAGCAGACCACAAATATTAGCCTAGATTACTATATCTAGGATAGTAGTCAACATAGATGGATAAAATATGACATTACATGATAATACCAAATTTAAACAATATCTACTATAAATTCAGCCTTACAAAGGAGCTATAAGAAAAACTCTCACCTAATGGTGTTAACAACATGTATGAAAACACAGAGAATAAATGTGAGACCAGCAAAATCAAAAGAAAGCAGGCCCACAAAAAAAATACCTGTAAGCATACACATCACCACCAGCATCCCTACCCCCCACTAACATAACAGGAATCAACTATCATTGGGCATTGATATCACACAATACCAGTAATCTCAATTCTCTAATAAAATAATATAAACCAACAGATTAGATGTGAACGCAGGATCCATTCTTTTGCTAAATCCAAGAAACAACCTTAAGGATTAGACATTTCTTCAGGGAGAAAGGTTGGAAAAAGATATTTCTAGCAAATGAACTTAAGAAGTAAGTAAGCTGATATAACCATTTTAATATCTGACAAAAGATATTTCAAACCAAAAAAAATTAGAAGAGATAGGTAATGGCATTGCATACAATTTAAAGAAAAAAAATTCCACAAAGATGACATTTCTTTTTTTTCTTTCTTTTATTTGATATTTTCTTTATTTATATTTCAAATGTTTTCCCCTTGGAAACCCTCTATCCCATCCCTCCTCCCCCTGCCTCTATGAGAGTGTTCCCCCACCCCTTCCTGTCTTCCCACCCTGGTATTCCCCTACACTGGGGCATTGAAGACCCTCAGGCCTGAGGACCTCTCCTCCCACAGATGTCCAACAATGCCATCCTCTGCCACATATGCGGCCAGCACTATGGGTCCCTCCATGTGTATCCTCTGGTTGGTGGTCCAGTCCCCGGAAGCTCCGGGAGGGGGGAGTCTGGCCTTTTATCACTGTTGTTCCTTCTATGGGGCTGCAAACCTCCTCAGCTCCTTCAATCTATTCTCCAAATCCTCCATCAGGGACCCCTGCGCTCAATCCAATGTTTGGTTTCGAGCATCTACCTCTGTATTTGTTAGGCTTTGGCAGAGCCTCTTAGGAGACAGCCATATTAGGCTTCCATCAGCAACCACTTCCCAGCATCAACAATAACATCCATGTTTGGAGGCCACATATGGATTGGATCCCCAGGTGGGGCAGTCTCTGGATGTCCTTTCCTTCAGTCTCTGCTCCACACTTTGTCTCCATATTTCCTCCTGTGATTATTTTGTTCATCTGTCTAAGAAGCACAGAAGCATTCACATTTTGGTCTTCCTTCTTAGGATTCATATGGTCTGTGAATTGATTCTTGGGTATTCCGAACTTTTGGGCTAATATCCATTTATCAGTGAGTACATATCATTTGTGTTCTTTTGTGACTGAGTTACCTCATTCAGGATGATATCTTCAAGATCCAATCATTTGCCTAAGAACTTCAGGATGTCATTGTTTTAATAGCTGAGTAGTATTCCATTGTGTAAATGTACCACATTTTCTGTATCCATTCCTCTGTTGAGGGACATCTGGGCTGTTTCCAGATTCTGGCTATTAAAAATATGGCTGCTATGAACATAGTAGAGCATGTGTCCTTATTATATGTTGGAGCATATTCTGGGTATATTACCAGGAGTGGTATAGCTGGGTCCTCAGGTAGTATTATGTCCAATTTTCTGAGGAACTTTGAGACTGATTTACAGAGTGGTTGTATCAGCTTGCAATCCCACCAGCAATGGAGGAGTATTCCTCTTTCTCCACATCCTCTACAGAATCTGCTGTCACCTGAGTTTTTCATCTTAGCCATTCTGACTTGTATGAGGTGGAATCTCAGGGTTGTTTTGATTTGCATTTCCCTGATGACTAAGGATGATGACCAATTCTTTAGGTGCTTCTCAGCCTGTCGAGTTTCCTCAGTTGAGAATTCTTTGTGTGGCTCTGTTCCTCATTTTAGAAATAGGGTTATTTGCTTCTCTGGAGTCTAACATCTTGAGTTTTTTTTTTTTTTTTTTTTTTTACATATTGAATATTAGCCTTCTATCAGATTGATAAAGATCTTTTCCTAATCTGCTGGTTGCTGTTTTGTCCTATTGACAGTGTTCTTTGCCTTACAGAAGCTTTGCAATTTTATGAGGTCCCATTTGTCGATTGTTGATCTTAGAGCATAAGACATTGGTGTTCTGTTCAGGAACTTTTCCCCTTTGCCCGTGTGTTTGAGACTTTTCCCCACTTTCTCTTTTATTAGATTCAGTGTATCTGGTTTTATGTGGAGGTCCTTGATCCACTTGGATTTGAAATTTGTACAGGGAGATAGGAATGGATCAATTTTCATTCTTCTACATGTAGACCATGAGTTGAACCAGTACCATTTATTGAAGATGCTGTCTTTTTGTCCACTGGAAGGTTTTAGCTCCTTTGTCAAAGATATAGTGACCATAGGTGTGTGGGCTCATTTCTGGGTCTTTAATTCTTTTCCACTGATCTATCTGCCTGTCACTGTACCATTATCATGCAGTTTTTAACACTATTGCTCTGTAGTACAGCTTGAGGTTAGGGATAGTTATTTCTCCAGAAGTTCTTTTACCGTTGAGAATAGTTTTCATCATCCTAGTTTTTTGTTGTTGTTGTTGTTGTTGTTGTTGTTACTCCAAATGAATTTGAGAATTGCTCTTTCTAACTCTATGAAGAATTGAGTTGGAATTTTGATGTGGATTGCATTGAATCTGTACAATGCTTTTGGCAGGATGGCCATTTTTACTATATTAATCCTGCCAATCCATGAGCATGGGAGATCTTTTCATCTTCTGAGGTCTTCTTCGATTTCTTTCTTCAGAGACTTGAAGTTCTTGTCATACAGATCTTCACTTGTTTGGTTAGAGTCACACTAAGGTATTTTATATTTTTTTGACTATTGTGAAGGGTGTTGTTTCTCTAATTTCTTTCTCAGCCTGCTTATCCTTTGAGTATAGGAAGGCTACTGACTTGTTTGAGTTAATTTTTTATCTGGCAAATTTGCTGAAGATGCTTATCAACTGTAGGAGAGGAGATCTTTGTTGGAATTTTAGGGGTTACTTAATTATACTATCATAACATCTGCAAATAGTGATAGTTTCATTTCTTCCTTTCCAATTTGTATTCCTTTGACCTCCTTTTGTTGACTAATTATTCTAGTTAGAACTTCAAGTATTATATTGAACAGATAGGGAGAGAGAGGGCAGCCTCATCTAGTCCCTGATTTTAATGGGATTGCTTCAAGTTTCTCTCCATTTAGTTTGATGTTGGCTACTGGTTTGCTTATATTGCTTTTACTATGTTTAGGTATGGGCCTTGAATTCCTGATCTTTCCAAGACTTTTAACATGAAGGGATGCTGAATTTTGTCAAATACTTTTTCAGCACCTAATAAAACGATCATGTAGTTTTTCTTTGAGTTTGTTTATGTAGTGGATTACATTGATGGATTTCTGTATATTGAAACATTCCTGAATCCCTGTGATGAAGCCAACTGGATCATGGTGAGTGATCGTTTTGATGTGTTCTTGGATTCAGTTTGTGAGAATGTTATTTAGTATTTTTGCATTGATATTCATAAGGGAAATTGGTCTGAAGTTTTCTTTCTTTGTTGGGTCTTTTAGAGGTTTTGGTAGTAGAATAACTGTGACTTGATTGAATGAATTGGGTAGAGTTCTTTCTGTTTCTATTTTGTGGAATAGTTTGAAGAGTACTGGTATTAGGTGTTCTTTGAATGTCTGATAGAATTCTGCGCTAAACCCTTCTTGTCCTGAGCTTTTTTTGGTTGGGAGACCATTAATGACTGCTTCTATTTCTTTAGGGGTTATGGGAATGTTTATATGGTTTATCTGATCCTGATTTAACTTTGGTATTTGGTATCTGTCTAGAAAATTGTTCATTTCATCCACATTTTCCTGTTTTGTTGAATATAGGCTTTTGTAGTAGGATCTGATGATCTTTTGAATTTTCTGTTTCTGTTGTTATATATCCCTTTTCTTTTCTGATTTTGTTAATTTGTATACTGTCTCTCTGCTATCTGGCTCATCTGGCTAAGGGTTTATGTTTCTTTTTAATTTTCTCAAAGAATCACCTCTGGGTTTGCAGTCCCATGGAGGAAGCAACAGTGTCAACTGGCCTGACCCCCTGGTGCTCCTGGAGACTGGACCACCAACCAAAGAATACACATGGAGGGACCCATGATTCAGATCACATATGTGGCAGAGCAGGGCCTTGTTGTCCATCAGGTTGAGGAGAGGCCCTTGGGCCTGAGGGTGTTAGAGGCTCCAGTATAGGGGAATGCCAAGGTGGGAAGAAAGGAGTGGATGGGCGGGTGGATGGGTGGGGGAATACCCTCATAGAGGCAGGGAGAGGGGATGTGGATAGGGGGCTTCCAAAGTGGAGACCTTGAAAGGGGGAAACATTTGAAATGTAAATAAAGTATCAAAAAATAAAAATTAAAAGAAAAGAAAAAAAAGATCCTAAGGTAAAAAAAACAAAAACAAACAAACAAACAAACAAAACACCAAACAACAACAACAACAACAAAAAGCCAAAAAAAAAAAAAAACCCACACACACAACCACCTCCTAGTTCTGCTGATTCTTTGTTTGGTTCTTTCTGTTTCTACTTGATTTATTTCAGCTCTGAGTTTGATTATTTCCTGTGGTCTATTCCTCTTGGGTGTACTTGCTTCTTTTTGTTCTAGAGATTTCAGGTATGCTGTTAAGCTTTTAGTGTATGCTCTCTCCAGTTTCTTTTTGGAGTCACTCAGAGCTATGTGTTTTCCTTTTAGCACTGCTTTCATTGTGTCCCATAAATTTGAGTAAGTTGTACTTTCATTTTCATTATATTCTAAAAAGTCTATAATTTCTTTATTTATTTCTTCCTTGACCATTTTATCATTCAGTAGAGTGTTGTTCAACTTCCATGTGAATGTGGGATTCTGTATTTTTTATTACTAATGAAGATCAGCTTTAATCTGTAATGGTCTGATAATAGGCATGGCATTATTTCAATCTTCTTAAATCTGTTGAGGTCTGTTTTGTGATCAATCATATGGTCAGTTTTGGAGAAGGTACCATGAGGTGCTAAGAAGAAGGTATTTTTTTTTTGATTTAGGATGAAATGTTCTATAGATATCTGTTGAATCCATTTGGTCCATAACTTCTGTTAGTTTCACTGTGTCTCACTGTGTTTAGTTTGTGATTCCATGATATGTCCATTGATGATAGTGGGATGCTGAAGTCTCCCACTATTATTGTGTGAGGTGCAATGTGTGCTTTGAGGTTTAGTAAAGTTTCTTTTAGGAATGTGGATGCCCTTGCATTTGGAGCATAGATGTTCAGTTTTGAGAGTTCATCTTGATAGATTTTTCCTTTGATGAGTATGAAATGTCCTTCCTCATCTTTTTTGATGACTTTTGATTGAAAGTTGATTTAATCCAATGTTAGAATTGCTACTCCAGCTTGTTTCTTGGGACCATTTGCTTGGAAAACTGTTTTCCATCCCTTTAATCTGAGGTAGTGTCTGTATTTGACACTGAGGTATGTTTCTTGTAATCACCAAAATTCTGGGTGCTGTTTACATATCCAGTCTGTTATTCTATGTCTTTTTATTGGAGAATTAAGTTCATTGATGTTAAGAGATCTTAGCATATCGTGATCATTGCTTCCTGTTATTTTGGATGTCATTTTTATGTTTGTGTGGCTATCTTCTTTTGGGATTGTTGAAAGATTACTCTCTTGCTTTTTCTAGGGTGTGGTTTCCCTCCTTGTGTTGGCATTTTCCATATATTATCACTTGTAGGACTAGATTTCTGAAAAGATATTGTGTGAATTTTGTTTTGTCATGGAATATCTTGGTTTCTCCCTCTATGATAATTGAGAGTTTTGCTGGGTATAGCAGCCTGAGCTGGCACTTGTGTTCTCTTAGGGTCTGTATGAGATCTGCCCAGGATCTTCTAGCTTTTATAGTCACTAGTGAGAAGTCTGGTGTAATTCTTATATGTCTGTCTTTATGCGTTACTTGACCTTTTTCCCTTAGTGCTTTTAATATTCTTTCTGGTTTTGTGCATTTTGTGTTTTGACTATTATGTGACAGGAGGAATTTCTTTTCTGGTCCAGTCTATTTGGAGTTCTGTAGGCCTTTTGTATGTTAATGGGCATCTCTTTAGGTTAGGGCAGTTTTCTTCTATATTTTTTTTAATTAATTAATTTATTTATTTATTTTTGATACTTTATTTACATTTCCAGTGTTTCCCCTTTTCTAGGTCTCCTCTTTGGAAACCCCCTATCCCCTCCCCCTCCCCACCTCTATGAGGGAATTCCACCTCCCACCCATCCGCCCACCCATTCCCATCTTCCCACCTTGACATTCCCCTTTACTGGGGCCACTAACACCCTCAGGCCCAAGGGCCTCTCCTCTCCCTGATTTTGTTGAGAATATTTACTGGCCCTTTAATTTGAGAATCTTTGTTCTCTTCTACACCTATTATCCTTAGGTTTGGTCTTCTCATTGTGTCTTGGATATCCTAGATGCTTTGGGTCAGTAGGTTTTTTTTCATTTTGCATTTTTGTGACTGTTATGTCAATGTTTTCTATGCGATCTTCTGCACTTGAGGTTCTCTCTTCTATCTGTTGTATTCTGTTGGTGATTCTTGTATGTATGTCTCCTGATCTCTTTCCTAGGTTTTCTAACTCCAGGATTGTTTCCCTTTGTGATTTCTTTATTGTTTCTCTTCCCATATTTGTATCCTGAATGGTTTTGCTCAATCCTTTCACCTGGTTGGTTGGGTTTTCCTGTATTTCTCTAGGGGATTTTTGTGTTTCCTCTTTAAGGGCTTCTACCTGTTTACCTGTGTTCTGTTGTATTTTTTTAAGGGAGTTACTTTTGTCCTTCTTAAAGGTTTCTGTCATCATTATGCAATGTGATTTTAACTCAGAGTCTTGTTTTTCTGGTGTGTTGGTGTATCCAGGAGTCACTGTTTTGGGAGAACTGCGTTCTGATGATGTCATGTAGCCTTGATTTCTGTTGCTTATGTTCTTGCCCTGTCTCTCAATATCTGGTTATCTCTGGTGTTAGCTGGTCTTGATATCTCTGACTTTGGTTTGTTTCTCCTGCAAGCATCTGTGTCAGCACTCCTCAGAGACCAGCTCTCTATGGGAGGAACTTGAGTATTGAGGGTTGTGGTACAGGGTCAGCTCTGGGTTACAGTCAGAAGCCAGAAGGATTCTGTCCCCAGCTGTTCCTTGGTTCCTGTGTCCTGATGGTTCTGGGCATGTCCTTTTTGGGCCAGGAATTTGAACAGAAGTGGTGACCTTACCTCTGCTTGCAGGTGTGTTGGCACTACTGGGAGACCAGCTCTCTCTTGGTGGTATTTGGGTATGTAGAGCTGTGGCACAGGATCAGCTCTGGGCACAGTCCAAACTGGAAGGCTCCTTCCCCAGGCCACTCTTCGGTTTCTGTATCCTGTGGGTTCCGGGCAGGTCCCTCTGAGCAGCAGTGGTGGAGAGATTTCATTACCTGACTCTCACTGACAGGTCATCTAGACTAAAACTTAATAGATATATAGTGGAGCTAATAGATATTACAAATCATACAGATCTAACAGATATTTACAGACTCTTTAACCATAATACAAAAGAATATAACTTTTTTTCTGCATTTCATGGCACTTTCCCCAAAATTGACCAGGTACTGAGACACAGGGCAAGGGTCAATAGATACAAGAAAAAAGGCCTAACTCTCTGTACTGTATTAGACCATCATGGAGTAAAGCAACATTAGAAACAACAAAAAGATTAGGAATTCCATAGAACCTGTACTACTTTGAATTTAAAAATGTGTCAAGACAGAAGTAAATGAAGAAATAAAAGGGTTTCTAGAATTGAAAGAAAATACATAGCATACCCAAATTTATGGGGCACAGTGAGATTTGTTCTAAGAGACAAGTTCACAGCATTACATGCCTCTGAAAGAACCAAAACAAAACAAAACTGGATAGATCACATACTATCAACTTAACAATACAGCTGAAAGCTCTAGACCAAAAGCAAGTGATCAAGAAATAATCAAACTCATGGTTGAAATCAATAAAACAGAAAAACAAAGAGAATAATACAAAGTATCAATGAAATAAAGAGCTGGTTCTTTGAGCAAATCAACAAGATAGAAAAACTCTTATCCAGCCTAATTAAATGGCAGAGAGAAGACATCCAAATTAACAAAATCAGAACAGAAATGAGGGACATAACAGGAGACAGTGAAGAAACCCAGAAAAACCATAAGGATAGGCTTTGAATATGTATACTCTATCAAATTGGAAAATCTAAAAGAAATGGAAAATTTTCTCAGTAGGCACCATTTACCAAACATAAATCAAGATCAGAGAAGCAATTTAAACAGACCCAAAACCCTAGTGAAATAGAGGCAGCCATTAAAAGTTTCCCAACTCCCCAAAGCCCAGAGCCAGATTGTTTTAGCACTGAATTCTTACAGACTTTCAAAGACAAGTTAATGCTAACACTCCTCAAATTATTTCATAAAATAGAAACAGAAGGAACATTGCCCAATTCATTTTATGAGACCACAGTTACTCTAATACTCAAACCCCATGAAGATTAAACCAAGAAAGAGAATTATAAACCAATTTCCCTTATGAACATATGTACAAAAATACTCAATAGCATACTTGCAAACCAAATCCAAGAACACATCTTTTTTTTTTTTTTTTTTTTTTTTTTTTTTTTTTTTTTTTTTTTTTTTTTTTTTTTTTTTTTTTTTTTTTTTTTTTTTTTTGAGACAGGGTTTCTCTGTGTAGCCCTGGCTGTCCTGGAACTCACTCTGTAGACCAGGCTGGCCTCGAACTTAGAAATCCACCTGCTTCTGCCTCCCAAGTGCTCGGATTAAAGGTGTGCGCCACCACTGCCCGGTCCAAGAACACATCTTAAAGATCATCTATCCTGGTCAAGTAGGCTTTATTCCAGAGATTCAGGAACGGTTGAATATAAGAAAATCAATAAATGTAATCCAACAAGTAAATGAACTTTAAAAAATGATCACTCCATTATGTTCACCCCATTAGATGCAGAAAAGACCTTTGACAAAACCCAACATTCCTTCATGACAAAAGGCTTGGAGAGATTAGCGATACAAGGGATATGCATAAACATGATTAAGGCAATTTACAGCAATCTCATAGCTGACATCAACTTAAATGGGAAGAAACTCAAATCAACCCCAGTAATTTTATGAACAAGAAAAGATTGTCTACTCTTTCCATAACTATTCAATATTGTACTTGAAATCTTAGCTCGAGCAATAAGACAGATGAAAGAGATCAATGGGATACAAATTGGAAAAGAAGTCTAAGAGCCTTTGGTTGCAGATGATATGATAGTATATATAAATGGCTCTAAAAATCCCATCAGGCAACTCCTAGAGCTGCTAAATGATTTTATCAAAGGAGGTGATTCAAAATTAAATCACAAAAATTAGAAGCCCTCTTATATACAAATTACAGAGAACAAAATCATGAAAAAAATCTTTAAAATTAACTTCAAATAACATAAAAACCTTATGATAACTCTAACCAAGTAAGTGAAAGACTTGTATGATAAAACTCCAAGTATTAGAATGAAATAGAAGCTATCAGAAAATAGAAATATTTCTCATGCTAATGGATCAGTAGGATTAGCAAAGTAAAAATTGTCATCCAACCAAAATCAATCAATAGATTAAATGCAATCCCACTGAAATTTCTACACAGTTTCTCACAGATCTTAAAAGGACAATTCTCAAATGTATATAAAGAAAAAAAAAAGAATAGCTAAAACAATCATGAACGATAAAAGAACTGCTAGAGATCTCACCATTCCTAATTTTAAGTTGCACTACAGAGCTATAGTAATAATAACCACATTGTACTGGCATAAAATTAACACATTGATCAATGGACTCAAACAGAAGACACAGACACAAATTCACACAACTATGGATGCCTGCCTTTTTTTTTTTTTTTTTTTTTTTAATTAAGAAGCCAGAAATGTACAATTGGGGAAAGACCTCATTTTAACAAATGGTACTGCTCAAACTGAATGTCTGCATGTAGAAGAGTGCAAATAGATCAAGTACTTATTACACTGCACAAAACTTAAAAACAAATGGATCAAATATCTTAACATAAAACCAAATACACTGGACCTCTCATAAGAGAAAGTGGGGAATAGCCTTGAACTTACTGGCACAGAAGACTTTCTGAACAGAATGCTATTAGCAAAGGTACTAAGATTAAAAATAATAATATATGGGACCTCATAAAACTGAGAATGTCTATAAAGCAAAGAACAACATTATGTGAACATAGCAGCAGCCTATGTAACAGAAAAATTTTTTACCATCTCCAAATCTGATAGAAGAGTAATATGTAAAATATATAAAGAGCTTCATAATGCTCATGTTCCTCTCCTCCCCTCCCTGTCCCCTATCTTACGCAGATTCCTCCCTCCCTCCCTCCCCCCTCTTGTGATTGCTTTCTTCTCCCTCCCAAGTGAGATTGAGGCATCCTCACTTGGGCCCTTCAGCCTGTTAAACTTTTTGAGTTCTGTGGATTGTATCCTGGGTATTCTGCACTTCTTTGGCTAATATCCACTTATTAGTGAGTACATACTATGCATGTGCTTTTGGGTCTGAGTTACCTCACTCAGGATGATATTTTCTAGTTCCATCCATTTGCCTGCAGGACAGAGAAAGCAAGAGCGTAACATGATCAGGTATTGGGTAGGGGAATGGGACTGACGCCCAGAGAGCCAACAGAAAGAATGGAAACTGGCAACCTCAGGAGGTAGGAGGTAGGGGACCCCTCTAGAATGTACAAGAGACTAGGGAGGTAAGAGACTCTCAGTATTCAAAGGGAGGGACCCTAGATGAAATGCCCTACAGTGGAGAGAGGGAACTTATAGAGCCCATTTCCAGTAGAAAGACAGGGCATCAAGAGGAAGGATGGGGTTGCCATCCCACAGTCAAAAACTCTGACCCAGAATTGTTCCTGTCTGAAAGAACTGCAGGGATAAAAATGGAGAAGAGCCTAAACAAAAGGAGATCCAGCGACAGGCCCAAATGGAGATCCAGCTCTAAAGGAGGCCCCAAGCTCTGACAATATTATTATTATTATTATTATTATTATTATTATTATTATTATTATTTTTACTTCCATTGTCATTTATTGAGAGGGAGAGAACTTTATACATTAGGAATAGATGCACTTAAATTATGTGACAGATAACTGTAAAAAATGAGATGTCCTGTCAACCACACAACTTCGATTTGATACTATTACAGATACTAGCTTAAAAAATAATGTAAACAAAAATATGGATAAATTAACCAAAGAAGGCAATGAAATCCAGACAACAGGGACCACATGAACTAGCACGTTAGCTATTACAAATAACTAACAGAGCGAAGGAACAGCTCAAATGCAGATCCTAATTGCTTCTGTACCGTATGAGCAGAAGGAAGGGGGGACCAACTCGGATGGGATCCAGGAGGCCGAGAACGAGCAGTACAGGACCATCCATACCACCACGCTCTTGCTCTTCACCTGCAGTCTTGGCACCCTCCTCCTTTACCATTCCCTGGAGACAGCAAAGAACTGTTTACAGTAAGAGCCCAACAGGTGACCATAGGGCAGAACACTCCACAGTGAAGGCCTGATCCGGAGGCTCGGTGGACTGCCCTGGCTGCATATAGGGACACTGTCATCCACTCACATCCCCGAGGCTTCCCACCTCCCATGTGGGACACTGGTAGCAAATAAAGAGAATCTTTATACGTAAAGGAAAAAAAAATTTCTCGTGTTGGTATCACTTTCAAAACTAATAAAGACTAAGTTCATAGACTTTGACATTCAGTTCTGGGTAGCTAGCTTTTTTTCTTTCCCCATTGACCTCGGTGACATGACATTCCCCTGAGTTTGGTTAATGAAAGCAAGCAAAGAGTGATGAAGAAACATCATAAAATAAGATCAAAACATTATATAATTATGCCTATTGTATTTCCTGGTAAAAGTGCCAATGGCACCGAAGAAACTGATGTTTCACTCAAATAACATGTTTGCAATGTGAATCCCTTTACTTGTGAAGTTAAGGCACCGGGTTAAGCGAAGGTGGAAGGTCTGACGTGCATCTCCAAATACACAGGCCCCAGGTAGACTGTGTACTGAAGAGGGGCCGGCAGGGAAGCGCGGAGGGGTCCATGGTGGTGGAAGGGTCAGAGCCTAGACTAGACTATAAGGCACTCCTACAGGGAAACAAAACAGTGGCAAGGACAGGACCTGGCCAGTTGGTCACTAGGTGGTTTATTAGCATGAGGCCCAAGTCTGGCCCCAGGGTGAGGAAGCAGGCAAGGGAATCACTGGAGGGGACAGGGCTGGATTTATAGCCTCCATGGCCAGCCAGAGGGACCCAACTGTAGAAGAGCTGCTGTAAGTGTCTTGTTCATCTGGCTTGGGAAACAAGTGGCTTCACTAGCAGCCAGTGCCTCTTTTCCCTCAGAGCAGAGCCCCAACAGAGCAGCCTGTGTCCCACTCTCACACCAGAGCCTACTTTATGGAGACAGTGCCACATGCCATGGTCACCAGGAACCCAACTCCATAAGACATGCTGACAGATTCTAGAGAAGGCTCAGCAACATTCTCCCTTTCACCTAGAGTTTTACAGTGATGCAAATGTTTTACTTAGTCCTGCACCCACTAAAACATACCAGAAAAAATGTCTCAAGTCAGAGAGTTTTGAATCCAAAGAAAAGACAGAAGTACCTACAGAGAGAGACTACTGGGTGCTGAGACTTAACTGTTAAGAAACTGTCGCTGTGGCGGAGATCAGTATCTGACAATATTATTGAAGCTATGGTGTACTAACAAAAAGGGGCCTAAGTAGATATTTATACCCAATCAATGGACAGAAGCTGCTGACCCCTGTGGTTGAATTAGGGAAAAAAATGGAAGAAGCTGAGGAGGAGGGCAACCCCATAGGAAGATCAGCAGTCTCAACTAACTTGGACCCCTGAGATCTCTCAGACATTGAGCCATCAGCCAGGCAGCATATAGGAGCTGATATGAGGCCCCTGACACATTTACATCAGAAGGCTGCCTAGTCAGGCCTCAGTGAAAGAAGATGTACCTAATCCTCGAGAGACTTAAGGCCCCAGGAAGTGGGACGGCCTGGTGGGTTAAGGGTGAGAGGACATCTTTGTGGATATGGAGGGGTTTTATGGGATGTGGAATAGTCGGACGGTGGACCCGGAGGGGCATAAAGTCTGGACTGTAAAAAAAGATTAAATAAAAATAAAAAGAAATTACAAAGGCAAAAATAAAAGAACTTCATAATGAGATATAAAAAATAACTAATCCAATTAAAAGTGGGATACAGATCTAAACAGAGAATTCTAAATAGAGGAAACTCAAATGGCTGAGAAACACTTAAAAGAAATGTTCAACACCCTTAGCCATCAGGGATATACCAATCAAAACTACTTTGAGATCTTATCCGTCAGAATTATTAAGATCAATAACACAAATGACAGCTCATACTGGCAAGAATGTGGAGTAAGGGGAACATTTCTCCATTGCTGGTAGGAGTACAAACTTGTATAGCTACTTAGGAAGTCAATACGCAGGCCATCAAAAAGTTGGGAATACATCTACCCCAAGATCCCACTATATCATCCTGCTATATCTTGGGCATAAACTCAAAAGATGCTTCATCCTACTACAAGGACACCTACTCAGCTATGTCTATTGCCAATCTATTCATAATAGCCAGAAACTGGAAACAACACAGATTGTGGTACATTTACACAATGGAATATTACTAAACTTAAAAATGCTATAATGAAATTTACAAGCAAATAAATGGAAATAACAAAATAAATCATCCTGAGTGAGGTAACCTAGCCCCCAAAATAATATGGTATATATTCACTTATATTGAAACTTAGCCATTAAAGAAATGATAACTAAGCTACAATCTATAGATTCAGAGAGGTTAGATGTAATAGAAGTGACTAAGGAAAGCACATAAGTCTCTATGGGAAGGGAAAATAGAATATATTTTATGGGTGAACTGGGGGTAGAGGGGACACAAGAAGAGGAGAATCACCTGGGGAGGGTTAGGGGAGATAGAGTTGAGGGAGGGGTTCTGGGGAGAGACCTAGAATTGGGAGCATTTGAGGGAAGAAATGGAAATTACTGCAGTGGAAACTTCCTAGATTAAATGAAGGTGATCCTAAAGAGAGCTCTAAATAAATGGAGAAGACAGAGTTCCAAGTGGCTGTCTCTTGTAAACAAGCAAACCTTCCTATATTAGGATTGGGTTGCATTAAATTTATCTGTTGTCAAAAAGGTTCCATAAACAACCCATGCTGTTGCCTTGCCTCTTTGCTCTCTGAAAATTTATATCTAGGTCCCATTGCTAAGGGCAACACGCATACACATTAATGAACAGGAAGAATTTGAGCTGGTGACTACATGGAGCCTTCACCTCAATGCTCTAGTGTTTTTGGTGTGAGAAGGTACTCTGTAGGGTACAAAAAGAGAAGCACAAACATTGACCTAACCACAAACCCCTTGACCTACAATCTGCCCTGCCTGCAAAATATGCTAAAGCAATGGTGGCACAGAACTTTTGGCAGTAGCCAATGAGTGTTTGATTTAACTTAAGACCCACTCCACAAGTTGGAACCCATACTTGACATGGCTTGGATAACCAAGACTTATAGACTAGATAGCCTTAAGTCCTGGGGTAACAGCAAACACCACTGATCAAACAAACAAACAAAAACAATAACAAAAAATAAAAACAACACCATAACCATAAAATGATTCCTAATGATATTCTGCTTCATAGAATAGTGCCTTATTCATTCATCATGAAAAAGCTTCCTCCTGAAGCACACAAGAACAGATTCTGAGACCAGAGCCAGAGATCACAGAATGGGGGGTGGTGGGCTTAGAACATACAACTTTAAATGTAATGGACCACCATGGAAGAGGGTGGAGAAAGAGCAGAAGATCCAGAATGAAGTGCACCAAGAAAACAAGGTTCTCTGAATCAACTAAGGAAGACTCATATGAACTCACAAATACAGCAGCAAGTACAGGGCTGACACAGCTCTTCTGTGTATATATTATAGTTATCAGTTTAGTGTTTTTTTTTTTTTTTTTTTACAGGATTCCTGATTGTGTAAATGAATGAGTCTCTGATCCTTTTGCCTGATCTTAGGACTCTTTTTCTTCTCTTGGATTGTCTTGTTCAGGCTGGATGTGATGGTTTTTGCTTTATCTTATATTTTATTTTGTCAAGTTTGGTTGATATTTCTTAGAAACCTGTTCTTTTCTATTGGGAGGTAGAAAGTGAGTGGATAGGTAGGTAGGGGAGGTGGGGAGGCACTGGTAGGAGTATATGGAGGACACTTTGCAGTAGGATACATTGTATAAGGGAAGAATCTATTTTCAATAAAAGGAAAACAAATAAGCAAGCAAACAAAACCAGAAGAATGTAGAGATGACTAAGTTTTCTGTGACAGTTATTTTTCTCTAGTTCTTCATATTGTTTAGCTACAGGAAAGTCTTTTAATAGTCAAATAGATGGTCTAGCTTCTATGGCTTCATTTTATTATCAAACTATTTATTTTAAGAAATTCATTCAACAGGTATTATCCATGGCAATTTACTTTTAATTTTTATTTTATGTGTACAGTAAGTGTGTACCTGGTGCCTGAGTAGGCCAGAAGATGGCAAATTACTGGGAAATTTAGAGTTACAGATGGTTACAACCTCCATGTAGGTACTGGAAATTGAGCCTGGGTCCTCTAGAAGAGCAGCTATTGCTCTTAACCACTAAGTCACCTCTTCAGCCCCAAGGAAGTTCTTCTTCAAGAAGATAAGTTAAACAGGAAACATGCTTTCACAGGAAATGAACAAAATAAAGTATGTCCATTTTCCAAATTCAACATAACTGCTGTCTTTTAACCTAACATCAGAGCTCAGTATTTAAGATCTCCCTGAAGAGACCTGAAAACAACTATTTCAATATATTTTAGTACACTAAGTAGCTTGTTAAAGCTTGTTGAGCAATAAATAGCTTACCCAGGACTCCGAGCCAGATCAGAGGCTCCCTCTATAGGTTTCTTTTGTCTTTCCATACTGTTCTCACTCGTTCTCTTTTCTTCTCTTTCTTCTCTCCTTTTCCCTTGTGATGTTGGAGACTAAACTGAGGACCTTACATATGCTGGCAAGTGCTCTTACTATTGAGTGTGTCCCACTTCCCCAGGGTTCTTACCATAGGAAATGCTAGCCTTTCCTGTGATTCTAAGTAAGTCAAACTGCTGAACTCTATTTTCACCTTTTCTAGTTGTGTATCAGAATGATGGCTTATAACACAACCACCCATCTGGCACCCAGCACTTTGTACTTAAGGATAGAGATTACTGTTATTTGATGCTCTTCTATTTCACCTTTGCACACACTGCATTTTCACTTCGCTAAATTGTTCAGTTATATTTATTTCCTTAATTGCTCTTTATAAGCTTTTAATTATTTAATTTTCTTGACAAATTAAATTGTATCTTATTAAGATTTCTAGAGGTCAGATTTCATATCAACTCATGCAGAACATGTGTACCCTGGTAAAATACTGGCTTTGTCATAACTATATAAAATGATGGTGTTTCATTTTTATATAAATGAATGATAACCCAATTATATATCTTTGAGACTCTATCACCCATCTTTTTCTCATCTGTCATCTATCATCTATCTATCTATCTATCTATCTATCTATCTATCTATCTATCTATTATCTATCTATCCATCCATCTATTTCATCTGTCATCAGTCTATCTATCTATCTATCCTTCTATCTATCCTTCTATCTATCTATCTATCTATCTATCTATCTATCTATCCATCCATCTATCTATCTATCTATCTATCTATCCATATACCTATCATTATTTACCTATCAATCGTTTATATTCTGTATTTTTTATCAATTTGACAGAAACTAGAGACAGTCATAGTTTGCTATGATCCACTGCCTCAATTCATCTCACTTGAGAAAGAATGGCAACAGGAGCAAAGGTCCCCCTGCATGGACAGTCAAGTAGCAGAGGGCTAACGGGAAATGGAGCTGAGCTGTAAAACAAGACGTATCCTTAGTGACCTGCATTGCCCAGGCAGGCTACAACTCTTAAAGTTCCCACAACCTTGTTGTCCTAGATTCCTTTCTGTTGTGTTGCTGAAACAAACGAACCTAGGGAAGGAATTGATTTATTTGGCTTACATTTCTATTATGGGGCAGGGGGAAGGAGAGTTGGGGAAATAACTCAAAGCAACAAGCGTGAAGGAACACTGTTTTCTGGTTCAGTCACTAACTCATGGGCTCATATTTAGAATCACCTGCCTAAGGATGGTGGTCTAGATCCTCTTATAACATTTATTGATCAAGACACTCCCCAGACACGCCTGCAACCAATCTAATGTAGACAATCCCTCAGTTGAGGCTTCCCCTGTCAGGTGAGTCTACACTATATTAAGCTCACAATTACAGCTAACTACAATACTTGTGAAATGTTGTACCACCAGAGACCAAGTGTATGAACACATGAGACTATGGGAGACATTTTGCATCCAAACCACAACAGATGTTGAACCTTTCTGTATTGCATAGAATAGCTACATATCTCAAGGAAGTGTGTGGTCTAAAACATCAGTAACGCCAGGGTGCTTTCCAACGCTCATTGCATATCATCCTCCACCAATAAACCTGTTTGATCTTTGCCTTGTTGTATATTTCTATCTTCATGTACACTCTGATGAATTATATCCAATTAAATATATATAAATAATAGTAAATAAGTTATTGTTAGATAGGAAAATGGAGAATGTATCAGTTTGTCAGGAAGCATAGACTGGACTCACCCTGATCATTGCTGTAAGCAAGATACAGTAAAACATGAAAATTACTGGGCAGAAGTTTGTGAAGAAAGAATACTTTAATTGTTTTGAATTATCTCCCCTAAAGTATGTATTAATTATAAAAGGAAATATAATTCAGGTAATTATTATCTTATAGTTCCATAAGCAAATGACAATGAACTTTGTGGTTTGATATAACATCTATTTACTGTCAGTTTCTCTGGGACAAAAAGGACCTCACAGGCAGAAATCAAGGCACCAGCAGTTTCTGTTACCATTTGCCACTCGGGGTTATCGTGTGAACTCACGTAGTGTGTAAGCAGAATAAGTTCCTTACCTGTGGATTAGAGTTTGCCACCTCCTCAACTGCTGTGCATGCCTCCTGTGCACTCTTGTGCTGGCTGCCATTTAAGGTGTTATCAAATTCTAGACACCACCCCAGTTCTCTGCCATGGGAGGGGAGGGGTGCTTCAACTTGCAGTTTGCTTCTTCAAGGCCAGCAGGGATGCCACTTTTAGAACCGAGCTCCCTTCTTTTGCTAGCTCTTTACATTAGTTCAGACCAACATAGAAATAGTCTTTTTTGACTGACCCCAAATCAGTTGACCCTATTTAAACTACAAAATTTGTTTTTCTGTACAACACAAACATAGGAATGTTCTCTACTTTTTCATTTGCACAACTTTTTAAAAAAATAAGTCTCAAATTATTTCATAATGAAAGGTTAAAAAAAATCAGTGCTCTTTCCCAGAAGGTGGGTGAGTTCTAAGAGCTAATGATTTGGAGCTAAATGTTCCAGCTGTGTTTTTCTGTTATTGGGTAAGAGTGGAATTTATCATCTTTCCTTTTCAGACAGTAAACCTGTTGAGGAAGGCAGAGATGGGTATAGAAACAATTTGTCACAGAATTGGGAATTAATAAATGATTCACACCAAAGAGGGAAGGAAGGAATGAAAGGGGCCACCACACACAGAGAGCACAAAATATGCTGAGGAAAGAGCATGCCATTGGTTTGGGGGGTGGCTGTTAGTTCAATTGACTCAAAATGATCAAGGCTCAGAACTCTTTGAACACAGATGGAAAGCTCAGAATTGAGACAGAGAGAATTCTAAATAAATTCAAAGGCAAAGCTGGTTTCCTTTGTGTAGCACTGGATCAGCAGCACAGGACTCTGCACATGGAGAATAGTAGGAGAATGTTGGAGCAATGCAGAAAGGAATAAAAGCTGCAGAGCACCCTACACACCAGGGAGCACAGCTGAACCTGAGTCATAATCACCCAGGCTAAAAGAGTGGTCACAGGGTGCAGCAAGCTGAGGTTTTAGTCAAGAAACCATTTTGCCGATGGACCACATCAGCAGGCTGGACAGGGCAGTCACGATTCCCGACCTCCATTTAGTTTCCAAGTCAGAGGAGTTGATTGGTGATGTCTCTTCATTTGTGACATTATCTGGAATAAGTAAGGACCCAGACCTGGCAGAACTGGGCTGACACAGGAAGTCCTGGCAAGAAGAAGTCGCAGGCAGTTGACATGGATATGGTGCCTGAAAAACAGCTGAGGGTTATTTAACTAGTGGCTGAATTCTAAGTGAAGGCAGCAACAGTAATGGGATTAATATGGGTTGAACATACAAAGCAGATTAATAGGCAGATTCTGTCTTTATGACTCAAGCCCTGTGAGGCCCATAAATAGCAGCAAAGTTTTTGCCCACGGAGATACTGCTGGCAGGAGGAGGGAGTGAGGTTTCCTGTGCCTGCCAGGATTTGCTAAGAACTGAGTGTGAGCAGCAAATACATCAGTTTTTTCATGAGTTATTTGTAAGTACTGTTACGTAAGAGACATGAACCTTTATAGACTTTAGTGTTCCTAAAAGGCACTAGAAACACTCCCACACAGATGAGCCTGAAGGCTGAGTGGACTGACAAGGTACGTCCAAGTTTGGCAAGGCCTCAACTAGGTTTTCTAGATATTCCTGTGCATGATCATCACTTTATTTGGATGTTTATTGATGAAAATACATGAAATAATTAAATATTGTTAATCATTCATGAATTAAAAAGTATTTAACACACTGGTCTTGGTCAATGTTCAGAAAAATGTGAACAGTTTTTATACTTGTTTTTTTTTCTATCCACTCTTCTACACAATAACACAATCCAGACAGAGGTGATTTCTAGAACAGCATAACTCTCTAAAACCTAGAATCCACATAAGCTTTCAGTAGCTCATTATTAGCTGCTTGTCCTAGAGGAAGCATGAGAGAAGGATATTTGCAGATGTGTCATGGGGAAGAAGCAGTCAGGAGGGAACAGATTGGTACACATTATTCTCTCTGGCAGTGGGACTCCTGCATAGATTTTTAATAAGCACTGTTTTTCTTAACCTCGTTTCACAGACTTATTTTAGAAGCTTACTGCATTTATAAGAACTTAATTTTTTTAACACACTGAGAGTATTTGCCTACAAACTATGTTCTGGTCAGGGAATATCAGTATCATATAAATTGTTTACATAAATTATGTTATATAACAGAAACAATAATAAATTGTTAGAAAACTTTTCATTTAGAAACAAAATATTCTTTTCTCTTTGTATTGTTTTTGTCATAGCTCAAGAAAAACATTTTTAATTTCATATATATTACCTCTTTTCCTATTTTTACATCTTTAATTACAGTAGTTCATTCTACCTTTGTATATAGGATTCATTACAATAAATTTGAAATAGATATCTGAAGCCCCAGATGGTACTTGTAGGAACAGGCACAGTAATGTAATGAGTGAGAGCCAATCTGTTAATTAAAATAGATGTAAAATGACCAAAGGGAGTTTAGTCTACACAGTGTGAATATTCTATACAAAGATTTTTCATATCTTTATGGAATACAGTGAGAAAGTAGGATTTCATTTCACTATTCAGAATAATACACAACCCAATTCTATGAAATATTTATTGTTGAAAGTTCTCATTTTTAATATTTTGGGTAATTGAACCATGTGTTAAGGAAAATTACTGGATTTTCAATACTCTATTTAACAAGGAGATAGGAAATGCCTTACTAATTACATTATAAAAATCTTAATTTAACCATTACCCAATTTTCTTTCTCTCTTCATCCTCTCTCCCTCCCTTCCATCTTTTCTATCATTTGTTTATTTTTGCTTTTTGAAACAGGGTCTCACTATACAGGCCAGATTGTCCTCAGACTTGAGAATGCTATTATAGGTGTGTACTATGATGTTTATTTTCTAATTTTTTTTTTAAAAAAATCTTGAATATATAGTCTTAATTTTTTTCTTTCTTCTCCCCCTTCATCTGTCCAGTTCTCCCTTTCTTATACCTCTCCTTTCTTTCCTTATTTTTCTTTCAGTCTTAATTTGGGTTTCTCTTGCTTTGAAAATACACTATGACCATGACAATTCTTATAAAGGAAAACATTTCATTGGGGTTGGCTTACAGTTTCAGAAACATTTGTGGCACGCAGGCAGACATTGTGCTGCGGAAAAAGCTGAGAATTTTACAACCAGATGAGCGGCATCAAGAAGAGACAGTGAGCCACTCTAGGTATAGTTTGAGCATCTGGGACTCCAAAATATACCCCCACTGTGACACACTTCCTCCAACAAGTACACACCTACTCCAGTAAGGCCATATCTCCTAATAGTGCCATTTCTTATGGGCCAAGAATTCAAACACAGGAGTCTATAGGGGACAAACCTATTCAAACCACTTCACCTTCCTTCCTTTCCCATTCCTTGTTTGTTTGGTTTGTTTTTTGTTTCTGTTTTTTGCTTATTTTTTGAGGCACAATCTCATGTATCCAGATTGACCTCAAAGTCACTATACAGCTGTTGCTGGGTTTTTCTCTACCTCCAAAGTGAAGAGATTCCAGGTATACACCATGTTGCCTTGCTTAAAATATTGTTATAAATAATAATTTTTTAAAAATTATATTTCACATGCCATACAAATCACCACTTTAATGTCTTCTGTGACTCAATATTATTTGTATATGCATGTGTTTGAATATCTAGTGTTACAATAAGTCTTTGAACACTACAAACACTCTCGAAATAATCCCCCACACTCTAGCTATCACCTCTAGTCCAGATCCCTCTGTTTCTATGAGCCTGAGCCAATCACTAATTTACAGACATTTCAATAGATTTTTCTTACTCTAGGCATTGCGTCTAAATGCAGTTATATAGTCTTTGGTCTTTGTGACTAGTATTTTTTTATTCAGTGCTGTGTTTCTAAAAGGTAGAAAGTTCAGAAACTAGAAAGTTCAGCATATATCACTTCCTTTCTTTATCTTGCTCAATAAGAACTTCCTATGGGGTATAGCATACACCTCCATATGAATAAGAAAAGAAACTGAATAAATTCTATTTCTTCTGCTCATGGACACTTGGATTGGTTGAACTTTGGTGTAATTATTCACACAGCTGCTAAAATACCCCTTGCATAACATTTTTTGCGTGTGGACATAAATTTTAATGCCTTTTGGTACTATACCTAGAAGTTGAGTTGATGGGCCCAATGCTCACATGGCAACTCTGTTTAGTCTCTTAAAGAGCCACAATTGTTCCTAGAGGTTTCACCAGTTGACATTTCAGCTTCTTCAACACTTGATTTTTCCATTAGGATCCTCTTTATAGCTACAGGATGGTGTTTTACACTGGTTTTGATCTCCATCTTCCTAACAACTGGTGAGGTTGATTATCTTAATTTGTCATTAGAAAAATGACTGCTCAGATCATTGATTGTTCATCTTGTTTGTTACTGAACAGGTGTCTATATTCTCTACATATGGGGCCCTCATAAGGTATACAATTTATAAAAATTTCTTTCTCTTCTTTGGATTTTTTTCTCCCCTCTGTCTTTTCTTGTTCCTTCTTTCTCTCCCTTCTTTTTGTCCTTCTTTCCCCTGCTTCTTTCTTTTATTAGGTACCAAACCTAAGTTTTTATATTTTTACTTATATGAAAGAAGTTTAAAGTTATTGGTAGTGTTCAATTAATTCATCTTTCATTTTGTTGCTTGAATAAAAAATATGTTCTTAGTCTAGGGCCAATGACATTTACAGCATGTGTTTAAATTTTTTGTTAGTTTTAGCTTTTATATTTAAGTTACTGTGTTTATTTAAATTGTATTCTCTATAGTTTACACTAATGGCTATAGAAAAAAATTATAAACTGTTACATTTACTGCTGCCACAGGTTGCTTTTCCCTCTAAATTTTCAAGACTGTTAAAAGGGAGTATACCTGGAAACTGTCTAGAGAAGGAGGAGAAAGAATTATGACGTCTGATTAAGCAGACAGCACCAGGCAGTAGCACAGGTATTGCAGGCAGCCCAAAGGTTAAGGATTGTTAAACCAAGATATGCAGGGGAAGGGGGGAAGCAGCACTGCATAGCTACAGAAGTGATGCTTGAGAGAGTGGTTAGGATGTCAGGGACAAGCCTCAATACATAGAGATGGGCAGTAAGTTCATTCTGCACTTTGAAAAAGTCTGCTATGGCCTTCAACAAAGCACTAATTTGTTGTTTAGCATAATAAAAAGTTCTGTATGAGGAAACAAGTTCATAGTATTTGTTGGGTAAAATTTAGGTAGCTTAATATTTTAAAAATTCATTCTTTTTATTTCCTATCTGAATTGAAGTTATTGTTTTATTAAATATATCTATTGATAAATATCTTCATAATTAAACTGTACTTATAGAAAAGCCTTTCTTTTATATTTTGAATGTCAAGCAACTAAGATGAAGAAATTAATGAGAAGGGTGCATCATTGGACTGACACACAGGACCAGATCAGGTGTGGCTAGTTAGCGTACCTAACTGTCTAGGTCATTGTATTGCTGTGCAGAGACATCATGATCAAGGCCTTTGGAGGACAGAGTAGCTTATATACTTTCCAATAGGCTAAACTTTTACAGGCCTTGCATTGCAAGTAGCTGTGCCTCTGGACCAGTTGTAAAGTAACGTGACACCTGAATGCATCTTGCTTCTGAGAAGGTCGGGGTACAGCACTTTAGAAAGCTCTTTAGCAGAATGGGGCTTATATCTCCTGCTTCAGTAGAAGTAGTGTTGCCTGCTAGACAGATCTCAACAACTAGAAACCTCTTCTCCATGAAGAAAGAATTCAGATAGAAAAGAAAGAGAAAGCATACTGACGTGATAGGTTGATCTGCTTGTCCATGAAAACAATTATGTACATCAGTTTGAGTTATTTTGTACATAATTAGAAATAGTCTGAAATAAATTAACAGTTCTCAGTATGTTACTCTAAAGGGTAGCTATTACTGGTGTGTGTATGTGTGTATGTGTGTGTGTGTGTGTGTTTAAATGTTTTATTATTACTTTCATAAAATAGCTCAATTTAAATGGGTAACTATTTTGAAAATTTTCTTTCCAGAGAATAATGAACTTAGCCCATGATGGTGATTGTTTTGAAAGGAAATAGACTTATATATTTTCCCACAAAACAAAATATCTGTTAAAGAAATACTTCTAACATTTAAGATTCTTCCACTTTCTTAAAAAGGTATCTTCTGAGATTGGCAGGCAATTTTGAAATCACAGTGACACAGCCAGGAAAAACCTGCAACTCATTTTCAAATTACTTTGCAAGTTCAGAAATAAAATACTGTAATTCTGGCACCTTTCCGATGTAATTCAACACAGAAGAGGTATAGAAGGAATTTCTCATGGTCCTTGTAAGACTAAGAAATTATTGCTGACTTCCAGTGGTTGTGAAAATATCCAGATTATTACTATTATTATTTTTGTTGCTGTTTAACCCTCACCGAAATAGAAAGTCATTTTATTTCATTGAACTGTCTTTACCATAGAACTTCATCTACACTGGTGTGGGTGTCTGATGTGAGTTTACTGAGAAGGCAAAGTGTCTGTTCTTATCCAGAGCTATGCTGGCATGAGGAGAAGGTAGATTCCAAAATATTAGAAGCAGCCTCTCCATTAAGGTTTGATTAAATAGCTCTTATTTCTGTTTCCATATGTGTGCAGAGCTTTGCATGTTAAATGTGAGGTTAGACAATGATAGGACGTGAGCTTGGAGGAGCACATTATCTTCAACAAGTGCATCTGCTAAAACTTATTTCCATCTAAAATACTCCTAAGCATCTCCCCTCAGATCTGTTGTTTTGTAATCTCTGTTACATAGATAATCTGTTTTTTTAACAATATTATCCTTAGATACTTATAGGAGGGAAACCAGTCTCTCCACATTTCAGAAATGAAGTAAGACTCGGCTTAAATTAAGCCATACATGGTATGGTAGCTTGTTTTCTGTAAACTGGACACAAGATAGATTCATTAGGGAAGAAGAAAACTCAATTGAGAAAATGCTCCTACCTAATGGCAAGCCTGTGGTATATTTACTTGATGTTTGACATGGGAGAGCACAGATCACTGTGGGCAGTGCCACCCAGGGATTGTATAAAAAAAACACCTGAGTAAGTCATGAGGAGAAATCCAGTAAACATCATTTAGAATTATAACTTATATACATAAAATCTGGGGAATTGGTTCTGAAATGTTAGTGTGAAATTTTTAATCCTTCTACAGGTATTTAATGAATATTTTGTTAAAATGATTTTGTTCAATGTAGTTTCTGGGATGGTAGGCTGGAATCTGTAAAATGTGAAAATTTCTTTGTGTGTGTTTTTGTGTCTGTGTTGTATAAACTTATGTGTGTGTAAAGATGTAAAAAAGAGGCCAAAGGAAGATATTAGGTGCCCAGATCAGTCACTAATTCTCTTTTTCCCTTGATATAGAGTCTGATCCTAAACCTAAAGCTAGGCTAGCTAATGGTCTAAATTAAAGGTAAAGATCTAATGATCCTCTTATCTGTTATTATAGTGCTCTAGGTCATGTCCTGCTTTTTACATGGATGCTGGAACCTGAACTAAGGTCCTTATGATTCATGGCAAGCACTCTTGCTTACTAGGCCATCTCTTTAGCTCTGAACATTTTTGATATCTATCATAATAGAAACTTTAAAGATTATCAGAACACATTCTGTGAATGAAGCTGTATGAGGAGATTTCTGAGAGCTCTTTATTGCACTAAGTGCCTCTATAAAGAAATTAGAAAATTCACATACCAGCAATTTAAAAATATATCTGGAAGCTCTAGGAAAAAAAAAGAAGCAAACCCACCAAAGAGTGAAAGGCAGGAAATAATCAAAATCAGGGTTGAAATCAATCAGTTACGAACAAAGAAAACAACAAACCAAGCCTCAAAAGATACAAGATATTGAAGTAATATCTTGTATCTTATCAGAGCATCATGGACTTTAACAAGAGAAACACCAAAAACCCTACACACTCAAAGAAATCAAACAACTTGCTAATCACTGATCTCTGGGTCAGGGAAGAAACAAAGAAAGAAATTAAAAACTTTCTAGAATTTGATGAAAATCAAGGCATATCATGTGTAAATTTATGGGACACAATGAAAACAGTGCTAAGAGGAAACTTTATAGCACTAAGTGCCTCCATAAAGAAATTAGAAAGTCCTTATACAAGCAATTTAAAAGTACACCAAAAAGTTCTACAAGAAAGAGCCAACCACTTCAGAGAGGAATAGGAGGCAGGAAATAATCAAAATCGGGGCTCAAATCAATAAGTTAGAAACAAAGAAAACAATACAAAAATCAAAGAACCAAGAACCAACTGTCTGAGAAAATCAACACGATAGACAAACCCTTAGCCAAACTAACCAAGAGAAAAAGACAGTATCCAAATAAACAAAGTTGGTAATGAAAAGTGAGATATAAGAACAGATACTGGCTTCTGGTTTCCATCTGTGGCTGGAGACTTCTGCCAGGGCCACCAGGACTCCATAGCCAAAATAGTGCCAGGAGAAAATTAGCCTCCCAGACCCTCGGGACACAGGGACTGAGTAAAAACCTGGGACAGGAGCATTCCAGTTTCCATCTGTGACTGGCAACCTCAGCCTGTGCCACAGGGCTCCATAGCCAAATAGCACCAGGAGAAAGCTACCCTCCCAGGAGTGTGGAAAAGCCATGAGTGCAGTTAATTTGAGCACCACTGCTCATGGGACCGTATAGAATCCTCGGAACACAGGGACTGAGGAAAAGCCGGGAACAGGAGCTTTCAAGTTTCCATCTGTGGTGGGAGACCTATGCCTGGACTGCCAGGGCTTCATACAGAGGCCTGCAGGAGGGGCAAGCCACACCAGAGTAAGATCAGCAATCATCAGAGTTAAGAAGATGACAAAAGGCAAGGGCAAGAACATAAGGAACAGAAACCAAGGCTATTTGGCATCATCAGAACCCAGCTCTCCCACCACAGCAAGCCCTGGGTACCCCAACACACCAGGAAAGCAATACTCAGATTTAAAATCACATCTCATGATGATGTTAGAAGACGAAAGAAAGAAAGAAAGAAAGAAAGAAAGAAAGAAAGAAAGAAAGAAAGAAAGAAAGAAAGAAAGAAAGAAAGAAAGAAAGAA
>CM052702.1:26552006-26589824 GCA_028551405.1 Uromys caudimaculatus | reverse complement strand
TCAACAAAACTGCAAAATCTGGAGGAAATGGACAATTTTCTAGACTGGTATCAAATACCAAAGTTAAGTCAGGATCAGATAAACCATCTAAACAGTCCCATAATGCCTAAAGAAATAGAAGCAGTCATTGAAAGTCTCCCAACAAAAAAAGCCCAGGTCCAGATGGGTTCACTGCAGAATTCTATCAGACCTTCAAAGAAGACCTAATACCAATACTCTTCAATCTATTTCACAAAATAGAAACAGAAGGAACACTACCCAATTCCTTCTATGAGGCCACAATTACACTGATATCAAAATTTGACAAAGACCCAACAAAGAAAGAAAACTTCAGACCAATTTCCCTTATGAATATTGATGCAAAAAAACTCAATAAATTTCTTCCAAACCGAATCCAAGAACACATCAAAGTGATCATTCATCATGATCAAGTAGGCTTCATCCCAGGGATGCAGGGATGGTTCAATACCCTGAAATACATCAATGTAATTCACTACATAAACAAACTCAAAGAAAAAAACCACATGGTCATTTCCTTAGATGCTGAAAAAGCATTTGACAATATTTACCATCCCTTCATGTTAAAAGAATTGGAAATATCAGGAATTCAAGGCCCATATGTAAACATGGTAAAAGCAATATACAGCAAACCAGTTGCCAACATAAAACTAAATGGAGAGAAACTCGAAGCAATCCCACTAAAATCAGTGACTAGACAAGACTGCCCTCTCTCTCCCTATCTATTCAATATAGTAATTAAAGTTCTAGCTAGAGCAATTAGACAACAAAAAGATGTCAAAGAGAGGCAAATTGGAAAGCAAGAAATCAAAATATCACTATTTGCAGATGATATGATCATATACTTAAATGACCCAAACATCTCTACCAGAGAACTGCTACAGCTGATAAACAACTTCAACCAAGTGGCCGGATATAAAATTAACTCAAACAAATCAGTAGCCTTCCTATGCTCGAAGGATACACAGGCTGAGAAAGAAATTTGGGAAATCACACCCTTCACAATTGTCACAAACAATATAAAGTATCTTGGTGTGACTCTAACCAAACAAGTGAAAGATCTGTATGACAAGAACTTCAAGTCTCTGAAGAAAGAAATCGAAGAAGACTTCAGAAGATGGAAAGATCTCCCATGCTCATGGTTTGGGAGGGTTAATATAGTAAAAATGGCCATCCTGCCAAAAGCAATCTACAAATTCAATGCAATCCCCATCAAAATTCCAACTGAATTCTTCATAGACTTAGAAAGAGCAATTCTCAAATTCATATGGAATAATGAAAAACCCAGGATAGCAAAAGCTATTCTTAACAACAAAAGAACATCTGGGGGAATCAGCATCCCTGACCTCAAGCTGTACTACAGAGCATTAGTGATAAAAACTGCATGGTATTGGTACAGTGACATGCAGGTAGCTCAATGGAATAGAATTGAAGACCCAGAAATGAACCCACACACCTATGGTCACTTGATTTTCGCTAACGTAGCTAAAACCATCCCATGGAAAAAAGACAGCATTTTCAACAAATGATGCTGGTTCAACTGGCGGTCTACATGTAGAAGAATGAAAATTGATCCTTTTTTATTGCCCTGTACAAAGCTCAAGTCCAATTGAATGAAGGACCAGATACACTGAATCTAATAGAAGAGAAAGTGGGGAAAATTCTCGAACACGTGGCTATAGGGGAAAAGTACCTGAACAGAACACCAGTGGCTTATGTTCTAAGATCAGGAATCGTCAAATGGGACCTCATGAAATTGCAAAGCTTCTGTAAGGCAAAGGACACTGTCAATAGGACAAAATGGCAACCAACCGATTGGGAAAAGATCTTTACCAATCCTAAGTCCAATAGAGGGCTAATATCCAATATATACAAAGAACTCAAGAAGTTAGACTCCAGAGAACCAAATAACCCTCTCCAAAAATGCGGAACAGAGCTAAGCAGAGAATTCTCAACTGAGGAAACTTGAAGGGCTGAGAAGCACCTAAAGAAATGTTCAACATCGTTAGTCATCAGGGAAATGCAAATCAAAAGAATTCTGAGATTCTACCTCACACCAGTCAGAATGGCTAAGATCAAAAACTCAGGTGACTGCAGATGCTGGCGAGGATGTGGAGAAAGAGCAACACTCCGCCATTGCTGGTGAGATTCCAAGCTGATACAACCACTCTGGAAATCAGTTTGACAGACCCTCAGTAAAATGGATATAATACTACCTGAGGACCCAGCTATACCTCTCCTGGGCATATACCCAGAAGATGCTCCAACATGTAATAAAGACACATGCTCCACTATGTTCATAGTAGCCATATTTATAATAGCCAGAAGCTGGACACAACCCAGATGTCCCTCAACAGAGGAATAGATACAGAAAATGTGGTACATTTACACAATGGAATACTACTCAGCTATTAAAAACAATGACTTAATGAAATTTGCAGGCAAATGGATGGTACTTGAAAATATCATCCTGAGTGAGATAACTCAGTCACAAAAGAATGAATATAGTATGTACTCACTGGTAAGTGGATATTAGCCCAAAAGTTCGGAATACCCAACTTTCACTTTACAGTAACCGTTGGACTAAGTGTGAGGTCCCAGATGGAGGAGTTGGTTAAGAGACTGAAGGAGCTGAGGGAGTTTGCAGCCCCAGGGAGGGAGCAACAGTGTCAACTGGCCTGACCACTTGGTGTTCCTGGAGACTGGACCACCAACCAAAGAATACACAGGGAGGGACCCATGGTTTCGACTACATATGTGGCAGAGCAGGGCCTTGTTAGCCATCAGGGGGAGTAGAGGCCCTTGAGCCTGAGGATGTTAGAGGCTCCAGTATAGGGGAATGCCAAGGCGGGAAGATGGGAGTGGGTGGGCGGGTGAGTGGGTGGGAGAATACCCTCATAAAGACAGGGGGTAGGGTAGAGAATAGGGTATTTCCAAAGTGGAGACCTGGAAAGGGGGAAACATTTGAAATGTAAATAAAGCATCAAAAAATTAAAATTAAAAAAAAAGGATACTGATGAAATTCAAAGAATCATTAGGTCGTACATCAAAAGCCTGTACTTCACAAATTGGAAGATCTTAATGAAATGGACAGTTTTGTATAAAGATATCACTTACCAAAGTTAAATCAAGATCATGCAAACTATTTAAATAGCCATATAACCCTTAAAGAAATGTCTCCCCCCACTTCCAAAAATAATGCCTGGAACAGACAGATGGTTTTTAGTGCAGAATTCTACCAGACTTTCAAAGAAGAGCTAATACCAGTACAACTCCAACTATTCTACAAAATAGAAACAGAAGGAACACTGTCAAACTCATTCTATGAGGGCACAGTCACCCTGATACCTAACTATACAAAGACTCAACAAACAATGGGAAAGTCAGACCAAGTTTTCTTATGACCACTGATACAAACATAGTAAATAAAATACTCACAAACCAAATTCAGGAACACATCAAAGACATGATCAATCAAGATCAAACAGGCTCATTCATCCCAGGGACACAGGTATGGTTCAATATATGAAAAGCCATCAATTTAATCCACCACATAAACAAACTAAAAGAAAAAAATCACATTATTATCTCATTAGATGCTGAAAAATGCCTTTGATAAAATCCTACACCTCTTCATGTTAAAGGTTCTAGAGAAATCAGGGATACAGGACACATACCAAAACATAACCAAAGCAATATACAGAAATCTGGTAGCCACTAAATTCCACTAAAATTAGGCGCAAGACAAGGCTAACCATTCTTGCCCTATATATTCAATAGAATACTTGAAGATCTAGCCAGAGCAATAAGACAACTAAAGGACGTCAAGGGAATATAAATTGGAAAGGAAGAAGTCAAAGTACCACTATTTGGGTATATATAAGTGAACCTAAAATATCTACCAGAAAAGTTCTACAGCTGATAAACACTTTCAGCAAAATGGCTGGATAAAAAATTAACTCAAAAAAATCAGTAGCCTCCCCTCTATACAAATGATAAAATGGTCCAAGAAAGAAATTAGGGAAACAACACCCTTTACAGTAGCCACAAATAATATAACATATCTTGGTGTAACTCTACCCAAGCAAGTGAAAGATCTATATGACAAGAATTTCAAGCCCCTGAAGAAAGTAATTGAAGAAAATATCAGAAGATGGAAAAATCTCCCACACTCATGGATTGGTAGGATTAACATATTGAAAATGGCCTTCTTACAAAAAGAAATCCACAGATTCAATGAATCCTTATCAAAATTCCAAAACAGATTTTTATAGACCTTGATTGAAAATTCTCATCTTCATATGGAAAAACAAAGAAACCAGGATAGCCCAAACAATCGTGAACAATAAAAAAACTTTGGGAGGAATCACCTTCCCTGACCTCAAACTGTACTACAGAGTAATAGTAATTAAAAACTGCATGATATTGGTACAAAACCAGACACATTGATCAATGGAATCAAATTGAAGACTCATAAATAAACTCATAGACATATAGACACTTGATTTTTGATAAAGAAACCACACAATAGAAAAATGAAAGTATTTTCAAAAAATGATGTTGATCTAACTGGATATCTACATGAAGAAGAATCAAAATAGATCCATATATATCACCCTGCACAAAACTCAAGTCCAAGTGGATCAAGGACCTCAAAATAAAACTAGATGGGGAGTAGAGCCTGTGCCAGAGCCCTCTGCACGCCAATTGTGCCCAGAGAAGACTTGTCCCCCAGGAGTGTTGACAAGTGAGACTATCAATACTGCTCAGTCAGGGACAGGATCCTTTCTGTTTTCATCTGTACCCAAGAGCTGACCCTGTGCCACAGCCCTCCACACCCCAATCCCACACAAAGAAAACTTGTTTCTTAGGAGTGTTGATACACCCAAGCTCACAGGCTCAAAGGCTCACAGGAGAGACAAGCTCAAGCCAGAGACAGCAAGACCAGCTAACAACAGAGATAAACAGATGGCAAGAGGCAAGGACAAGAACATGAGCAACAGAAACCAATGTGACTTGGCATCATCAGAACCCAGTTCTCCTACCACAGAGAGCTGTGAATACCCCAATATATCCGAAAAGCAAGATTCTGATCTAAAATCACAACTCATGATGATGACAGAGGACTTTAAGAAACACATAAATAACTTCCTTAAAGAAATATAGCAGAACACAGGAAAACAGATAGAAGTGCTTAAAGAGGAAATATACAAGTCCCTTATAGAAATACAGGAAAACACAACCAAACAGGTAAAGGTATTAAACAGAACCATCCAGGATCAAACATGGAAATAGAAACAATGGAGAAATCACAAGAGAGACAACCCTGGAGATACAAAACCTAGGAAAGAAATCAGGAGTCATAGATGCAAGTATCACCAACAGAATATAAAAGATAGAAGAGAGAAGCTCAGGTGTAAAAGATACCATAGAAAACATTGACAGGATAATCAAAGAAAATGCAAAATGCAAAAACCTCCTAACCCAAAACATCCAGGAAATCCAGGACACAATGAAAAGACCAAACTTAAGAATAATAGGAGTAGAAGAGGGTAAAGATTCCCAACTCAAAGGTTCATCAACCATCTTCAACAAAATTATAGAAGAAAAGTCCCTAACCAAAAGAAGAGATGCACATAAACATACAAGAAGCCTACAGAATGCCAAATAGATTGGACCATAAAAGAAATTCTTCCTGTCACAAAATAATCAAGACACCAAATGAACAGAAAAAATAAAGAATTATAAGAGCAGTAAGGGAAAAAGGTAAAGTAACATATGAAGGCAGACCTATCATAATTACACCAGAGTTCTCAACAGAGACTCTAAAATCCAGATGATCCTAAGAGAACACAAATGCCAACCCAGGCTACTATACCCAGCAAAACTCTCAATTGCCATAGAGGGAGAAATCAAGATATTCCATGACAAAAACAAATTTAAACAGTATCTTTCCACAAATCTAACCCTACAAAGGATAATAGATGGAAAACTCAACTACAAGAAGGGAAACTACATCCAAGAAAAGCCAAGAAATTAATCATGTCACAACAAACCCAAAGGAAGAAAGCCACACAAACATAATTCCATCTCTAACGACAAAAACAACAGGAAGCAACAATCACTTTTTCTTAATATCTCTTAACATCAATGGACTCAATTCCCCAATAAAAAGACATAGACTAACAAACTGGATACATCAACAAGACCCAGCATTTTGCTGCATACAGGAAACACACTTCAGTGACAAAGAGAAAGACTACCTCAGAGTAAAAGGCTAGAAAAAGAATTTCCAACAAAATTGTCCCAAGAAACAAACTACAGTAGCCATTCTAATAACAAATAAAATTGACTTTCACCAAAAGTTATCAAAAAAAAATGAGGAACATCATGTCATACTTATCAAAGGAAAAATCTGTCAAGATGAACTCTCAATTCTGAACATCTATGCACCAAATTCAAGGGTACCCACATTTGTAAAAAAACGTTACTAAAGCTCAAAGCATACCTTACACAACAATAGTGGAAATCTTCAAAACTCTACTCTCACCAATGAACAGATCGTGGAAACAGAAACTAAACAGAGACACAGTGAAACTAACAGAAGTTATGAACCAACTGGATTTAACAGATAGTTATAGAACATTTCACCTGCAAACAAAAGTATGTACCTTCTCAGTATCTCATGGTACCTTCTCTATAATTGACCATATAATTGGACACAAAATAAGCCTCAACTGATACATGAAGAATGAAACAATCCATGCATCCTATCAGATCACCAGGCACAAAAGCTGGTCTTCAATAATAACAAAACCAACAAAAATCCCACATACTCATGGAAACTGAACAATTGTCTACTCAATGATAATTTGCTCAAGGAAGAAATAAAGAAATAAATTAAAGACTTTTTCGAATGCAATGAAAATGAAGGCATAACATACACAAACTTATGGGACACAATGAAAGCAATGCTAAGAGGAGAACTCATATCTCTGAGTGCCTCCAAAAAGAAACTGGAGAGAGCATACACTAGCAGCATAACAGCACATCTGAAAGCTCTAGAACACAAAGAAACAAATACACTCAAAAGTAGTAGATTGCAGGAAATAATTAAACTCATGGCTGAAATCAACCAAGTAGAAACAAATAGACTTATACAAAGAATCAACAAAACGAGGAGGTGGTTCTTTGAGAAAATAAACAAGATAGATAAACACTTAACCAGACTGACCAGAGAGCACAGAGACAATATCCAGATGAACAGAATCAGAAGAGAAAAGGAAGACATAACAGAAACTGAGGAAATTAAAAAACAAAATCAGATTCTACTACAAAAGCCTATACTGAACAAAACAGAAAATCTAGATAATTTTCTAGACAGATATCAGGTACCACTGTTAAATCAGGATCAGGTAAACCATCTAAACAGTCTCATAACCCCTAAGGAAATAGAAGCAGTCATTCAAAATCTCCTAACCATAAAAGCCTAGGACCAGATAGTTTTAGTTCAGAATTTATTAGACCTTCAAAGAAGACCTAATACTAATGCTCTTCAATCTATTCCACAAAATAGAAACAGGAGGAACACTACCTAATTCATTCTATGAAGCCACAGTCATGCTTATACCTAAACCACACAAAGACCCAACAAAGAAAGAGACCTTCAGACCAATTTCCCTTATGAGTATTGATGCAAAAATACTCAACATAATTTACACAAACCAAATCCACAAACACATCAAAACCATCATTCACCACGATCAAGTAGGCTTCATCACAGGGATCCAGGGATCCATCAATGTAATGTACTATATAAACAAAACAAACCAATACAGATGTAGATGCTCACAGCAACCACTGCACTAAGGACAGGGACTCCAATGGAGGAGTTAGGGGAGGAACTGAAGGAGCTGAAGAGGTTTGTAACCCCATAGGAAGAACAACAATATAAAGGAACCAGACCTCCCCTAGCTAACTAAACCACCAACCCAAGGGTACACATGGATGGAACCATAACTCCAGCAGTTTATGTAGCAGAGGATTGCCATATATAGCATCAGTGGGAGGGGATGCTCTTGGTCCAGGGGATACTAGATGCCCTAACGTATAGGAATGCCCAAGCAGTGAGGTTAGAGTGGTTGGGTGTGTGTGTGAGCTCCCTCATAGAAGCAGGGGGGGGGAAAGGGTATGGGTAGGAGGTTTATGGAGGGGAAACCAGGATAGGGGATAACATTAGAAATGTAAATAAATAAAATAACCAATAAAAAAAGTGAAAAAACAAAACTAGACACACTAAATATCATAGAAGAGAAAGTGGGAAATATCTTTGAATGCACTGATACAGGTTCCTGGACAGAACAACAATGGCTCAGGCTCTAAGATCAACAATTGACAAATGGGACCTCATGAAACTGGATAACTTCTGTTAGGCAAAAAGAAAACTCAGAGTAAGCAAGACAAGAGTCTTGTGATCTCTTTTCTTCCATAACCTGTGTTGTTCTTGGAATGTGCTTTTGTTCCCCTCACAGGTAATAGTAGGAGTAGGTTTACTTTAGATTACCCATCATCCTACCCACTATTATTCAGAATGATGCTTCTAAGAACAGGTTGTTCTCCTGACTATGTATAGCTTGAAGTCATGTGAACTTGCCTTTGTGGCTGTATCCAACATGAATTCAAATGAACATTGCTCAAATAACCTTGCTTAACCCTCAGAATGTTCTTGGAACATAAACTGTCTAATTAAATCTGCATAAATCTGGCTATTGTCCACCTCATTTTATGCTCTGCTATTTTAGGTTCACCCTGTCAAATAGAGTGGCAGCATAAGATAAAAGGAAAGCTTTTAAAATATTTATGAAAAACATTCTGTCTGAACAGATACTTGATTATTTTGTTTATCTATTTTGTTGTTGTTGTTATTGTTGTTGAAACAGTATCTCCTTATAGATCCTGAGTTAGTTTTAATCTTACTATGTAGTCCACATAAAATTCATAATCTGTCTCAACCTGCTCCGTACTAAGATTACAGAAAGTCTACCCAGGATGCTTGGATCCTGACATTTGGTGTGGTTTTATGTCGACTACTTTGTGGTCAGTGAGGCTATGTCTGGAGGATCAAAGGACATATTCCAAATATCTGAGTGGGAGCCAATTAGGGTACTTCAGGTTTCTGAGCTCAAAAGTAGTACAAACAAAGCACTTCTCACTTTTATTAGTAAAGCAAGAAAAACATGAAGTGATGTTTACAGTTAGTGTAAGAAAATACAAGTATAGTGAGGGAATCCATCTTATCGTCTTTGATCATGTGAAAGGACACAAGACTATTCTTTGTCATTGCATCTCCCACAGAGATAATATTGACATGTCAGGTCATTTGCTTCATGTTCTTGACATCATTCCATTCCCTTATCACAGTTCATGCAATTCTTTCTAGAAAGCCTTTTTGAAAGGCTACCTTGTGGGAAGAACAGTCTGCACTTTGTCTCATGCAAAGTTCACTGTAACTTCACAGGCACCACAGTTTTAGTTGTTAACTGATTTTTATCCATAAATATTTGTACTTATCTCAGAAATAGGAGTTACAATTTATACATTGAAAAGTATCACAGAGGAGGAAAGTTTTCCAAGTGTTTACCTGCCATCCATCTTCCTCAGAGATGTAAGCAGGCTTATACTGAAATCTCATGCAGTTATTTATAAATTTAGACATGGTGTGTACTTACACTGCTGTAGGATTTCCTATGTTTTCTCATGACTTCTCTCAAACAAATCTATAGAAGATACTACAAATGATAATGTATCTCACTACATTCTTTGTATAAGTTGTTTGATATCATGGCCTTTATTTAAATCATAATTTTGGAATATGTTTTTTTATTCCAGAATTTCAGTTTGAATATGTATTTAATTATTTCCATGCATTTAATCAATGTTGTTATTGTTTCAAGTAGGACACTACTTAAGTAAAATAAGGAAAGTGTGAGTTTGACTTGATGCAGCAGATTACTATGTATATACCTACAATTAATTTCTTTTATTTCTTTATATTTAAGCAAAACAAATTGTATACTTTCCATTTCATATATGCATATATTTTAGGAAGCTTCTATAGTGGTATGTTTCTGTATGGCTTTTTAAAAGGCCTGTAGTGTTACCTGTCACTCTTTCTATATCTCTCCTTTATTCTCCTGTCCCATTCCTCCCCCTCCACCTTCCTATTCTAGTTTCCATGCTATCTAGTTATCTATTCATAATACTTTACTCTTTAAACCCTGAGAGATGCCCTCCTTCATCCTGGTGCTTTAATCTCTGTGGCTATTCCAATTGAAACACACATGTCTAAAGCTTTAAAGTCAATATTCACATATAAGAGAAAACATGCAATATTTATCTTTTGGTCCTTGTTACCTCGCTCAGGATGATTGTTTCTAGGTCTTGTAGCTGTCCAGCAGCTATGGAGAACTGGGTCTGCCTGAAAGGGAGGCTGGAAATGAAAAAGGACGGGGTGCAAGAAAAGAATGAAGCCAAGACAAAGTTTCTGATCAAGGCTCAAAATTTAATACTGAGCGCTGCATTTATATAGGGAAAGCCCACAGACCCCATGCTTTGTTTCAGCTGGATTGAGTTGCAAAGCAAGCACAGCATGCAGTCAACTCTTCAAAGCTCCTGTAGGAAATTGCAAATGCAGTGAGGCCAGACAACTCTAGCTAGGCTTTAAAACCATTGTGGGTTTGTTAAGCCTACTCAAGGGCTCAATTCCCCCTTTTTTGTTTTTTAAAGATGAGCTGGATGGGAGCACAAGATTTATTTGTTTTCCATAATCCCAGCTAGGGTAAAGAGTGGCTAGGCGAATGTGTCTATCTTAGGTCGGTGTCTATATTGCTCCTTCTTACCCGTCATGGAGATCAAACATAGCTTTTGATGTATGTCTCTTGTCTTAGGTCAATAGGAGTTCAAGAACACGCTTACCCGTCCCTGGCTACCAGCCTTAAATTCAGACCAAAGCCATGAAGGGCATATAAATATGTGCTCGATGCATTTTTTCGTAGTGATGGATAACTGCTATGGTGAATAGCTGAGCTTGCTGAAAGTATCCTGTGTGAAGGCAATCTGTTTAAGATACAAGGTCCAAAAGTTAAAAGCAACAAGAATATAATTAATGGTCCAAGCAGTGTAGAAATTAAAGTTGTCTGCGGGAATTCTTTTAAAGGTGGGGAGGAAAGGGTTTATATTATATTATAGCATGTAGCCTATCACCAAGAATGTAAGGGCAGGAACTCAAGGCAGGAACCTGGAGCCAGGAAATGAAGCAGGGCCACAGACGGTGCTATTTACTGGCTTGCATCTCACAAATTGCTCAGTATGTTTTTTTCCAACATAATATTTTTATTAATTTTGGGGGAATTTTGCATAAAGCACACTCACTTCCATTTCCTCCAAAGTTGACCTTCGTACTCTTGCCCTACCCCCACCCCCAGAAAAGAAAAGAACAGAAAAGGAATGATAAAAGTCACCAAGTCCAATTTGTGCTGCCCATATACTCACTGGACCATGGTCAAACTCCTAATAGTCATCCCCTGAAGAAGAACTGAATCCTTCCCCTTCCCCTCTACCAGAAGCCACCTGCTGTAAGAACTACATTTCAAAAACTTTAACACATTTTTAAAAAAATCTCTTCAGTATCTTCCTGTCTGGACTAGTTTTTGGAGGGGCAGGGAAGGAGAAGGGAGGTTGTCACAGAACCCTTCAATATCCCTCATTCTTAGAAGCTTCCAAGATGAGTTTCAGCAATATTCCAGTATTTGTAGTACGTCAGAAACCTTGAAACAAATCAGTGACTCCTTGCATTAAGAATTTGCATGTAAAGCTATTTGGGCAAAATAATATACTGTGTGACATACAGCAGATTTCAATGTCACCTTAGTAAATGAATGTGAAATAGAAACATGGTCGAACAGAGCAGTGGTGAGAGGCAAAACTAAAGATGCATTGGAGGAGGTGATGGGTATAGGAGCGTAGACTCTGAAGAAAGAATTATGCCAATTCTGAGTGGGCCCAGTCCTCAAAGACCTGGGACGCTCAGGCTACCACCAGTCCGGCCTTGCCCCATTGCTACTCACTGGGTGATTGTATCACTCACCTGTGGACCATCCTGTGGCATGGGGCCTTCACTGCTCATGGTGCCACTTACTCTGTTGCCCTGATTTGGGGAGGGGAGCATGGGTACTGCCTGTGGCCTGCAAACACAATTGTGGCCAGAGTACTGGGCAGGGCAGACAGTGGCAAGGGTAGAGTGATATGCAGCAGCCTGGAGGTAATGTGCCTTCTGCTGTCAGCATGCTGCCCAGCTGCAAGGTCATCTTGATTCTGAGCTGCAGCAGCAGGACGCCAGAGATGCAGAGTGGTTCATTTTCTCGATTGAATCTCCTCAAGGGACTTCTGAGGTCCATGTTGCCACCAGAAGCCGTATTGGTATCCATGTTCCATGTTGCTTCCAGAGACTGTGTTTATTTCCATGGTCCAGTGCTGCTGGCAGAGAACCATGTTGATGTTCATGATCTATGCTGAAAACAGAGACTGTGTTGATGTCCATAATCATGCTGTCGCTGGAAACCATTTGGAAGTCCATGATCCATGCTGCTGTTGGATGCTATGGGCAAGGAATTTAGTTTTTACACTTAAACTTCTCCAAGAATCTAGCTCAAACTCTCCCCAATGCTTTGCTTGCCCCCCCCCCCCATGTCTGTCAGATGTATCTTCTGGATTGGTGATAGTGAGGATAAAACTGTACTAGTTAAAACCCCGATTAGTTGTGTGTCAAGCCCCAGAGTCCTGTACAACAGGTCTCAAGGAAACTTAGGGCAAGTCTCAGTAACTGCACCTGCTTCCAAAACTTCTCACCCCACCCTCTACCCTAAATCTCTCTAACTGAGGAATTGGGTTTCACTTTTATCACTCAGATTTTCTATCTATAAATCCCAGCCATTTAGGCTATATAATTTTGGCCTCTTGGTTCATGGCTCCTCCTTTGGTTTGCTGTCCATCCCCTCTTCTTCTGCTTTCCCTCCCCAACCCTCTTTCCCCTTATGGCCCAGTTCACTTTGCTATACTTATTCTGGACCCTTCCAGATGCCTCTAGCTGTTTCCCTCATATCTACAATAAAAATCTCAACCATACCTAGGAGCATTTATGTTCTCATTTTCATTCATCTGGTACCAAAACCACAGGAGTGGCATATATGAGTTCCCTTTCAAGGGACTCAGCCTCTGTAAGTTTCTATTTAGACTCTCCTAAAATATGCATGTATGTTTCTGCTAGCTTCTGCCACATTCCATATTTGACTCCAAATTCTAGAGTCTGCCTCTTTAGCTACTTCTTCCCTCTACCTACCATCTGTCTCTCCTCAACTACTTGTCTCTCTCTGGCTCCTGGAACTTACTATGATCTCAGTGGTGCCACCACATGAGCAATTTTGTACTAAGACACTTACCCATCTCCCTCTCTTAGAACCATCCCTTTTCCCAAAAGTCTTGCTCAGTCTGCCTCTTCACTCTCCTCTATTGATCTTTCATGGCTCTCAGACCCTTTCGAGAACTTCCTTGTGTCCCCTAGAAGCTGCAGTCCCATGGTTTCTCTATGCCTCCATGACCTCTATGATATTAGAATGCTCCCTCAGGTGGAGTTCCTATCTAAGACCCTTGCCCCTTGTAATGACTATTCCTGGTTGTCAACTTGACTATATCTGGAATAAACTACAATGACAAATTGGAGGGCTCACCTGTGTTCCAGATCTTGAGGCTGGAAGAAACAAGTTTCTGACCTGGATCTTGCCATGGAGATCTTGAGGCATAGTGACCATGAGAAGCTTAGGCCTAGGCAAGGTAGTACATGCCTTTAATCCCAGATCTCTGAGTTCAAGGAGATCTGAGGTAAGGAGATCTCTGAGTTCAAGGTCAACCTGGAACGAAGCAAATCATGTATCCAGGCATGGTGGTACATATCTTTAATCTGGGCCACACCTTCTGCTGGAGACCTACATAAGGACATTGAAAAAAGGAAGATTCACTTTTCTTCACCTGTTTGCATTTACTTGACAACACAGCTGTTGGAACCTACTTTTACAGAAGACCAGCTGAAACAACAAGACTCATGGGACTGAGCAACTACTAGATTCTTGGACTTCCAATTCAGAGCTGACCATTGTTTGGATGGTTGGACTACGGACTGTAAGTAATACCAATAAATTCCCTCAATATAGAGAGATATTCCATAAGTTCTATGACTATAGAGAACCCTGACTAATAACACCCTTCACATCTACCTCATTTTCTCCTTTCTCTGAGTTCTCTCTTTGAACATATTGGAACACTTCTTTTGGTGGAGTTCATTTTGCAACTTTTTCTCCTTTTTTTCTTGGACTCAGCAATTGCAATAAAGCCTCACTATGTTACTGCTAATTTGATTAATTACTTGATTTTCAATTTTCCCAGATTACAACAACTTCTGCCATCATACAAATAAATGTTCTCTAAGTTTCTTAGAGCTCAACTTTCTCCACTTGGCAATCCTGAGAATAACTACTTTCTAGTCTTCAAAATTATTTAACTCTTAAGATTTCTCTGTGCTTTGCTCTCAAGAAATCTTTTAAGGCTGTTGTCTTTATTAAATTCTAAGATCTACTCAGGTTGATAGTAACTACTTGAAGATCTATGTCTAGCCTCTTTGTCTTTGCTAACTTCATTAGGCTATAGTTTCTAGGATAAACTGAGTTTTATAAGAAACTGATATTCTGTGTTGTTTCACTGTAAAAAGGATCAGAAAAGTAAAGTTCCCAGTCTCCCTATGGACTGCATTAGTTTTGATGCTAAAAGATCTTCAGTTAAATCTTCAACTCAAAATTTTAAGGCTCAAACTTAACATGGATCGGCATGTAAACTTCCTAGTCCTATAAAACATGCTAACATTTTGTAAACTGTTAAAGATAATTAAGTCATGTAAGTTAATTCTCAGTCACCTCATTAATGAACACATTCTTGAATGTGCTTAGAACTATGTTTAGAGCTCATTTAACAAGCTTTATTTAGCCTCCTTTTGTGCTTTCAAGGTTAATCCTAGAGCAAGTAACTAAAATCAAATAAAGTTTGTTTAAAATCAGGTATACCTATAGTTAATAGAAAATGATCCTCAAACTCTTAAGAGACATGTTGAAGGTAGAATGTAAAATGTTTGATAAAAATGTTTCCCATGATAGACAGAAATATCAGCTCCTAGAGGTGACCCTAAGAACTCCAAAGAAAATGATGGGACACCAATAACTCCATCTGGATTATGGAAACACTATCCACTGAGCAAAGAACAGCCCTACACCTCACCCACCATGAGGGTTCTGCACAAATGGTGGACAATTTTGGGTTGACTGCTCCATTCTGCCTCACCAAAGTAGACTTAAAAAAATGCTTCTTAATTGTGATTTAAAAATATCTCTGTCCAGTCTATATACCCAGCTTTCTGGAGAAAGTACTAATTTAACCTGAGTCATTTGTTTAGCTCCCTAAGATTTTACTATTGCTCAAAGGATTGGTTGGAGTCTAGTGATTTTTCTACAATGTTTATTTCAGTACAGATTACAAACAATGGTAATGCTAATATGTCTATAACTCTTGACCTTTTATAAACTAAACATTTCTTATAAGCTTCAGGGAGTAACAACCTGTATCCATCTCTCACAGGTCAGAAGAACTCCAGATAAATACTCCTGTCAAGCAACAGCCCAAAGAGCCTCACTTGCGTATTCCTGAGGGTGTGATTCCACTCTCTCTTGGTCTCAGGATTCCTCCTCTCCCCAAACTACTAGGACCCATTGGCCTGGAAGTTTCAAGTGTACAACCAAGATAAAAAATTCTCCTAAATTCCTTAACTTTTCTTTCTGTTTCTTATCTATGAGTCCCAGAAGATTTGCAATAAACCAAAGACTGTAATCTGCTTCAAAACTTACGCAATGCATTAGCCCAGGTGTTTCTTTGGAATGTACACCTTAGAATAGTCTATAGTATCTAACACCAGGTGCTCATGTAGAACCTGGGCAGCAAGTGAAACAGATGTCCCATGGCTTATGTCCTGCACCCCTCTCTTTCTTCCCAGCTTTGACCAACATTTCAGTCTTCTTGGGTTCCCTGAAAACAATACCCCACATCAGCAGAAATAACTTACAGCAGAGATTATGTTACCCCCTATGATCAACAAAAATACTGCAATGTCAAGACTCAGATAAACTTGGGATAGGTCTCACTCTGTGCCTGTGACTCCTCCCAGCACTTCTTACCCACATCTTACACAAAATCTCTCTAGCCCAGAGCCTAGGCTTCTCTTTTCTTATTCAGCTTCTGTTCCTCATATAACTCATCCATTTTGACTATGTGCTCTCTTGGTTCCTATATGCTTTCTTGGCTCCTTTGTCCACTGCTCCCTTCTTGCTTTTTGGCTGCTCTTTTGGTCCATTTGTACCCCTTCTCCTGCTCGCCCTTTCTTTCTTTCCAGTTTACTGGTCATTTAGTCTGGACCCTTCCAGATGCCTCAGGCTAGACTCTCCTCTTTATCTACAATAAAACCCTTCTCAACCATACCTAGGAGTGGCCATGCTCCCATTTTTATTCACTGTGTGCATGCCCATTCACGATTCTCTCTTAGAGTAATGAGTGGGTGAGTAGAACTGTCTCCTGAGAGGCTTCATCTAGCATCAGATGGAAACAGATGCAGATATCCACAGCAAACATGAGGCAGACCTTGCAGTCTTCTGGAAAAGTGGGGGATAGGATTGAACAAGACAGAGGGGTCAAGCACACCACAATGTGACCTACAAAGTAAACTAACTTAGGCCCAAAGGGGTTCACAGAGACTGAACCATCAACCAAAGAAAATGCAGGGGCTGGACTTAGGTCCCCTACACTTTTGTAGCAGATGTGCAGTTTGGTCTTTATGTCGATTCCCTTACAATTGGAGCACAAATTGTCTCCGACTCTATTACCTGCCATTGGATCCCCTTCCCTTAACTGGACTCACTCATTGGCCAACAGTGTGAGAGGATGCATTTAGTCACACTTTGACTGGATGTCCCAGGGCAGGGTGGTATCATAGGGTGTCTTTCCCTTCTCTTAGGAGTAGGAGAGGGATAATAGGGGGATTTGTAAGGGTGGTTCTGGGAGTAGAGGGGGGAGGGGAGCTGTGAACGGGATATAAAGTAAGTAAATATATAAATTAATTTTAAAAGTTCTTCACATTTCATAAAGCAAAATCTTTATATTATTAGTGAATAAAATTGTTTCAAATCTCATGAAACTTGAGAACAATGAAGGGTGCATCAGAATAAGAACTTGCTGACAATAACATTGTTTAAGTTATTAACCATGGCATTTCTAGAGTCCCAAGTAATTGGCTATTGCTAAAAGTATAAAAAATATTCTTAGACTTAATGTGGTTGATTAACAGCATTAGATAAATAGGAAAGTTAATCACATGTAAATGCAGAAACCTATGAAAGAAAGTCACGTGGCAACAGAAGCAGATATCCTAGTCATTCCCCTGCAGCCTCTGAGACACCAAGACATTTTCTTTTTTGTTTATTTATCAGCATCCTCCATGATGCTCCAGACACTGAAGAGGTCTGTCTCTGTGACCTTATATAGAACATATGTTTGCTTGCATTTTTTCTTCAGAATTTGAGAAAATAAATTTCTGTTATTTTTTAAATTGGATATTTTATTTATTTACATTTCAAATGCTATCCCTTTTCATGGTTTCTCCTCTGCAACCCCCATATCCCATACCCCCTTACCCTGCTTCTATGTGGGTGGTCCCTCTCCCACCCACCCACTCCCACCTCCCCGCCCTGACATTCCAGTACACTGGGGCATTGCACCTTCACAGGACCAAGTGCCTCTCCTCCCATTGATGCCCGACAAGGCCATCCCCTGCTACATAAGTGGCTGGAACCGTGGGTTGCTCCAAGTGCACTCTTTGGTTGGTGGTTTAGTCCCTGGGAGCTCTGGGAGGGATCTGGTTGGTTGATATTGTCGTTCTTCCTATGGGATTACAATCTCCTTCAGCTCCTTCAGTCCTTCCTCTAACTCTTCCATTGGAGTCCCCAGGTTCAGTCTGACAGATGGCTGTAAGCATCTGCATCTGTATTGGTCAAGATCTGGCAGAGCCTCTCAGGAGACAGCTGTATCAGGCTCCTATCAGCAAACACTTCTCATGTCAGGTGTCAGCAATAGCATCTGGGTTTGGCGCTGCGTGTGGGATGGACTCCCAGGTGGGGCAGTCTCTGGCTGGTCTTTCCTTCAGTCTCTGAGACCATATCCAGAGGTTAAGCACGGGCCCCCAGTTGAGGGATGGGGCCACCTACCCATCTCCAAAATTTTAACCCAGAATTGCTCCCATCTAAAGGAAATACAGGGACAAATTTCTACTATTTTAAGTTTCCAGTTTAGTTTATTAAATTTAGATTTTGTTAAGTATACATGTGAAAGGTATTGTATGTGTATATATTTACCCAAGAAGATTTGATCAAGCCTACTAAAAGCAGAGAGAAATCAAAGAAGAATTAATATATATTAAATGGAATTCAAGCTAAGCACAGTAGGGAAAATTAGATATATATCCTGAATGATACTATAATGGGTAAATCTTACCAGGCAAAGGTGATCCTCATGTGAGTTATAAAATGTCTTTTACAAGAAAATTACATAAAATAGAATCACACAGAAAGCACAAAAAGAAAGAAAAAATGATAAATGTTACATAATCATTGCCATACTATCAGCAATAGTTTAAATCTGGAAGTTATACATACTTACAGGGAATGGAAAAAGAAATATGATCATTGATGTTGAATAAAATTTTTGTTTTTACACCAGCATGTATTATTTTTAAAAACACAGTACATTTGTGAATGAATATGTAGAATATGGTGCCATGTTTTAGCAAGATTATAGGTATAAATCATGTGAATCTATGTAAATGTCATATAAAGATTTAAAAACATGCAAAGGAAGAATGCAGAAACTAAGACTGTGGAGAAAGGAGACAAGGTTGGATTTGAGACAGTTCTTAATTGCTATCTATTATAATGTAGTTCTGTATATCTATAAAACTGGTACTAACAAAAATCAACAGGATAATTTAGACTCATTTTGTCTTAGTTTGGGTTTCCATTGCTGTGAAGAGGCACCATGACCATGACAACTCTGATAAAGGACATTTAATTGGGTCTGGCTTATAGTTTTAGAGGTTTAGTCCATTATCATCATGGTAGTTATCATTGCAACATACAGGCAGACATGGGGCTGAAGGTACCTGAAGTTCTACATCTTGATCCAAAGGCAGACAGAAGACTAACTAGGCAGCTAGGAGGAGAGTCTCAAAGCCCACTCCCACAGTGACACACTTTCTCCAACAAGGACATACCTACTCCAACAATGCCATTCCTTCTAATAGTGCCACTCCCTGAGCCAAGCATATTCAAACTACTACACATGTCCAATCCTAAATCACTGAATGTCATTTTAAACTATTCTGAAAAAGTTCCATATTCTTTGTTATTGTTCTGAGAACCAGTAACCATTACCTTAGTGTATTTTTAAATATGACATTTGATCCTCACAATCTATATTTGTGTTTCTACTTTGCATTTCAAAGGAGATAACTGTGTTGAGACATTGGAGTAGGAGCTGAATGATCAGGAACTCCTTGATCTCTAGGGTAGGAAAGCTCCACAAATACTTTGAAAGATAAATTCATTATCTAGACCCCAAGAGGAGAAGGCTGAACATGTCAGGGAAGAGGTCAAGGAAAGAACATGAAACATATTAAGGTTTCCTGCATCTAAAGGCTTAAAGACAGTTATGAATTCCAGTCAAAGTTAATGTCTTAAATGGTTTTCCCATTTAAGAAAATATTTACAATTTGTTCTTAGAAATTCACTCAAAAATACTGTTGAGAATAATTTATCTTGCCTCTTTTTACCCTATCAATATTTAATGAGTAAGCATTTAATCATTTCAATGAATGATTGAATAGTGTATTTACATGCATTATTCATGTCTTCTTTGCATCTTTTCTGTTTGTAAAACTGATATTTATGCAAGCAATGAAACACATTTTAGTCTTGTTGAACCTGCTGTTTTATTAAACCCAGAACTACCTGCCTTGGGGAGGGAGCATAGCCATAGTGGGATAGACCCTCCCCATTTCAATTAGTAATCAAGAAAATGCCTCACAAACAGGCCTATAGGTCAATCTGATTGAAGAAATTCCTCAATTAATGATCCCCCTTTCCAAGTGAGTCTAGTTTATATCAAGTTGACAAAAACTAACCAGTATCTGCCTTACCGTGAAATTACATGTTCTGCCTATTCATTCTACCTTCTATATACATTCTTCTCTTGTTTTCTTCTGTGACTCAGTATTAATGACTAATGTTACTCAAACTTTTGCTTTGCTTTGTTTGTTGGTTTTTCTTCTTTTTCCTTTCCACTCGAATCTTATAAAACCAATATATTAGTGTATATACTAACATCAGTATAAAATGATTGGCAGTTATGGGTAACCAATTCTTATGTAACTATCTTTATATTTTCACTATGAATTTACTCGCTGACAGATTTTTTTTCAGAAAATATTCTATCATGAAAGTAGAAAGAATCCGGTCTTGTATCAGTCAAGCTGAAGAAAAAATCCTAAAAGTCCACACTACAGTCTCTTTCTTCTTGGATAGTGCAAGCACTTCCTCTGAAACAAAATGAGATGTTTTAATTCAATCAATCAATCAATCAAAAACTGCAAGTCAGGTTTTTTGTCACTGTTGTTTGTTGTATTTTGTTTTGGTTAAGATAGGGTCTCATTATGTAGCCTTGCTTGACCTGAAATTCAGTGTGCAAATGAGGCTAGTCTTGAACTCACAGAGTTCTACCTGCCCTTCCTCATGAGTGTAGACATGAAAGCCATGCATTACTATGCAGCTCAAAAGAATAAATTAAATGAAAATGTATATATCTATATCTCAATGCAAAACACAAGTTATGAAGACAATATAACTCCTCCAAAATTCACTAAGATGAAAATAATGCCCCACCGTAAGAGTGAATTAGATAAAATCAAAGACAAATAGTTCAGAAGAATGTTTATAAGTTGTTTAAAGAATTCAAAAATAACAAATTCTTTCATGAATCCCCAAAGAACATAAGCACATGGTAAAATAAGGAATTCTATGCAAGACATGAAATAAGTATTTAATAAAAAATGCTAAGAAAAACCCACAATATATACTGAAATACTGAAAATAAGTCACACAACACACACACACACACACACACACACACACACACACACAATACACACACACACACACACACACACACATTCACACAAACAATTTTAGTTTGAGTTACACTGCATAGAGAAAAAAATGTTCTTCCCAGAAATTACATTAAAAATCTCAATACTAGGTGCATAATACCCCCGGTTAAGCTATAGGTTAAGGTATCTTGTAGAGCCCCCAAATAATACAGGCTATTGCCATTATTTTTGGTTTCCCACCAGAACCTGATTGTAAGACTCTTGATGATGACAGCACACTATTTGGCCGCAGGACACAGAGAAATCAAGTTAGTGCTGACCAGGATGTTTGATCCCTGCTGCTTAACTCTCATAGTAACAGGTGGGTCATACAGGCTATTGAGAATTAACGGTAATTATTGGTCTCACTATAAACCCTGTGAGCTACAACAATGTCTGGCAAGCTAAGGCATGCCCATGGATACATAGTGGCATGAGGGGAGATAATCAGCTGCTTTTCAGTTGGGTTTAAGACCTGCTTCACAGGAGGAAACACATGCCTGGTACTGGAAAACTGTCCAAAGATTAATATTTGAGGATCTCACAGGCCCCAAGCATGAACCCACTACTATTATTTTGCTAAATGGATATGATATCAAACTGCTCTCTAAATTTGTATCTTTGGGATCACAGATTAATGTAGTTTTCAGGCCTCACCAGAAAAGTTTCTTTGTTCAATGGATGGCAGTTAGCAAATGAATTGACAATTTATGTTCAGAAAAATAAATGTCTGTAATGTGCTAAGCCACAAGTGAGACATTTAAAGCCCCTCTATCAAAGAGTCACAGACAATTTTGGGAAAAAAGGTAAGATTACAAGAGCCAGAGTTTGGGAGGACCAGAGTGAAACTGTCTTCTACACATGACCTCACAGCAATGGTTACCTGCACAAGACTTACACGTAATCAAGCCAGTCAACATGCCTGCATAGGGTGGGGAGGGGCTTCTGAGCTTCCGTAAGTTACTGAGGGGTTATTGACAGCTGATGATTTCTGAGGGGAAAGGAGTAAGTTTTCTTTAAGAGTGTTGGCCCCTTGCAGGTCAACCAAACTCCAGTGGATAGTCTCATACCTATAGAGTCCACAGGCAGCATAAATTGTCCTGGATAGGTTATTTAACAAAATAAACAAATAGGAGAACATTAAAGTGGGGATTTTGGGGGTGGCGGTAAAGATTGATCTAGGAGGAGTTGGCAATAAATCAGATTTATACATTATATAACATCCTCATGGTAATAATAGAAAGTATTTATTCTTTTAAAAGAGGAGAAAAGGCTTTAAGGGAAAAGGGCAGAGAAGGGTCAAAGAACACATAAAATATGAAAGTGAAATGGATATATTGGGGTGTGAAGGGCACCAAAGTGAGGAGGATCAAATTCGTGGAGGATAATAAGCCTGGGGAATCAAAGGTAAATAGGTTTGAAAGTGTCATAAAGAAATAATTGTCTACCTTGTAAGCTAATTAAACAAAATAAAATTGAAAAATAGCGAAATAAATAAGACGGGGGGTGACCACAGATAAAAGTCAGTAGTAAAGTATTTGTCTGGCTTGTGCTGGGTGTGTTTTAGCTCCCAATACTGACAAATAGCAACACAAAACAAAAACAAAAATGAAATAAACCAACAAAAATAATATTAAAAATCCAAATAGTGAATTTATAAACTTGAAACCTATGAAAGCCTTAGTTCTTCAGCCAATAAATCGTATATAAACTAGTTTGTACCCTAATATTGATAATAATACCTACCCTTACCCTAACATTAATCCTAAACACAATCCTATAAGATGGCATTTATAGTTAATTTATTTATTTACTTTGATGCTAGGAATCAAATTCAGGGCTATAGGCCCATAAGGCAAGGGCCTACCACTGAGTGTATTTCAGCTCTAGGGATGCATTACTGTATTTCCTCATGAGATCCTTGGCCATGAAGAAAGGCCTTTTTCAGAAAACCTCTTACAGTTTTCATTTTGTACTTTAGTTGCTCAAAGGAGCTCTAAAGTAACATGACTCAACTATTTTATGTAATGACTATACCTTTTTTGTCATTACAATAAATTGCTGTGATCAAGCTGTGGCAAGAACACATTCATGGAGTGTGGAGAGTCTTAAAATTTGTTGCAAAGGGAAGAAGGCATCTGGGAGAAGCTGGGTCTTCTGATGATGTTCCAAGCGGATTTCCTTCTAGCAAATTCCTCTTCTTGTTCCATTGCTCCTGGCACCATGATGTAGTTTTAAATGCTATTGTCATTGCTCTTCCCACTTATGGTGGGATTCAGAAGGCAGAATGACTACTCTACAGCAAATGGAATTATATGAATTAAGTAGAGCCTTACAACATTGCTAAGTTACAGCCAGGGTCAACAGCTTCCTACTCTACTCATGAATAGGTCTGAAGAAATGAGCCCATTGTCTTGAGCACACACAACACTCCTAGGAGGACATTGACAGGATATAATGATAATCTTAGAAATTTACCTAAGGATTGACATGACAAGCTCTTTCAAGAATAATTTCTGGTTTTGTTTGTTTTAATGTCTCAGCCATCTCTCCTGCCCTCAAGAGTATTTTAAAGTCATGATTTTGCATGAAATCAATAGAACTGCCCTATCCCTGGTACTCAGCTCTCAGTACCTCTTGACGGCCTATGATTGTGAGTCACCTAGCTGCTTGCCCTGATAAGATGCTTTGTTCAACTATCAAGTGCACTTCTCTTTTTCTGGAAACCCCCAGCTAAATGAAGTCAAGTAGCTTTCCAAATATTTGGCCTGAAATATTGCATTTCACTCAGCATTTCATGCAATAGGAATAAACCTTCCTTAATTGGGTACCACAAATCAACCTTGTGTTTATCTTAATAAAAGTATGTCTGTGATTCTGCCCTAAATACTAAATATTAATATTCTATCTTACCTTTAAACTATTAATTCTTCAAGGATATTGTGTGATTTTACAATATTCTGAAAGTATCTTTTACATTCTAGGAGACTGGAACTTTTGCTAGTCCTCATACTAAGAATTAATACTGCACCTTGAGGTCACTTAAAACTTAAGATTGCTAGCCTAGTCCATACTCAAATGGTTTGTTTAATTTGCTCTTAATAGGCAATCTTTAAGGTTGTAACAACAAACCTTATTTCCCTTATATTTCCCATGAAATAAACGTTTACAACCTAAACTAATGCATAGGAACAATCTTATGCTTAGGAGCCACAGAGGTTCTTGTATTCACAGGTAAGCATTAGGGAATCCAGGAATGTGAAATATGCAGTGTTGCCTCTTCAACAAAAGAGATGTATAATGTGTTTCCCACTCAGAAGGCTGGGTTAGTAGCCTGGTGATCTCTGTGTGCCAGGCCACATCTGGATTCCCCCACACTCTTAGGTTTATCTCACTTAATCTGTAATGCCATTGCTAACCAGACCCTTAACATGATCTGTTTAACTTTAAGACTGCATTTTTAGTTAATCTATAGAAGATGTCTTTATATGGAACCATGTCTTAAGCTTTATCATATACATATGATTGAGTTATCACCAAGAAATACTTTTTTCCAATTCTTGCCTCATGTGGATGGACACTCTGCTAGCTGTAGTGCTTGTAGAAACCCCCACTGGTGCCCAATGTGGGGCTCAACCCTCTGAGAAGGTAAGAAAATTTTTCTTTAAATAGAAGCAGGGAGTAGGGGGTTCCATCCTCCTACCAAAGGGCCAGGTCTGTAAGTAAGAGAGGAAAATAAGCATGGGTTCTTCTCAGTCTATCGAGAGAAAACATTTCATACTATTATTGAGATGTTTGTTAAGATCCAAGGAAGCAAGATATTCAGAGCTACAACTCTGCAACTTTGTACAAGTAGCTGTCAAATTTTATCTTGAGTATCCTTTGATAAATGTTGACAATTGGAAATACATAGGAACTAATGTAAAAAGAATTCATGAGGTGGGAAATAAAATCCCTGTCAATTATTTTACAAGCTAGAGTATAGTAAAGCCAGTAGCCAAGCTAGGGAGGGTGGGAACTTGTCCTTGAAGCTTGGAGCTTTGTCTGATGCAACACCTGAATTACAAGGAGTGGCTGGAGTGCCACTGCCAAAGCACTTAGATTTTTTTGTCTACCCATACACAGTAAAAATATTTATTTCACCACATGTATCTACACAGGTATTTTAATATGTCACTGTGACAAAGGAGTTTTGTTATACCACACCTCTCAGAAGTTTTCATACCTTAATTCTCTTCACCTGTGTTGTGATCACTGCACTGTCCTGGGCACTAGGCTGCATCTGTGCCTTCAAATGGTAATGATGCCAATGGCTATGTCGAGGAATCTGGAAGCAAAAATTATCTACTATAATATGACTATAGTTTTCTGATGTAACCTTGGTTTTGAGTGAAGGTAATAACTTTATCCAGGATGTGTTTCCAGCATTGCCTCAGGTAGGTTTTTTTGGAATCCAGTGCCTCTGGCTCTGTAAAGAGTCATTTGCTACTTTGACCATCCAACTCTGAAGTTTCTTCAAAAATGTGACTAAGATCCTGACTTATTGTTTAAGAAAACACTTCTGCAAATACTTTTTTTTTCTGCCTCGCCCAACTCTTTATAAATATTTTTTGGAAGCTTCTCAAAGATAAAATAAAAATAAAAAAATATAAAAATCTAAGGCCAAGCTTCTCTAAAGCCAGAATGTTTTTGTTTCTCACACATGTCCTTCCTATTTTTTCCTACTTCTATAAAAACGTTGTTTTCTCAAGTGTCTTCTGTTGTTTCTCTTCTACATGACACAAAGCCCAGAGTAAGAGTTGAGAAGAACAAAACTGTATTTAATTGGCAAGAGTACCTGTTATTTTCTCATCACAGAAACACATGACAAGCTGTCTGATTTCAGAGATAGCAAATTATAACTATGCATTTGTCAGCAGCGTCTATTCTTCTCAGACTAGAAGTCAGGAAACACATGTTAAATACTTTCAGAAGCATCAATTATAAGTGATCGAAGACAGTGTTTACATAAAGCAGGTACAAACATTTTATGAAGTACCACTCTTCTTTCTTCTCTTCCCTCCCTCCTTCTCCGTGTTCCCTGCCAAATACTCACCCCCTCCTTCCTTCCTTCTATTCTTCTTCTTGGTTATAGGCATGAGTTCCCTGTAAGTTACAAAAGCCTCAAATGGAGTTCTTTTGGCCATTTGGGTTTTTTTCACTCTTATATTCAATCCCTCTTGTCCCTGTGTGTACCATGGTTGTTTAAACTGCATCAGGCTGGATCCCCACAAGCAGGATTCTCAGAGCCGTTGGTCCTTACTCCATGATGGCAGCCTGGAAATGCTGTTCTTGTATCAGTGAAAAAATAAATCACAGCTATCGGGTGAATTAACTCAGCAGCAAGAGGGAAGGTCACTCGAGCAAAGGTGGGTCATCTTTTTTCTATGCTATTTTTCTAATCAGGACTGTTAACAGACGGTACTGCCCACAGTGCTCACAATGCCCACAGTGCCCACAGTGCCTACAATGCCCACAGTGCCCACAATACCTACAATGTTCACAGTGCCCACAATGCTCACAGTGCCCACAAGGCCCACAGTACCCACAATGCTCACAGTGCCTACAATGCCCACAATGCTCACAATACCCACAATGCTCACAATGCCCACAATTCCCAGTGTCCACAATGCCCACAATGCTCACAGTGCCTATAAGCTCACAGTGCCCACAATGCCCACAATGCTCACAATGGGGGTAGGTCTTCTGCATTAATTAAGACTATTAAGACAGTTCATCAAGTGCAGCTCCCTATTCAGATGATTCTTCTTTGAGACAAATTGACATTAAAATCAACCATAATTGCACATTAATGAATCAAGAGCTTTCTGAAAATGGCTCTGATAGCTCAGAAATTAGTAGCAAGAACTGGTAGCTAGGATTGGGAGAGTTGAAGAAATAACCAAGCAAACCAAAGAGCCTACGGATAGGAGAAACAAAATGTTTGCATGTTGTACATTTGATGGGGGAATTTGTTTGGAATCTATAAAGAACTCAAAAAATTATCCCAAATCTTGTAATTATTAACTGGTCAAGTGAATCAGACAGTTCTCTAAAGATGAGCAAATGGGTAATAAATACATGAATAAAAATATTCAACATTCTTTTTATATGTGTGAATGCATTTATTATCTATAATATTCTATATCTACAGGAGATACATGGAAGGCATACAGAAATGTAGGCTATGATGTACAGTCTGGAACATCAAAAATTAAGAGACACTCTAATCAACAACTAGTAAGGAAAACAGAATGATGATCTAGCCATATTTTTCCAGTGTATCACAAGCTTGATGTGTGCTCTATTAGTTTTTACATATATATTTTTATTATTACTTTTATTCTTTTATGTTCTAATTGTTGCCCCCTCTTCTGGTCCACCTGCCCACAGTTCCTCATCCCATTCCTCCTCTGACTTCAAGAGGATTCCCCACCTCTGGCAGGCCTCCCCACTCCCTGGGGCTTCAAGTCTCTCAAGGGTTGGGCACACCTTCTCTCACTGAGGAGAGCCCAGACAGTTCCTCTGCTGTATATGTGTCGGGGGCCTTGGATCAGCTCAGGTATGCTGCCTGGTTGGTGGCTCAGTGTCTGAGAGATCTCCAGGGTCCAGTTTAGGTGAGACTGCTGGTCTTCCTATGGGGTCGCCCTCCTCCTCAGCTTCTGCCAGCTTTTCCCTAATTCAAACACAGGAGTCCCCAACTTCAATCCAATGGTTGGGTGTAAGTATTGTATCTGTCTCTGTTAGCTGCTTGTTGGGCCTCTCAGAGGACAGTCATGCTAGGCTACTGTCCGTAAGCACACCATAGCATCAGCAATAGTGTCAGGCCTTGTAGCCTCTCCTTGAGCTGGATCATAAGTTGGGCCTGTCACTGGACCTCCTTCTCCTCAGGCTCTTCTCCATTTCTGTCCTGCAGGCCTTTTAGACAGGAAGAATTCTGGGTAAGAATTTTGACTGTGAAATGGTGACCCCATCCCTCCACTTGATGTCCTGTCTTTCTACTGGAGGTCGACTCAGTTGCCTCTTCCCACTGTAGTGCATTTTTTTCATCTAAGGTCCCTCCATTTGAGTCCTGAGAGTATCTCACCTCTCAGGTCTCTGGTACTTTCTAGAGGGTCTCCCCACCTCACACCTCCCACTCCCCTCCCGAGGTTGCATATTTCCATTCATTCTGCTGGCCATCAGGGGTTCTCTTTTGTAATGCCCCCAATACCTAATCATGTTCCTTTTTTCCCCTTCCCCTCTCCTCTCCCACCAAGGTCCTTCCCTCCTTCTGCCACCCATGATTGTTTTCTTCTCCCTCCCACACTGGATTGAAGCATCGTCACTTGGTCCCTTCTGCTTGTTAACTGTCTTCAGTTCTGTGAACTTTATCCTAGATATTCTGTATTTATTTTGGTTAAGATCCACTTATTACATACTATGCATGTCATTTTGGGTCTGAGTTACCTCACTCAGGATGATACTTTCTAGTTCCATCCATTTGCCTGCAGATTTCATTCTTAATAGCTGAATAGTATTCCACATTTAGCATTTCAATAGTAATATTTAGTATTCCAATAGTATTCTAACAAATGAACAACATTTTCTGTATCCATTCTTCCATTGTGGGACATCTGGGTTGTTTCCAGCTTCTGGATATCACAGATAAAGCTGCTATAAACATAGTAGAATATGTGCCCCTGTGGTATGGTGGGCCATCTTTTGGGTATATATCCCAAAGTGGTATAGCTGGGGAAATCTATTTCCATTTTTCTGAGGAACCTCCAGATTCATTTCCAGAGTGGTTGTACTAGTTTGCAATCCCACCATCAATGCAGGAGTGTTCCACTTTTTCCACATTCTCGACAGTATGCACTGTCACCTGAGATTTTGATCTTAGTCATTCTGATTGGTATAAGGTGGAATCTCAGGGTCTTTTTGATTTGCATTTCCCTGAAGACTAAAGACTTTGAACATTTCTTTAAGTGCTTCTTGGCCATTTGGTATTCCTCTGTTGTGACTTCTCTGTTTAGCTTGATACCTCATTTTTTGATTGGATTATTTGACTTCTTTCCTTCTTTCTTTCCTTCTTTGTTTCTTTCCTTCTTTGTTTCTTTCCTTCTTTGTTTCTTTCCTTCTTTGTTTCTTTGTTTCTTTCTTTGTTTCTTTGTTTCTTTCTTTGTTTCTTTCTTTGTTTCTTTCTTTCTTTCTTTGTTTCTTTCTTTCTTTCTTTCTTTCTTTCTTTCTTTCTTTCTTTCTTTCTTTCTTTCTTTCTTCCTTTCTTTATTTCTATCTTTCTTTCTTTCATTCTTTTGAGGTTAGTTTCTTGAGTTCTTTATAGATTTTGGATAGTAGCCCTCTATGGGATGTGGTTAGTAAAGGTTTTTTTTTTTCCCCAATCTGTAGGTTGCAGATTTGTTCTACTGACTACTAACTATGTCCTTTACCTTACAGAAGCTTATCAGCTTCATGAAGTCCCATTTATCAATTCTTTTTTTTTTTTTTTTTTTTTTTTTTTGGTTTTTCGAGACAGGGTTTCTCTGTGTAGCCCTGGCTGTCCTGGAACTCACTCTGTAGACCAGGCTGGCCTCGAACTCAGAAATTCGCCTGCCTCTGCCTCCCAAGTGCTGGGATTAAAGGCGTGCGCCACCACTGCCCGGCTTCCATTTATCAATTCTTAATCTTAGAGCCTGAGCCATTAGAGTTGTGTTTAGGAAAAATTTCCCCCATGCTAATGACTTTGAGGCTCTTTACCACTTTCTCTTCCATTAGATTCAGTGGACCTGGTTTTATGTTGAGGTCCTTGAACTATGTGGACTTGTGCTTTGTGCAAGGTGACAAATATGGATGAATTTTCACTTTTCTACATACCAGCTGCCACTTAGACCAGCACCTTATTGAAGATACTTTCATTTTTTCATTGTATATTGTTGGCTTCTTTGTCAAAGATCAAGTGTCCATAATTGTGTATGTTTATTTCTGGGTATTCAATTCTATTCCATTGATCTACCTGTCTCTGTACCAATACCATGCAGCTTTTTTTATCACTATTGCTCTGTAGTATTGCTTGAGGTCAGGAATGGTTATTCCCCCAGAAGTTCTTTTATTGTTAAGAATTGTTTTTGTTATCCTGAGTTATTTGTTTTTCCATATGAAATTTATAATTGCTCTTTCCATGTCTTTGAAGAATTGTGCTGGAATTTTGATGGGGATTGGGTTGAATCTGTAGATTGCTTTTGGTAGGATGGTCATTCTTTTCATACTAATTTTTCACTTGTTTGGTTAGAGTTACACCAAGATATTTTATATTATTTGTGACTATTATGAAGGGTATTGTTTCCCTATTTTCTTTCTCAACTCATTTATCATTTATATAAAGGAAGGCTACTGTTTTGAGTTAATTTTATATCCAGCCACATTGATGAAGTTGTTTGTCAGCTATAGAAGTTCTCTGGTAGAATTCTTGGGACCATTTGCTTGGAAGACTTTTTTCCAGCATTTTACTCTGAAGTAGTGTCTGACTTTGTCACTGAGGTTTGTTTCTTGTATTCAGGAAAATGCTGGATCCTGTTTGCATATCCAGTCTGTTATCTTATGTCTTTTTATTGGAGAATTAAGTCCATTGATATTGAGAGATATTAAGGAGAGATGATTGTTAGTTCCTGTTATGTTTGTTGTTGTAGGTGGCATTATGTGTATGTGTTTCTCTCCTTTTTGCTTTGTTTTGAGATGATTAATAGCTTGCTTTTTCTTTGGTGTAGGTACCCTTCTTGTGTTGGAGTTTTCCTTCTAGAATCCTCCATAGGGCTGGATTAGTAGATAGATATTGTTTAAATTTGGTTTTATCATGGAATATTTTGGTTTCTCCATCTGTGATGATTGAAAGTTTTGCAGGACATAGTAGCCTGGGCTGCCATTTGTGTTCTTTAGGGTCTGCATGATCTCTGCCCCGGCTCTTTGGGCTTTAGGGTCTCTGGTGAGAAGTCTGGTATAATTCTGATAGGTCTGCCCGTATATGTTTCTTGGCCTCTTTTCCTTACTGCTTCTTTGTTCTGTGCATTTAGTGTTTTAATTATTATGTGATGGGAGGATTTTCTTTTCTGATCCAATCTATTTGGTGTTCTTTTTTTTTTTTTTTTTTTTTTCTGTTTGTCTCTGTTTTCCATTTAAAGTTTACAAGAAGTGAAGATATTTAGCAAATGTGTGAAATTGGCATTCCAGGTCTTGAGTTCCAGAACTCAGGACATGGAGCCAGAGGCAAGGAGATCAGTGGGATGTCCTAGACAGTTTTGACTTAATGTTAGAGAGTGTAGGGTGGCCAGCCCTATGGAGGGAAACCCCATATCATAAAAGAATCTTGATTAACTGACCTTGATTTCACTTCCTGTTAATGATCTTTTTTTTTTTCTATCTGACCACCACTTTTTTTTAATGCTTTATTTACATTTCCAATGTTTCCTCTTTTCTGGGTCTCCTCTTTGGAAACACCCTATCCCCTCCCCCTCCCCGTCTCTATGAGGGAATTCCACCTCCTACCCACCCGCCCACCAACCCCCATATTCCCATATTTGGTGTTCTATAGTCTTCTTGTACTTTTATCGCCATCTCTTTCTTTAGGTTTGGGAAGTTTTCTTCTACGATTTTGTTGAAGACGATTTTCGGTCCTTTGAGTTGGGAATCTTCACTCTATTCTATTCCTATTATTCTTAGGTTTGGTCTTTTTATTGTGTTCTGGATTTCCTGGATGTTTTGGATTAGGAAATTTTTGTGTTTTGTATTTTCTTTGACCATTGTGTCAATATCTTCTTTCTTTGTTTCTTTGTTTCTTTCTTTGTTTCTTTCTTTGTTTCTTTCTTTCTTTCTTTCTTTCTTTCTTTCTTTCTTTCTTTCTTTCTTTCTTTCTTTCTTTCTTTCTTTTAAACACGCCTGATATTTCACAAAGCTATACCTGGGGACTGGAGACTGGGACCTGAATGAAGAAGCCATATTATCAATGTGAGTTTGAGTTGTAACAATATGAACCAAGAACTTGAGGAAAGTAAAAGTGTCAATTATATCCCAATACTAGAATTCTGTACAACAGTATGAAATTCTGATCCGGGGGACCTAATAACACCCTGCCATATACAAATTTAGATGAGATAGAATAAAAATATTCAAGGATCATATCCTTTGCATCTACTCTGGGTTCAGTCTCTTGATTTTCTTTAAAAATATCAAGCTGTGATTACCAACTTTCTGAAGCTCAAAAGAATATTCAAACTGGTACCCAGTTGCCAGCAAGAGGATTGTGTAATTAATTCCTGACTGTAGTGTTGACTCGGACTCAAATGCCTTTTGAACCTGGATCTCATTGACCAGGCAGGATAGCTGAATCAGCAAGCTCCAAGTTCATTGAGAGATTTTGTCAAGATGCTCCATGGTCCCTGCTTTCAGTGTCAGTGAAACTGTGAATCCCAAAACATATCTTTGTAGATTCGGCCAACGAGACATTACATATCTGAAGCAACTTGTTCTTCACTTTGTACCATGGGAATCATGATGTTAAGAGTTTTTGCTTTGTCTCCAGGGAGATTTCTCCTGCTCAGTTCAAATGTGTAAAGAAACTTCACGTGGCGGTGAAAAGGCCAATTCGAAGGTTGGAAGTTTTCTAAAGTCTCTACCAGCTTCACTATGGAGTCATAGTCCTGGATATCGCTGAAGGAAAGCAACAGGTTGACAACAATGTCTACTGTCAGAACTTCAATATTGTCTATCCGCTGCCGGATCCTCGCCACATTCAGCTGCCATTTCTTTACCAGTGTATAGATTCTGAGCTTTCCTGATATCGCTCAGTATAGATTCCCAGAAGTACTGGCTGTAACTCACTTGTGCCACCTTCAAAAGATGAACAAAATGGTCCACAAGAGGTAAGCAGTTGGTCCCCAACAGGAGCTCGAAGTTGGGCTGCATGAGCTCTGTCAGACCCTTCATGAAGCTGCTGTCACAGCAGTAGACCTTGTTGTGTGCTGTCACCATGTAGGAGATGAAGATGTAGTCCTTAGTACAAACAGTATTCTTCTGGCAAACAATTTTCTTCAGGGACCGAAGTGAGCTAGAATTAGTATCACAGTAGAGGATGAGGTTGTTGGCCATACTGAAGCTGTCTCTCACTCTGAGATGGTAAAACAGGGAAGGTTGCCGGAATGCATCGCTCATCTCTACCACAGCGATATGGTCTTCCTTGAGATCACCAATTCATAAGTCAGAAACTCATCAAGACTTTCTCTCTTGAAGCCAAATAAGCTGCCGAGTGAAGGAAAACACAACACAAACTTAGTTCAGAAATGACAGTAACTCAATCACTAGGCGCAATAACTAAAATCCTAATCGTGTAAGTCCTATTAAATCTAAATTTTCAGGTGTCAAATTCTGACAGATCTGCCATTGGAACTGGGAGACTGTAGTAGCTACATCTTGTCCTCACACTATCCCCATCCAAAAAGGTGTCAATATCTTCTAAAGTATTTTCTACACCTGAGATTCTCACTGCTATCTCTTGAATTCTTTTGTTGATCTTTGCATCTATAGCTCCTGACCTTTTTCCTAGGTTTTCCATTTCTAGGTTTGCTTCCATTTGGAAAAAAATCATATAGAGTAAGAGGAAATCAGGAGGATGGATAGAAACACACAGAGTATGGGAGGGACATTCAGTTTGAAGGGTTTTTAGTCTGAGAGAAGAACTTCCTTTTGGGACATCAGCTGTGTAGGAATATCAACTGGATGCTTTCTCTGCCTCTCTGAGCTAGCAGGCTTTCACGCCAGCATCTGGCTGGTTCATTGGTAAAATTAAACAATTGAGGTTTTGTTATAAAATGATACTGGGGAGCTCTAGCAGTCAGGCCCAGTCCCCAGACTGGGGTGGAGACATCCTCTTGGAGATAGGGATTAGGGGGAAGAAGAATGGACTGAGGTATTATTGGGGGAGAGAGGGATCATGACTGGATTGTAAAAATAAATTAAAGGTAATTAAAAAAAAAAAGAACTTATCTGTATGACCAAGACTATGCTATAGCCCTAGGGGCCTTAAGCTAGTACAGGTAGCCTTTCTTTAGAACCTATCTTCTTGGAAGAAATGACATGTCAAGTTTTAATATAATTACTCTTTCTTGTGTAACAGGAATTGTATTACATCAAGAAGCATTTTTTTTTAAACAAATTGGACTGTGTTTTAAATATGCTGGTAATGAACTGCCTGTCATCAGACTCCCTGAAGTCGTGATCCAGGTTAATGAAGTCAATCTGAACTCTTTTTGTTCTCATCTCTTCGCAGTTTGCTTCTCTGCCTGGACACTTGCTGGGTCCCCATCACAAAGGAAGTGCTGTAAAGGAAGAGTTAATCTAAAGTATAGTTGATTAGAAATGAGGAAATACCCCAGGCAAAATTTAATCTTACAAAATAAAAATTCCTTTTTTTAGCTAGTTACAATGTGACAGATATTTGCATATCTTATCTCATTTAAATTTTATAAAAAAAAGTTGAACACAGTATCTTTAGGATATCCTAAGGCTTGTAGGAGCTGCTGAGTACAAGAAAAAACATTTAACTCAGGCAAGACTGTTTTGAGACAGACCATGGCTATCTGTTCTTCATGTCAAATTCTGTATTTTTAATTGATATGACAAACAAGTACAAGCTATATTTATTCATAATCAAAATCAAAATAAATAACTATAAACTAATAAAAAGAACAATCCATTAAAAACATACAATTGTGAATATATATTCGTGATAGTTGTACTCAATTTTAGGTGAACATATGAGAATAGATAGTATGTTTGTTTGAATAGATTTGGCCCCCATAGATTCATGCAATTGAATGTTTGACTTCAGGGAGTGGCACTATTAGGAGATATGGCCTTGTTGTAGGAAATGAGTCATTGTGTAGGTGGGTTTTGAGGTCTCCTATGTTCAGGCTCTGTCCAGTGTGGAATCTTGTCTCCTTCTGCTGCCTTCAGATCAAGGTGTAGACCTCACAGCTCCTCCAGTCCCACATCTGCCTAGATGCTGCTGTGTTCCTGCCTTGATGATAATGTATTGATCCTCTGAACCTGTAAACTAGCCCCAATTAAATGTTTTCCTTTATAAGAGTTGCCTTGGTCATGGTATCTCTTCACAGCAATGAAACCTTAAGAGAGTTGGAGACTTCTAATCAATAGATTGACAGATTATACAATTCACAAGAGTCAGCAAAGACATTTCAGAGGTAAACTGCAACATAGACCAAATAGACTCAAAAGACTTCTACAGAAATTCCATTGAATGTCTATGGAATACAAAATCTTCTCAGGAGGCCATGGAATGTCAAATAACATTTTAGACCATAAATCAAGTATTACCAAAAACAAAGAAGGTAAATGTTTTCCTTTGTCATATAAAATTATTATGTAATAAAATTAGAAATAAATTGGAAGAGACAAATACACATAGATTAAGCAATATATTCTTAGATGGTCAGTGGGTTCTTAAAGAAGTCTGTAGCTATAAAGGTCATTTAGATTACTAATGACCTTTGGTCCTGGTTGTAGGAGATTGATTTGGCCTGGCCCTACAGATAATGCAGATCACCAGGCTATTAATCACCTCCAATTCCCACCTTTCTGGAAAAACAGGTTATACACCCTTTCCTTTGAAAGAACAATCCTGGGTACCTAATATCTTGGGTTTTCTGGTGATCTGTGAGCTCAAGGCCATTCATGCTTCCAACATTTTCTCCCTTCTAACATTTTAAAGAAAAAAATAGTAGCTGTAATAAAAGCTAAGGTTGAATGCATTGCCTCTTTAGCTAGTCTAATTAATGCAGACAAGCATAAGTGCATTTATAAGAGTAGCTAGCAGAAGACCAAGTAAAGAGGGACAGTTATTTTAACCATGATGACCATTCAAAAGTCACTTGAGATATTTTTGTCTATCTCTTTATGTAAATCATTAATTTGACCATCAAGAGTATGAAAAAACATTGACACATGAATGCAGCACATGCCAGTAAATGGTTGACAACCAAGATTATTGTCTCCTGTCACAGATGTGCCCCTGATAAAAATGTTTGAATTCTGCATTGACAAGGTGAAAATTAACATGTAACAATAAACATAACAGCATTATTTTCACATCAGTTCTTGTTGTTTCCCAGAGTCTCAGCTTGACGAGCTGAAGTTCTGATGTTTTTCCACATTATCAGCTTATTCTTCTGCATAATACATCTCCTTTTGATGGATTTGTCATCTGCCTTCAGATGTTTATTTGTTGGTGAGTCTCTGGATGCCATGGTCAGATGCATCAGATCAGGAGTCATTTGGAACTTTGTTCATTTTCTGGAAAGATAGAAGCAAGAAAGAATCTTGCTCCAATGTTTACATTGGGATTTTTCATTGATTAGTTTCTAGATTGTTTCATTTAACATATATTTTAGGTTGTTTCTCCTTTAGGGCAAAATGCTTTGGGGCAGCAAAAAAAAGCATTATCTTTTAAAGCGAAAAAAAAAAATGAATAAATTTAAAGTTAGCATACCTACATTTATTTATTTATTTTATTTATTTTATTTATTTATTTATTTATTATTTAATTTGCCAATTAAGTATTTGATGGTGTGATTTCACAATAATTTGACCTTGTGGACAGTAAGGGATTTCAGTAACATGATCAATATTAAAATTCCTTAAATCATTTGCCAGCATAAACAGGATCATTTATTAATACTAGTTGTAATAAGACTCTTAGGAAGGAATTTGTTCTTTAGCTGTGAGTGGCATTGTGCAAGCCTATAGTGCATCCTGAGAACAGATCTTCATATACACGACAACACAGAAGGCTCCAGAATCAAGCAACGATATAACATGTCAGACTGATGTCCTTTTATTTATAATTATGCTTTAGAATCTTGGAATAAAATAATGTCATTAAATTGTATAAATCAATGCCCTTTTTTTTGTTTGTTTGTTTGTTTGTTTTGTTTTTTTGTTTATTTATTTATTTATTTATTTATTTATTTTTGATACTTTATTTACATTTCCAATGTTTCCCCTTTTCTGGGTCTCCTCTTTGGAAACCCCCTATCCCCTCCCCATCCCCGACTCTGTGAGGGAATTCCTCCTCCCACCTACCCGCCCACCCATTCCCATATTCCCACCTTGACATTCTCCTTTACTGGGGCCTCTAGCACCCTCAGGCCCAAAGTCCTCTCCTTTCTCCCTGATGGCCATCGAGGTCATCCTCTGCCACATATGTAGTCCAAACCATGGGTCAAAAGATGTGTATTCTTTGGTTGGTGGTCTGAACTCCAGGATGACCAGGGGGAGGGTCAGGCCCATTGACGATCTTGCTCCCTCCATGGGGCTACCAA
>CM052702.1:26524581-26551506 GCA_028551405.1 Uromys caudimaculatus | reverse complement strand
TGTGTCGATGTTATCTATGGTATCTTCTGCTCCTGAGATTCTCTCTTCTATTTCTTGTATTCTGTTGGTGATGCTTGCATCAATGGTTCCTGATCTCTTTCCTAGGTTTTCTAACTCCAGGGTTGTCTCCCTTTGTGATTTCTTTATTGTTTCTATTTCTATTTTTATCTCCTGGATAGTTTTGTGCATTTCCTTTGTCTGCTTGATTGTATTTTCTTGTACTTCTGCCTGTTTGTTTGTGTTTTCCTGTAATTCTTTAATGTATTTTTGCATTTCCTCTTGAAAGGCTTCTCGTTGTTTATCCCTGTTCTCTTGTATTTCTTTAAGGGTGTTATTCATTTCTTTCTTAAAGTCTTCTATCATCCTCATGAGAAATGATTTTAAATCTGAGTCTTGTTTTTCTGTTCTGTTGGGGTATCCAGGGCTTGCTGTATTGGGAGAGCTGGGTTCTGTTGGTGCAGGGTACTCTTGGTTTCTGTTCTTTATGTTCTTGCCCTTGCCTTTTGCCATCTTGTTGACTCTGTTGTTAGCTGATCTTACTCTGTCTGGTTGTGGCTTACCCCTCCTGCAGGTCTCTGTGTCAGTACTCCTTGAAGACCAGCTCTCTCTGAGAGGTGTTTGGGTTTGGAGAGCTGTGGCACCATGCTTGATCTAGGTCCCTGTGTCTTGTGGATTCGGGGCAGTTCCTGGTGAGCTGTGGGGCGTGTCTTTGGCCCTCTCCTGGCTTTTCCAAGCTCCTGAGAGGGATCTTTTTCCTGGCACTAATTTGCTATGGAGCCCTGTGGCCCAAGCTGAGGTACCTAGCCGCCGCCGGAAGTTGCTGTCAATCAATGCCCTTTTTAGAGAACAGGGTTTTGTGCATCCTTTTTAAATCACCTTCTTTGCCAATGTCTGGTCATTTATCAGACCAAAGAAAAACATAAGACTGTAAACCAAGCAAAACCTATTAAATTAACAATTATCATTAACTTTAAAGATTTAACCTTAAGATGTGGTATCTTTAAATTTTTGAGCAATTTTAGTTTTGAGCTGAAGACTTTTCTATTAGGCAACCAAACATTTAGAAGTACCTAAATAAAGTCACAGAAAATCCTGAAGGAGAAAACAATTGATTTTTTCATGTAGCTTTCATTTACTGATACAGTAATGGAACAGAAGTCTGTACAGTAGCAAAGCATGATACTTATACGGAGGAAGAACTTGTTGGAAAGCTTTCATTTTTACCACAGTTTTGTAGACAATCTGATGCAGAGATTCTCAGGCTGTGTCAAAAGTAAGTTTAGGTGGAAATTTCCATATAATCTAATTTTTATTGAATGTGGTTTTGGTTTAATTCCTTTCAGACTCTGAAGAAATATGAGAAACATGCAATTATGTCTGTGTTTTTGTAGTCACCATATTATCCCCAAGAAATATTTTTAAACCTTTTTTTCCATTTTAATTTGCTCTCGTTTCCATTTTTAAATCCATCCCATGCTTCTTCATGCTGTGCTCCCAAGACCTTTGCATGCTTTTGTCTTCTTATCCCACTTCTAGAGTCCTTGAATGTGATCATCTATTAATCTCTCCTTTGAACTGATTGAATCAACAGCTACAGAAACTGGGTGCTAGATTTTTTAAAAAATTCTCTTAGTTACACCAAGTGCATAGGTTTCAAAATGATTTAGAAGATTAATTAAGAAGATTGATTAAAAGTTGAAAACCCAGAAGGCCTGAAAGAGACCTTATGATCTTTTTGTTCCATTGTATGTTGTCACATATGAATGCGTCTAACTTGTTCTCTCTCACACACTTTATCTCTGCTTTGGTTTTAGGCCAGGGTAGGACTGAACTTGTAATCCTCACACCTGTGCCTCTCTAGTGCTACTATTTCAGGTGTGCAACCTCACTCCTGACCCTGCTGCCTGAATGCTCTTCACAAAAAAATGTTTAAATTCTATATACCTCATGTCCTTATGAACAAAATAGTTCAAACTACAAACTCTTGTTGAAACAATGTGTCTACATAATGATCTCAATCTCTCAAACACAATGGATAGTGCATAAATGTTAACTGATTTTCATGACATTCAGAATATTCTAGAACTTTGAGGTAAAATAAAATAAAAACAAATATGTTAGAGAAGGAATCTGCTGAATTCTGTTCATTTTATAACAGAGATGTCAGAAAGAGTGGGTCAACTGGGCAGTGGTGGTGTACGCCTTTAATCTCAGCACTTGGGAGGCAGAGGCAGGTGGATTTCTGAGTTTGAGGCCAGCCTGGTCTACAGAGTAAGCTCCAGGACAGCCAAGGATACACAGAGAAACCCTGTCTCGAAAAACAAAACAAACAAACAAACAAACAAACAAACAAAAAACCAACCAACCAAAAAAAAAAGAAAGAAAGAGTGGGTCAGATATTTCCTTCAATGAAATTTCTGCAGTTGTCACATCCAAAAGTATGGCCACAGCAACAACTAAATTTTTCCAGAACATTGCGTCAAGGAGGTCTTGATGAATAGCTCCTTTTGTGATGTTCCTTTGTCCCTTCCAACTCATTTGGATTTTAAACTTATTTTATTCAAGTATGAGAATATTGATGGCAGGTTTTTCCTTGGGAAGCTGATTTCCAACTTTTTATTCTTTACTTTATTTTTTAAATATATAGCAGGTGGGAGAAGATGCACCTAACCCTCCTGAGACTTGAGGCCCCAGGGAGTGGGGAGCCCTGGGGGGGTGGGGGACATCCTCTTGGAGACAGGGGAAAGGAGGAATGTGATAAAGAATTATGGGAGAGGGAACGGGAGGGGCAACAGAGGGACTGTAAAAACACAAAAATAAGGAGAAAGAAAAAAGAATGGAAGGAAGGAAGGAAGGAAAGAAGGAAGGAAGGAAGAAAGGAAGGAAGGAAGGAAGGAAGGAAGGAAGGAAGGAAGGAAGGAAGAAAGAAAGAAAGAAAGAAAGAAAGAAAGAAAGAAAGAAAGAAAGAAAGAAAGAAAGAAAGAAAGAAAGTGAGCAGGCTGAACAAGTCATTCAGAAGCACCCATCCATGGTCTCTACATTCGCTCCTACCTCCAGGTTCCTGCCATGCTTGAGTTCTTTCCTTGACTTCCCTGAATGGTTGATTATGATCTGTGCATGTAAGCCAAACAAATAAATCTTTTTCTCCCCCTCCAAAAAAAAATCTTTGTAAATTGTATGAGTTCCTTGGAGAAAACAAATATTTACCTTTTTATTTTTTAAACCTCAAGTCAGTGAATCTAAATCTTTTAATTGGCAAATTAAGGTTATTTGCTTTTATTGTTTTCTTTTTGGAAGATGTTATTTTATATGATATTTTTATCACTTAAGTTATTTGTTTACTTTACATCCCAAGTGCAGCTTTCCCTCCCTCCTCTCTTCCCAGTCCCTCCTTCTCTTCTCCCCTCTCATTCCATTCATCCCTCCGCCCTTCTCCTAAGAAGAGGTGGGGTCTCCCATGAATATTAACTTGGCATATCAAGTTGCCATAAGACTAGGCACATCTTCTCCTATTGAGGTTAGATAAGGGAGTCCAGTTAGAAGAAAAGAATCCAAAGCCAGGCAGTGTAGTCAGACACACCCTGGAGTCCCACATGAAGATCCAGCTCCACAACTGTTACGTATTTGCAAAGGGCCTAGGTCATTCCCATGCTCTCTGGTTGGCAGTTAAGTCTCTCTGAGTCCATACAGTCCCAGATTAGTTGATTCTATAGGTTTTCTTGTGATGCCCTTAACCCCTTTGGGTCATTCAATCTTTATACCCACTCTTCTACAGGATTTCCCCAAGCTCCACTTAATGTTTGGTTGCCGGGTGAAGCCTTTCTGATGACAGTTATGCTAGACTCCTGTCTGCAAGTATAGCAGAATATCACTAACAGTGCCAGGGGTGGGCTCCTTCTCATGGTATGAGGTTCAAGCTGGGCCAGTCATTTATTGGCTCTTCCCTCAAATTCTGTTTCACCTTTTACCTCTGCATACCTGATAGGCAGGACAAATTGAGGGTGTAAGGTTTTGTGGCTGGGTTGGTGTCTGAATCCCTCCACCAGAAGTTGTGTCTGGGAACAGGAGATGTCCAGTTTAGGCTATATATCCCCCATCACTAGGAGTCTTAGTTAGGGTCATGCTCATAGATTCAGGGGAGTTTCTATTGTCCTTGGTTTCTAGCTCATTCCATAGATCACCCCCCCCCCCCAATCCAGTTGTCTCTCTCAATACTTTCTTCCTCCATCATCCCCCACCTCACTGTGCCAGGAAATGTTTGTGAACTCCAAGAAGACCACCAAGGAGCTGATTCTGATGGAATTGTATTAGGGTCTCTTTATTCCAGCGCGAGCTTGGGCCACACAACCATCTCTGATGCAGGAGAACAGGAGGGAGCTGTAGAGCCCAGTTTCAGGCAAGAATTTATAGAGGCAAGAAGGGGGTATCTAGCCTGGTACACATCTGATTGGGGGGGCATTATGGTCTTTAACATAATTGATTGGTGCTGGGAGCCAATCTATAAACTTAACTTCTGTTTTATTCCTGATTGGTGGATATTAGGACATGAAATGTCAGGGGCGGGCTTGTAACCTGGGGATGCAGATTTGTTGGGGGATAACCTGGAAACTAGTGCTAGACACAGGTTTTGTTGGGGGTAACTAGAAACTGGTGCTAGGTATTGACTTGTTAGTTAACTTGAGATCGACCTTAGGTCAGGTTCTCTAAGATAGAGTCTGAACCCAAAAGATTTGATCTCTCATCATCATTCCTGTTCTCATCCCCACCCTCTCCCCAACCGAGGCCCTGCTCCATCTACCCCAATGTCAAACTTATTCCTCTTCTCCATAAGATTTAAGTATCACCCCTTGGGCAGTCTTGTTACTTAGTTTCTTTCAATCTGTGATTTGCCACAAGGGTTGTCCTGTACATTATTACTAATATCCACGTATTAGTGAGTACAAACTATATGTGTATTTCTGGGCCTGGGTTTCATCACTCAAGATGATCTTGTCTAGCTCCATCCATTTGCCTGAAAATTTCATGATGTCATTGTTTTCAATGACTCAATAATACTCCACTGTGTAAATGTACATTTTCTTAATCCATTCTTTGGTTGAGGATATCTAGGTTCTTTCCAGTTTTGGGCTATAAATAAAGATACTATGAATATAGTTGAGTAATTGTTCTTGTGGTATGGAGGATTATCTTTTGGGTATATGCTCAGTAGTGGTATAGCTGGGTCTTGAGGTAGATCTATTCCAAATTATCTGAGAAACCACTAAACTGATTTCCAAAGAGGTTGTAGAAATTTAAACTTCCACTAACAATGGTGGAATGTTCCTCAGGCTCCACATTCTCTCCAGCATGAGCTGTTGCTTGAGTTTTTGGTTTTGTGCATTCTGATGGGTGTAAGATAGAATCTCACAGTTATTTTGATTTGCACCTCCCTGATGACTAAGGACACTGAACATTTCTCTAAGTGCTTCTCTGCCATTAAGGATGCCTCTGTTGAGAATTCTGTGTAGATTTGTACCGTATTTTTAATTGAGTTGTTTGGTTTATTGCTGTCTAGTTTCTTTTGGAAAGCAGCCCTCTGTCAGATGTGGTGATGGTGAAAATCTTTTGACATTTTATAGGCTGCCATTTCATACTTTTGACAGTGTCCTTTGCCTTACTGAAACTTTTTAGTTTCATGAGGCCCAATTTATTAATTGTTGGGTCTTAGTACCTGAATTTTCGGTATTCTGTTCAGGAAGTTGTCTCCTGTGCCAATGCTTTCAAACTACTGTTCACTTTCTCTTCCTATCAGACTCAGTGTATCTAATTTTACATATTTCATGTATTTGGTCTTTACATAGTGTCACAGATTTCTGGATGTTTTGTGTCAGAAACTTTTTAGATTTAACATTTTTTTAGACTGGTATATCAATTTCTTCTATCATACCGTCTAAACCTGAGATTCTCTCTTTAATCTCTCGTATTCTGTTGGTGATGCTTGTGTTCATGTTTTCTGTTCTCTTATCTAGGTTTCTCATATCCAGGATTCTCTCAGTTTGCATTTTCTCTACATATTATATTTCCATTTTCAGGCCTTCAGTAGTTTTATTAATTTCCCTCACTTGTTTATTTGTATATTTCTGTGGGTTTTAAAAATGGTTTTATTCATTTCCTCTTTAAAAGCCTCTATGATCTTCATAAGATTTGTTTTAAGGTAATTTTATTGTGCTTTGGCTATGTTAGGATATCTGGGGCTTGATATAGTAGAATAGCTGGGCTCTGGTGGCACCATACTGTCTTGGCTATTGTTGATTGTATTTTTACACTGGTCTTTATCCATTTGGGTTTTGTGGTTATTACAGATTTAGAAGCCGATTTCTGAGTTAGGTAGGTGGCTTTGGACTTCTCCCTTTCTCTCTGTCTTCTGGCCTGAATAGCCTAGGGTTCTGGTTACTAGCGCATCTTCAGGTCCAGTAGTGTGTTCCCTGGAATTTTTGTAGCCTACATGTCCTCCCAGGTTTTGTGTGCTAACCTGGTCTCTGGGATCCCTAGTACTTGCACAAACTGGTCTTCCTGGTGCCAGTATGCCTCAGGGGAAGCAGGTGGAATTGTGGGCCAAAAATGGAGTCCATGGGGTTGAGTATAGTTTAATGCTGTTGGGTTTATTTTAAGGTGACTTGGTGGGATTCAGGGTGGAGTCTTACCTGGATGTCTTTGGTGCTGGCAGGCCTGAAGGGAAGCAGGCAGAGTTGTGGTTCAAAATATGGAATACAGGCTATAGTTTAAAGCTATCGGGTAGACTTTAGATGGACTTGGCAGCAAGGACTTGGGCCAGGGTCTCACCTGGTTGTCCCTAGTGCCAGCAGGTTTCCAGGTCATCAGACAGAGCTGTGGTCAGAAAATGGAACAAGGGATACAGGGTGCAGTTCAGTGTTGTAAGATGTGCTTTAGGGGATGTGGCAGGCAGGGGATTGTGTGGGTGAGTATCTTACCTGGTTTCCCCTGGTGCAGGCAGATCTGTGGGAAAGCAGACTTGGGTCTATTTTGTTTGATCTTGTTGGTTATTTTTCTGCCTGGCTGCATAATTGATGCTTCTTTTTTTTCTCTTCTCCTGAAAGCACCATGAGTATTAGGAGATAGTTTAATTATGTTGTTCATTATGACTAATTACTCCCTCTTTTATTTTCTGTTCCTCTTATGAGGTGTATTATTTACCATGTTTTTATCCATGAAACTTTCTTTCTAACTCCTCTCTGTGTAGTATACCTTTAAATGTTTTCCGTAGGGTGGACTTGATTGCCATGAAAATGTCAACCTATCATTTTTTAGAGATCATTTTGCTGAAAATGGGAACTTGGGTTGGCAGTTACTTACCTTTAGGACTTAAATTGTATCATTCCATGCTTCTTTGGTTTTTGGAGTTGCTGCCAAAGATTTAATGTTATTTGTAGCCTTCACGTAATTGATTTCCCTATACTATCCTGCTGGGAGAACTCTGTTCCCATAGATGTTTGCCACTGCCTGCCCAAGGGATGCCAGCATAAGATGTTTCTTGCCATTCCCTTTTGTCAGCAATGCAGTTTAATGTACTCAGTGGCATTATGGACACAGGCCCCATTTCACTGTGAGTATTTTTGTATCTTCAGCAGAATTGGTGATAGTGATAAGAAATACTCATTTTGTTTATCATTGCCTTGTATTCCTGCTTTTAACTCTGGCCTATTTTGGAATAAAAGCACCAGAAATGACTGGTAAAGAGTTCTTGAACAGTGTGATTTCACCCTGCACTGATATGTCAGCTGGCGTTGTCATTGTGCAGGATTTATTTAAGCAATTATGTTATTGAGATTTCATATGCACAGTTTCCCTGTCATATCTAGAAGGCAGTCTTACATCTGATTCCCTGGTCCTCTGGCTTTTATAATCTTTTCTTCTCATCCTCTATGGTGTTCCACTTTTTTAAATAAAAAAATTACTGATAAGCATATAGCTTTATTATTGTCTTTTAAACAATCCTCTAGGACTATTGTTTTGTCTTGTAATTTATGATAAGTCTTTTTCTTTTTTTTTAATTTTTATTTTTTGATACTTTATTTACATTTCAAATGTTTCCTCCTTTCCAGGTCTCCACTTGGGAAACCTCCTATCCCCTGCCCCCTCCCCCTTCCTCTATGAGGATATTCACCCACCACCCACCTGCCCACACACTCCCAGTCTTCTCATCTTGATATTCCCCTATACTGGGGTCTCTAACAACCTCAGGCCCAAGGACCTCTCCTCCCCCTGATGGCCAACAAGGCCCTCCTCTGCCACATATGTGGTCCGATCTATGGATTCCTCCATGTGTATTCTTTGGTTGGTGGTTCAGTCTCCAGGAGCACCGGGGGATCAGGTCAGTTGACACTGTTGCTCCCTCCATGGGGCTGCAAACTCCCTCAGCTCCTTCAGTCCCTTCTCCAACTCCTTCATCGGGGACCTCACACTCAGTCCAACGGTTACTGTGAAGTGAAACTTGGAGTCTTTTTCTTTAAAACTATTTTTGATTGTTTTAATAGACAATCAATCAGCACTAGTTTCACTCTAGCTCTGATCCAAACCCCTTAACATCATTTATTATTCACTTAAAAGATTCTGAAACTAATGCAAATGGCTCTAGAATTTTTAAAAATGTTGATGATGATAATGGCTTCCCATGAGACAAGCTGTCAAAAGGATGACTGCCACCTAAAATAAATGCTTTCCCATGGGCATTTTAAACTACTACCCCTAGTGAGCTATGATGTTTCGGATTCTGCATATGTCAAAAAAAGATGTGCTGAAAAACAAACTTTGTTTCAGACAGGCAGAGGTCTACATCATTTACAGAGAAGTTAAGTTTTAGGGCACAGCTAATGATATTCCAAAGCCTACTTGCAGCCACAGAAGGCAATAGATGACATTTATCTCATAAATTAACAAGATGATTTTATAATTTCTACCTGTATGAATGTTTCAGAAGAGGAGGAGGAAAAGGGGGAACAGTAAGAGGAGAAGAAAGAAATAGAAGGAGAAACTGAGTAGAAATATGTGAGCATGTGCGCCCCCTCTCCCATGGCTGCCTTCCCCTTGGGCTGTATAACCTCTTTCCTCTGTTGTGTGAGAAGACTTTTCTTGGAGTGATTGAACAGATATGTCTATTTATCCCATATAGGGAACCCATGACAGACCAAAGTACAAAGTACAGATATCACCAAAGCCCAATGATGGTAAGCCACTAATTTTAATTGGCATTATTTGCAGAAATATGGGTGACAGATTACTTGCAGGAACACAAATAACTCAAAGATGGATCACCAAAGCACAACCAGCATGGGTGATAATACACAGAAGTTAATAAACTGAATTTTATTTGCCTATAGAAAACCTGTGGGCATTTTTAAAACATAATGATTGTGTTGGTGGGAGGTCCGGACCACTGTGGGTATTTCCAACCCTTGGGAAGATGGTTCTGTGTTGTACAAGCAAGCAGGCTGAGCAAGCCATTGTTGGCAAGACAATAAGCAGCATCGCCCACATGGCTTTTGCTTAGTTCTTGCCTCTAGGTTTTGTATCTCGTTGCCTTGATGGTAGACTAATCTGTAAGACAAATCAACCCTTCCCTCTTGTCTTAGCCAGTGTTCTATTGTTGTGAAAGCACATCATGACACCATTACCCAGGCAACTCATAAAATAAAACATTTAATTGGGGCTTGCTTATAATTTCAGATGTTTTGTCCATTGTCATTGTAGGGAACATGGCAGCCCACAGGAAGAATGGTGCTGCAGAAATAGCTGAGAGTTCTGAATCTAGATCCACAGCGGAAAGAGAAACTGAGCCAGGCTTGGGCTTTGAAACCTCAAAGCCCATCTCCAGTAACACTTCTGACAACAGGCCACATCTCCTAAATCTTTAAAATTGCGCCACTCCCTTGTGACTATTCAAATCTATGAGCCTACAGGAGCCATGCTCCTGTAACCCCTCATACTCCTCAAGTTGATTTTTACTATACTGTTTATCACAGCAACAGAAAGCACATTAGGATACCATAATGGATTCAAATGCCATCAATATTCTTCCTGAATGAATTAAAAGTACTATCAAGTCTAAAAAAACTATGTGCATAAATTTAGTTTTATATATCTTTGTCAGGGTTTCTGTTACTGTGATGAAACACCAAACCACAAGTTGGAGAGAAAAGGATTTATCTGGCTTACACTTCTATACTGCTGTTTATTATCAAAAGAAGTCAGGGCAGAAGCTGGTGCAGAGGACATTCAGGGATGCTTCTTACTGGTGTGCTTCCCCTGGCTTGTTCAGCCTGTTTTCTTATAGAACTCAGGACCACCAACCCAGGGATGGAACCACCCTCCATGCGCTGGGCCCTTCCCATTGATCACTAATTGAGAAAATGCCTTACAGTTGGATCTCATGGAGACATTTCCTCAACTGAGACTTCTTCCTCTCTGATGACTCTAACTTATGGCTACTTGACACACAAAACCAGGAAGTATGCCATAGTATCCCTGAGAAGCAATTCAAATTCACCATAGTTATCTGTAGGTTTTAAAAAGCATTCTACAAAATGTAAGACAAAAATTATTTAACAAAAATATGACACATGTCACAAGTTCCACAGGCAATTAAATCATAAATTATGATACAGTAATCATTTGAAATGATACAGATCTTTGCACCATAAAACTTTAATGACTAGCATTCAAAAGTCAATCTCCATAATTAAAGTTATTAATTATTAATTATCTACAATTCCTATCAAATATCTCAGTGTAAAGAAACATGGGCTCTATATTAGGAGTGTTTCCTTTGTTATAGATCATGACCTAATTACTCTTGCCTCAGTGGCATAGTATTTTCACTCATATACAGGTTTCTTTACATCTCCAAAAATATACCTGAGAAGACAATGTGGAACACAGAAAGGATGTCCTGATGCTCTCTGCTTCCATCTCACATATTTGATCACCAGTAATTTTCATTCTTATCTGTGCCTTGAGGCCAGCAACCATTTCATGAAACAGGACCTTTTCTTCATAATCTCTGGCTATTGATAGCTGAGATGTCAGAAGTTGAAACTTTTAAGGAGCGTGTTCCTGACTCCCTCTTTGTGCAATGTGGTTTGCCAGTGGTTCATTCCCTCAGGTTCTCTGTTGTTGTTATTGCTTGTTTCCTTGTTTGTTTTTTGATAGCATATTACTATGTAGCCCAGGGTCACCTGAAGCGATCTGAGTGTTAGGATAACAAGCATGCACTAACATTCATTAATAGGTTCCCTCTTATGGAAATGTAAATGCTCATAGAAAAATATAGTTCATTTAATAAAAGAAAAGGGAGGCCCAAGATAGCTCAAAGAATAAAGGTGCTTGAGGAGCCAAGCATGATGACCTGAGTTCAATTTCTAGACCTACAAGGTAGAAGGAGAGAACTGATTTCTGTAAGTTGTCCTCTGACCTCCATATTTGTGCCTGGCATTTGTGACCACACACACACACACACACACACACACACACACACACACACACACACACAACACGCACACACACACAAATGTAATAAAAGAAATAAACAAAGAACTCAACTGAAAGTTTTCTATTATAAAGGGAAAGCGTTTATAAATAATATTTTAATTAAGAAAATATCTGTCAAGCTCACTTAAACTTTTTAAACCTCTCTTCCCAGAATGAAAACAGTTTCCCAAGTACAGTGTTCATGCTTAGTCACTGACAGCGCCACGTTTTCAACCGTGAAGGGAGGCATAGAATATGCAAAACTAAAACGATTCTTCGAGGGATTCCTCCATGTCAATCGTGCAAGGTTGTCATTTAATTAAAACTGCTTCCAATGTGACATAAATTATCATTTTCCATGACAAGTAGTATTGGCAGCAAAGAAGACTTTTAAAAACATATTTTCTAATGTTTTAAAAGATATAATTTATATTACTTTACATATAAATAAAATTACAAAATTTATTTGATGTACATTTTATTTTATGCTGTCTTATACTTTTTTCCATTATATATTCCAACCAAAAGAAGTGATCCTAGAAGTATCTAATTTTAAATAGATTTTATTAATTCTCAAGAAAGAAGTGTATTAATCCATGTCAGGTCAGGGATAATGTCTATTCAACATATAAACATTAATTTGATTAAATCATTTATAAATGAAGGCTGTTTGAGAACAATTACTTGCTTTACTTATCTCCTTTGAATTTTATATTGAAATATCAATTAACAATTTTTTTATCAAACTAGTCTACTTACTTCCCTTTCACCAACATACTCTCCTGAGATTTTAAATTAGATTGCCTGTGCCCTAGAAATCATACTCCTATGTTCTGCATCTCCATCTATTGACACTCACTCACCTTTCATGTGTGCCCACCTCCTACAGCCCCACTGGGCATCTATGCATGCTCAGGACTCCATTTCTAGCATATCTCAGTTGGCATTTAGCAACAGTCACTCCTTGGCTAGAGATCTTGTGTGACAGACTCTTTACCAGGCCAATTGGTATCAGCAGAAAGTCTCTCATTGTTAATCTGTCAGAGTCAGTTTGTATCTATTGTAGAAGACCTCAGTAAATATCTGTGATATCTTTTGGGAGTAATAACTTTATTTCCAGTGTTTCCTTTCATTTTGTCCTCGGGAGCCTGCCTGTTCACATAGTGATGGGCTAACACATCACCACATTACCATACTGAAAAGCTCTTTAATCAGGTCCTAACTATTGTATGGGAGAGCCCTGATTAGACTGAAGAGACCTGAAATCTAGCCCTGAATCCTGTCCTATTCAATGGAAATCCAGCTCTTTCATATGTTGAAGTTGTGTGGTTACTTCTCTTTTTTGGTAGCACAGGATTTGAAACAACTTCCCAGTCACAGAAAATTATGAGACCCAAATTGTACAATGAGAAGATAGAAAACTACCCCCAAAAATGAAGGTATCATTAGTCAGAACTGGATCTAGATTGTTTCTCTAGGGAGCTGTACCTCCAGCCAATTGTACTACTGTAGCTATAACTAGAGAAAATGAAACTTATATCCCAGTTTAATTCCCAATGTCAGCTCTTTGCCTTACTTCCAACTCTGAACTTCAAGTATTCCTCATAGGGCTGTTCACTGATGACATTCACTGACCAAAGTGCTCTCATCTCAAACTGGCCTTAGTCTGTAATAGAATGATTGGTAGGCAATCAGTCTAGAGATCCATGAAGCTAAATTTTCCTTACAGTCTGGAACTAGTAAACTCCACAGCAGCTTTGGTATACTTAGGCCCCTATCCTCATAGACATAGTTCCCTTATCCTCATGCTGAAAAAAACAATCACATTGTTAGCTAGGCTTTATTTCCACAGCCAGGCCTTTGCGAGTAACAATGGTGTTCCTGTAGTGTCATTAGAAAAGTGAGTGTAGTTTTAATCTAATTTGTTAGACAACTGATACCTACAGAATCAGAATTTATTTTTGTTTAACATTTTGTTTTTGTTTTCTATAAAGATCAGAATGCATCTCATATCTAAAGTATTGAGGCAGTGAAGCTTACAAGGAACACTACTGTGCTTATCTCCTTCTCCGCTACCTCAATAGCCAGCGATGTATAGACTTAACTTGTGTGTTTACAATGCAGAATTCTATTTACTTTTCTTGTATTACATTTTAAAGCTTTTTCCCATGAAGTGTTAATCTCACAGGGACTGTGAATTTAGAGAAGTTTGATACCCAGAGACACGACAGAATAGAAATGAGGGAGGGACCTCCAAAAGGAACAAAGCTGCTCTTGCTTCGCAGGTTCGCCAAATCAAATAGCAAGATTTTTGAGAGGTGACCTTCCCTCGGCACAGCCAGAATGATAGCATCTGCAGTCTCATTAGGGGCAGCTAAACATTACCCAAGTATCTGTCTCAACAAGGACATCTCCATTTGTGTTCTTCAATACAGTGAAAATTATTCTGATATGTTTTCAAGAAACATCTGCTCTCTGCTTCCCTTATCCTTATGCTGGAAATAAAAATTGCAATATTAACTAGGTTTTATTTCCACAGCCAGACCTTTATAAGCAACAATGATGAGTGTGATGATGATGATGATGATAAAGATGATTATAAAGATGATGATGATGATGATGACGACAATAATAATAATGATAATGACAGTGGCTTAATCTGGTAGTGGTTAGAGTTTTAATAATACATCGGAATGTTTTTTATATAAAACCTTAGCTTTCTGATGTGACCCTTGATTTCTTTTTTGAGAGATAGTTCCAAAAATGTTTCTGTATTGCTGCATTTTATTTTTTCTTTATATTCAGACATACCAACCACAGTGACTAATTTTATTTTTAATAATCATAAGTGAAAGGGAGGGTTAGGAGGAGCAAACTGCCTGGAAGATGGAGCTGCGTTCAGTTTTCCCTGAAGCTGTCTTTAATACAGTGTGCTTGGTTGTTAAGTTGTCTTTCTTCTTATTTCGCTGTTTCTGTGTGCATTTACGTGTCATCTCTGCCTAGGAAAGCAGAATAAATAGAAAGAGATCTCAACTACCTTCGCCTCAGCCTCAGTGAACAGCCACCTTGGAGTTGACTCATGGCTTTTCCGCACCTCGCTTCCTTCTCTCTTAGAATCTTTCTCTGATTCTACTTAGTTCTCACATGCCAAGTATATTAATAATCCTTACAGTAAACATTTGACTTAGGAAGCAGAAGATTTTGAATAAATCCTCATCCTCCCTTTTATTTTGTGGATATAAGTAGCCGGGGTGACTTTATGCACTCAGACACGCTTAGTCCCAGGGACGCTTACTTCCTCCCCTGACTATCCTTCATGCTCAACCCTATCATACACAGATAGCATAGAATCACATACATTTTTCTTTGACTCTGCTTGAAAAAAATCTAAGCTAATGCAGCAATGGGAATGAGAATAAATATATAGGACATAAATATATAAACTTGAAGTTAGTAAGACGGGGATACTTTAAGATTGTTGTCAATGGTGAAGTCAATCAGAAAAAGAAAGTTTGTTATAAACAGAATACGTCCAAATTAGGTTTTAAAAGGCACTGGGTGGAAGTACCCTGCATAGGTAAATAATGCTGCTCTAAAATACCATAGGTTATTAAACAAAAGTGCCAGTAACAGGAATTGGATATTTCCCTGTGATTTGTTCATCAGGGGTTCTCAAAACAACATAGGTTATTGATATTTCTTTTGGTTACTTCTCAGAACTAGATGGTAAAACTCTACTGTTGATTTCAGCACACACTTTGGTTGTACAACATAAATCAAGATAGAACTGAAATAGAGGCTTATTCCCTGACAGCTTGCTTTAACAGAGATCAAAGGTTGTATGCAGACCACTGGGAGAGAAAAGATATCAATGTTCTTTTTTTTTTTTTTTTTTTTTTTTTTTAACAAATAGCTTTCTTGTTTGTTTGGTTTTTTTTTTTTTAAGATTTATTTATTTTTATATTTGTGAGTATGCTGTCACTGTTGCTGTCTCCAGACACACCAGAAGAGGGCATCGGATCCCATTACAGATGGTTGTGAGCCACCATGTGGTTGTTGGGAATTGAACTCGGGACCTCTGGAAGAGCAGTCAGTGCTCTTAACCACTGAGCCATCTCTCCAGCCTGATATCAATGTTCTTACCCAGCAGAAAATTACACATTCTATAATTCTGACCAACCAGGCAACAAGTACCAATTCTTGCAATAGTGGTATAACTGTTAGTGGGGTAATCAAACATTTTCTGACTGAATTTGACTTGAAGCCTGCTTCACAAGAAGAAATACATGTCTGCCAATGTAAAACTGGACAAAATCCTATGGTTGGTACACTGGCTAGTTTTGTGTCAACTTGACACAAGCCAGAGTCATTAAAACGGAAAGAGCTTCAGTGGAGAAAATGCCTCCATGACATCTAGCTGTAAGAAATTTTTATCAATTAATGATCAGTGGGGGTGTGCAGCCCATTGTGGATGGTGTCATCCTTGAGCTGGTGGCTTGGATTTTATAGGGAAGCAGGCTGAACAAGCCAGGGGAAGCAAGCCAGTAAGTAGCATCTCTCTATGGCTTCTGCATGAGTTCGTGCCTCCAGGATCCTGCCCTGTTGAGTTACAGCCCTGATTCCCTTCAATAATGAACAGCAATATGGAAGTATAAGCAAAATAAATCCTTCTCTCCCCAAATTACTTTTTGGTCACAGTGTTTTTTCACAGCAACAGAAACCCTAACTAAAACAACTGGGGAGGTCAGAAACCCTTCTGGGAATCTACTACTGTTAGTCAAAGGACCATGTTATAAAACTGTCTTCTATGTATTTATGTTTGTACTCACATACTAATAAAGCCTTGATTAGCAGACTACTTATTAAATATTTATGTTTATGTATTTATTTTTGCAGGGGACAGTAGTTAATTCAGAGACTCATAAGTGGTCAGTGTTGGCAATAATTGACTCTTGAGTGCTCATCCACAAATAATACGTTTGTATTATTTGGCCCAACCTTCAGGGAAAATTGTGGAAGGGAGGGCAGAAATAATGAAATAGTTGAAGGATAGTGAGTAGCTAGGAGGAGGACTTATGGGGAGAAAAGTTTCAAAGGGAGTAGGAGAGTATATGAGATGGCAAAAGGGGTAAATATGACAAAATATATCATGTACATGCTTTAAATTATCAATGAATAAATTAAAAATGCATTTTCTAAAATGTCCTTGGTGATGGTTGCCACAAACTAAGGACTGGTCCTAGAAAGGGTGGGTGGTTAGTCTTCCTTGATAGAAAATGGGGAAGGCTGCCAACCACTGTAGCAGTGAATTATGAGTGGGTGTTAGCAGAACTGTCTGAGCTTGTGAAAGAGAGAACACTTACCATTTATCTTCTGGATGCACATCAATAATAAAAGTCTTAACTTGAATTTTATAGAAAAGTCAAAGTCTAAAGTCTCTCTATTATGTTTTTACTTTCTCTGTAACCAAAGACTGTTATTTCTTTGGCTCTCTGCCTTTCTTATTTCCATAAAGAATGAATCCAGAAGGCGCACACAGAACCAGAACACTTCTTAATTCAATTACTTCATTTAGCCAAAAATGAAATGGCTGAAGATGAGACCAGAGGGAAATTTGTCCAGTTTGAGAGAGGCAACTTCATTTCCTCTACAACAGACATAAATTCTTCAGAGTCAAACAAGGCTTCACTGGGCACAGAGTACAGACTTGCAATAAGTAGCAGCCTCATCTTCTCTGGATATGAGAAGCCAGATCACTTTGAAATAGCATCACTATCTATCAGTAAGCCTAAGAGCTGAAATAGTTTGCAGCAGTTACTTGTTTATCAATAGGGTTATAAACATTAGTTAAATATGCAGAATTAGTGGGCCTTGTCTCATTCTAGCAACCAGAAATACTAGAAAAGGAGGGATACATATACATATACGTATACGTATACATATACATATACATATACCACAATGCACATGAACTAAACAGTACCATTGTAGCATAAGCTTACAGGTTGAATGTTTTAAGGGTTCAGGGATATGTGGTAGTTTGAAGAGGAGTGGCCCCCATATCTCATATATTTAAATACTTGGTCCCCACTATGTAGAACTATTTGGAAAGTTTAGGAGATATGGTCATTTTGAAGGAAGTGTGTTCCTAGGATTTGAGATTTCAAAAGCAAGTGCCAAGTTGGCCTCTTTGCCTGGTATTAGTAGATCAATATGTAATCACTTGGCTATTACTCCATCACCATGCCTACATACCTACTACCATGATTCTCTACTTGAAAGACATGGGCTCTAACATTCTGTAACTGCAAACCGCAAATAACCTGTGAGGAAATTCTATAACGGCACTGTTTAGTTATCAAATGAGAAGATGGGAGCAGCCTCTTATCTGTAGAAGCAACAGCCCAGGCTTCTTCAAAGTTCTCTTGAGTAGTAACCACCCCACTGGCAGAATTCAGTAATGATGTCAAATAGATCATTGAGGCTCAGACTGGGGGAGGATAGTGTCTTCAGCAGAGAACAGCACATGCGTGGCTCTATCTTTTGAGCTTAAGTTTAGGATCATCAAACTCCAGAGTTATTCTTATTTAATGAGATTTGCTCCTGACATTCAAGAAAACTTACTTTTCCTGAAACACTTCACCTCCTGAGCTGAGCCATCTGCTGCATGTATTTTTCAGCATGTTGATATCTAGCCCCTGGATCCCCACAACTGTCTCCTAGAGCTGTCTCTCATCTTAGACATCCGGCTGATTAAATACAGCCTCCTTGTCTTGTTGTGGTTTCCAACCCAAAGGCTCTCCAGCTTACATCAGTATCACATAATGAGTCCTTTCTCAAGATAGTGCCAGGCCTCTACCCTGAAGGTCATACAGAGTGAGATAATTGGGCTCTTCAAAACTCACAACTAATTTTGAGGCTGGCGATACTGTGGGAATACTGCAGGGATTTGCTGTAAGAGCTAGTCTCTGCCTTTTCCCTCCCTAATCATTGATGGGCAGATCCATTTCCCAGGCTCTCACATTTTAGATACAGCTGGAAATGGACTTTCATTTTTTATTCTGTCAAAGTTGGCTGTTCTTCACTGTAGAATTGTGAGGCCTCTTAGGAGTTCCTGGAAAATGTTCTGTGCAGAGCAACCCTCATTGTACCAAATTCAGCAGAATATTTTTGATACTTTTCTGAAAAAAAAAAAAAAGCCTGGCTTCCAGACTTCATGTAAATTCACTATAGCTTACCTGTATAGTGAATGAAACAGTCTTCTAGCACCCTACTAGGTAACTTACTTAAAAATAGAAATAGTACACAAAAAGTCATTAAAATTTTTTTATGACATACAGTAAACAATACAATACAATTTTAGAAATATCTCATTTGTAATGCACATTTGTTGTATAATAATAACTGATGTTTTCATGGTTCACTTGTGTAAAATATTATTAATATTCTGTATATATTAATTGATATTGGAAGTTAATATGGCAGCAGTTATTCCTTAACCAGCGAGTTTCACAAATACTCACACAAAGACCTTTTAATATTTCAAAGCTTAGACATTAGCTGGGCAGACTCTCAACTAGCTCATCTAAGTTAACCCAACTACCTAGCCCCATCCCTATACATCCCAGGTCCATAGTCATGTGCATCCTCTGATGTCTCCCGGCACAAAGCTTTCCGATTTCTTCTTCCCAGAGTTCCTTTCCTTCCCAGGAAGTCCTGCCTATCTCTACTGCCCAATCACAGGTTTTAGCCTTTTATTGGCCAATTATCTTGGGGAGCAATGTTTGCACAAGAAAAACTCTGTGTACCTGAGAATTTGCTCTTGGAGCAACCATATCTAGGGGTACACAATTTAGTATTTGAATACATAGCACCAGACCAACCCCAGCACACTTGTTTTCAAAATTATTTTCATCATTCTTTATACTACACACAACCATTAAGCAAAACGATATCTTATTATTGATCATAAAAAATGTAGGTCACATAGACAAGCTGAGCTATAACAATTGATCTCCATGTTCTTTGACCAGGGATGCTGATTTGAAAAGCCCTATAATTTGTAAGCTTTGTGCTTGGTGCTCACCATTTGTCAGAGACTGGAGGGTAACATAATGAAGACTTCAGGTTGCCAAGTTAATAAGAGAGGGCCAACTTTCTCCAGGAAATTGGAAGTGGAAAACTCAAGTTGTTTTCTGAGGCACATAAGAATAAAGACACAATTCCAAATGCCATTCTAGAGAAAGGCCAGATGCAAAATTGTGACAAGATAGCAGGACTCGAAGCAAATAGGCCAAAGACAAGTCTGATAAGCTGCTTTTGGTAGAGAGGGGCTCTGAAGAGTGAGGTGTCGTCCTTTAATCTTCATGCTTTGTGCTTTAAAGTTTCTTAGAAACAAGTAGGGAGAGAGAAGAGGGAGGGAAAAAATGGAGGCAGGATGAAGGGTGGGAGGAGACAGGGGTGGGGGGGAGATATACCTCTGTTTATCTGTCAGGAAATTGAATGGAGGTGTGTAGCAGTGGGAGATGGGAACTGGGGGTAGCCACCAGAAAGTCCCAGATGACAGGAATGCAAGAGCTCCCAGGACCCAATGGAAATGACTTTAGCTGAAATACCCACCAAAGGGAAGAAAAAACCTGTAGAGACTTTATCTAGAGGTTAGGAATTGACCCTGGCTGAGGGATGGGAACACCCACCCATCTCAAAAATTTTAACCCAGAATTGCTCCTGTCTAAAAGAAATACGGGGACAAAGAGTAGAACAGAGGCTGAAGGAAAGGCCATCCAGAGACTGCCCCACCTGGGGATCCATCCCATATGCAGCCACCAAACCCAGACACTATTGCTGATGCCAAGAAGTGCTTGTTTACAGGAACCTGATATAGCTGTCTCTTGAGAGGTTCTGGCAGAGTCTGACCAATATGGATGTGGATGCCTGCAGCCAACCATCTGACTGAGCATGGAGGAGTTAGGAGAAGGACTGAAGGGCTGAAGGCATTTGCAATCCCATAGGAAAAACAACAATATCAACCAGACCCCCCAGAGCTCCCAAGGACTAAACCACCAACCCAAGAGTACACATGGAGGGACCCATGGCTCTAGCTGCATATGTAGCAGAGATTTACCTTATCTGGCGTCAATGGGAGGGGAGGCCCTTGGCCCTGTGGAGACTCGATGCCCCAGTGTAGGGGAATGCTAGTGTGGTGAGGTGGGAGTGGGTGGGTGGGTGGGGGAGCACCCTCATAGAAGCAGGGGGCACATGGGATGGGGTAGGGGGTTTTCGGAGGGGAAACGGGGAAGGGGAATAGCATTTAAAATGTAAATAAATAAAATAACCAATAAAAAAAGAAAGAAGGAAAAAGAAAAGAATTCTCATGTGTGTTTACTTCTTGATCAAAATTGTCCATTACTTCTACCATTGCCCTACAAAGAGCATAAGTGACCAGAAAGAAACTAAGCAAAAGTTTTTATAATTAGATGGACTTCTTCAGGTTGGCCCATATAACTCTCTGGGAGTGTGGGCATTCTGCTTTCTGATTTACTTTTAATCTTTGTGATATTTTATATCTGAGTATGTATATCCTTCTTAAGTGTTCAAAGTTCCTGTCCCTTTATACATTCTTCATATTTGTTATTTCTTGATTTTTATTTTTTCTAGTATAAGTAAATTGTTATTTTCATTGTTTTAAAATTGAATTTTCTCCACAACTAGTTACATTGAACATGTGCTCAAATGTTGTTATTTTTATTTCTTCTGGTCATTTTATTAGTTTATTTATATTGATTTGCCGAAGTTTTTCATTGTAGGGTCATGTTTTCATTTTCAGTAGAGGAGCTTGTACTAGCTAATTTTGTCAATTTTACATAGACTAGAGTCATTTGAGAGAAGAAAGCCTTTGGTTGCTGGCAAGCTTATAGGGCATGTTTTTAATTAATGATTGGTCATCTCCTGTGAATAGGGATACTCCTGGGCTGGTGGTCCTAAGGTATGTTAGGGAGTAGAATGAGCAAGCCTGGGGGGCAAGTCCAACAATTGACACCACTCCACAGCCTCTGCATAGGCTCCTGCCTCCAGGTTTTTGTTCCTGTCTTGACCTTCAGTGATGAACAATGATGTGGAAGCATAAGCCAAATAAACCCTTTCCTTCCCAACGTGCTTTTGTCATAGTGTTTTATCACAGTAATACTAATTCTAACTAAGATAGCGCTTGTTATTGGACAGAAGTTTACAATTTTAAGATTTATTTATTGTTATTTTATGTGATAAGTATTTTGCTTGCATGATTTTACACCACAAGCATGACTGGTGCCCAGAGATCAGAAGAGGGTGCTGGATCTTTTGTGAATGGAATTCAGATAGTTGATGGGAGCTGATGGATGATGGGAGCTGAACCTGGAGTAAAACTCTGTAACAACAGTAAGAGTCCTTGATTACTGAGTCATCTCTATGGGCCTGAATTTTAAAGCCTTAATGATCTAATGAATCTATCTTCTTTCTTTATTTCCTGGCCTTTTGCATCTTCATATTGAATTTCTCATATATATTTTTTCTAAGAATTTTAAAGTTTTACCATTCACTTTCAAGATTTCAGTCGACTTAGAATTAATTCGTTTATCTGCAATGCCTGAATCATATACAGTTGCCTGATACACATGGTTATCTTTCTATTTTTGTGGTTTGTAACACTGACTGCTTTATGTATTCCTTTGCCACTTTTGTACTGCCCTAGCAGGTTTGTGACATTAAGAACCTTTATGTGTGATAAGGGAGAGATCTCTTGTTATTTGTGTTGTTGAGATAGAAGGTTGCATTCTGCCACTAAACCACACCCTAGCCTATTGGTGTTAACTACTGTTTTCAACACTCCATTGTCTTTTCTTGCCCATTTCATCTTCTGCAGTGTAAGTGCAGGGTGTATTCTGTGAGAATTTGTTATTTTAAATAGTGTTGTCTGGGAACTCAGATTACTTTGAGATATCTTTGGAAATATACTTCATTATAATAAGTAGTAAATGTTTTAGGTCTATCACTGTATGCTAATTACCTCTAATCTGAAGATTAGATGTTTCAAATACATTAACATCTGAAATGTTTTGAATGCACAATTCCAAATATAAAAGATTCTGGGAAAAGTGAAATTATTGATAAAGTGATAGGGCAGCATTTTCCAGCTATTGTGGGAAGAGTGTGAAGCAGCAAGACATAGAGAAATGTTAGAGCACTCGCACAATAATAGACACACATAATTTTACATTCATCTGAACCCTAAGGAGGCACAATGCCAAGAGTGAACCCACTTGGAAAGTTTGAGTTTAGGATTAAGTGTTGATCCATGATCAGTGCTGTAACATAATCCTTAAGCTATTTATTTTATAGACAGAGAGATCTATTTAGATTATAATTTTAGAAACTAAAACCCAAGATTTGGTAGTGCCATTTATCCATGAATGGTGAAGCCTTCTTTGGCTATGTCACAATATGGTGGATGGCACCATAGAAAGACAGCACCAAAGAGAGTGCACATGATGAGGAAGGAAACCGGAAAGTGAAGATGCACCAGCTTCTCCTTTTTTTCCCCTTGAGAACAATTCAATCCTGCAAGAAGCCATTCTTTGAGGAAACCACCATTAAACTTTTGCAAGGATTGCTTCATCAATGGTCTAATTATCTCACGCTAAACAGTCCTAGTACCTCAGTACTGTCATTCTGAAGGTCATGGTTCCCACACATGAATTCTGGGAACAAACGTATCTTAAGCCTTAACAAGTGGCAGGAGTATTTCACTGGGTCTTTACCAGTCTTAGAAAATAGACTACTTTGGTGCAGCTTTGGAAAGTCAGACTACTGTGCATTCATAGGGCACAGAATATAGGGAACTCTATGTGTTCAGCTCAGTTTTACTATGAACCTAGAATCTGTTTTATAAACCAGCATCTATTAAAGTTCACAGGCTTGCTCACCGGACAGTCTGGTGGCAGAATCTTCTCAGCTGAGATTTTGTTTTCCCAAATGACTATAGTTTGTGTCAAACTGATATAAAACCATCTAGCACAGCAGTCCTTAGTAGCAGAGAAGAAAACAATTTAAAACTTTTGCACTATTTTTCAGGAAAGCTCATAAATTCTGGTATATGTACTCTTTTACCATACCATCCCATTTTTACCCTAGCCCTGTTTTGATCAATGCCCCAAAATGATGATGCATATTAAATTTATATGGTATTTGCTATCTCCTGAATATGAGTATTCGCTGGAAATAGAATCTTAATTGTTTAATTTTTTTCAGTCCACATTATAGCAACAACTTCTTTGCACAAAATTGTTACTTATAACTCTATTTTCAGAACAGCTTATAGTTTTTAGACTTAATACACATATTTGTCCACTGTAGATATATGAATGGGAACAACAAAAAGTATACATATTTATATATATTTATATATAAAAATATATACACATAAAGAATATAAGTATACATTTTATATATACTATATATAGTATAATACATACACACACACACACACACACACACACACACACACACACACACACACACACTTTCCATTGTTCCCATTCAATTACAGGGCTCATCATTTATTTGTAATTTAAAAAGAGCAACTTCCATCAGAGTCCACACCACTCTGGAGTCTGAGAGGCAAGATTATCATAGAAGGTCAATTCTAGAAATTCTAGCACAGTTTTTGATGAGGCCAATGTTGCTAAATGCTTACGAATAGTTTTAAATGAAATAATAGTTAATATTTATCAATATAGGATGTGACCTATGGTTTTCCAGTCAGTAGCTTTGGATGGATCCTTTATTCTCAGCACACAGGGCAAGTGTCCCCTTGCTACACCAAAAAAAGAAAAAGAAAAGGCGAAGTAGGAAGGGAATTGCTTTTATGCTAAAGAGATCAAGTACATGGTGGATTTGCTTTTAAGAATCTGCTTTCTTCTAGAAGTAAGTCATTCCACCAGATAAGCACTGATCACTGTGAGGCTGGTGGCTACAAAACCTGGTGTTATCCCATCACACCATTCCATTTAAGGGATCTACCACCTCGCTTTCCACCACACGAACCCTTGTCAGTGCACTTGAAACACAGCCGAACCAAGCGCAGGGTTGGGATTTTTGTACCATCTCACAACCTCTTTTGGGAAGAGACAGGTAGTGTTGATCATCACCAACCAATGAGTTAATCAATTATATCTGGATAATGAAATGGTAATAAATACCCCAAATAATCAGATTCAGAGACCTTGTAGGTTCGTGACATGGTGGTGTGCATGAAGTATATCTGGAAGGCACATTCTTGTCTCTGCCTATGCCTCTCTCCTTTTGGTCTTATCATATGTAATAAACCAGTAAGAACAACTAAATGGTTTTCTTGACTATTCTGTAAGTACTTTTAAAATAATGTTGAACCCAAGAGTAAGGGGCCCTGATTTGTAGCTGGTTGGAAGATTTGTAAGAAAGCCCAGGATTTACTATAACATTTAAGGTGGGGGCAGAGTTACAAAACTGAGCTCTTTGTAAGCACCAGAGAACCACAGATTTGTGGGATATACATTTGAAAACACCCTAAAACCCTTGGATTACCTCTTATCTGTGTATTTCTCATGTATCCTTAGATTGATAATTTATATTGTTTAGGGTAGAAACTGCAGAGAGACTTTGAAGGGGGATATTGCAAAGCTCCACTAAATAAAACAAGAGTCTGATTATTAGAACCTCAGGATAGGATTTCTGGGTTTGGAACCTGAAGCATGCTTTCCTCACAAAGGTGCCTAGCTGAATTACAGAAGCCAGTTCTCTGGAAAATGTGTCCAAGGCATATCCTCATAACAAAATTCAAGGCTACTAAAAGCTCATGGAGTCCTCTGCATTGTCCTCTTGTCAGCGGGGCCCCCTTCCTCTTCCTGTTCAGTCAAGGTACCCAGACATCATGTTCCTCACTACCCAAGCAGGCTGTCCCAATGTAGGAAAGGCTCCACCAGGAAGGAAGTAGTGTGCTTCGCTCTCACCATATTTGATAAACATTCAACATTTTCAGCTTGAAGCATTAGAAATACATGGCCTCTAAGTACACTTTTCTTACAATAAGCAATACTGAGCATCTTTTCATATGCCGAAGAGGCAGCCTGAGCTGTCTGTCTGGAACTGCCCAGTAGTGTGTTTTTCTGTTGGGTTATATAGTTTCTTGTTAAATTTTAGAATCATTAAGTAGAGATATTTTAAAATAAATTCCTCTGTCTAAAATATAAGATTATCATATATTTCATGTTTTACATTCTATCAGTTTTAGATTTCTTGGCTGTTCCTAATTTTCTTCCATCATGTGGATGGAACACAGGATTTCATGCACATGAAGCAAGCAACTGCTCAGCTGACATGCTATAGTCTCAGCTCTCTTACTGTGTTTTTAATCCCCTCCATTTGTTGTTTAGTTGGTCAAATCATTTAACACTTTCTTTTATGGTTTCATAGATTTTTGGTGATATTTAGAAAAGTTTTTCTCACTGAAGAGTGTGTGTTCAGTCTGAAGCATCTTTGCCTGGTGGCTAACACCACTCAGGTCAGGAGTTCTGAGTTGTCAGGATTTAGACACAGGTCCAGTTGCAGGGTGAGCCTTCATGCTGGGGTGAGTCTGCCCTCATTCTGAAAGGCAGGTGTCTTTCTCCCTGTTCATGATGTCTCATGCTTCTGGGAGAAGCCCCGCAGCCCACTCTTTCCACCCTTCTGGCCTTTTGAATTTCAGGTTGATTTGGTACAATCATACAGTCAACACTGTGCTTTTTCTATTTGGGGATTTTGGAGGAAATTAACATCAAGCTCTCTCAGGGGTTTCTCAGTGACATATCCTTGCCAGAAACTCCTTGCTATGACTCTAAAAAGAAGACATATTCATAGGAGGAGAGGCAAGCAGCCGGAAGTTAGAGGATAGGGATTAGTTTCTAGATTATGGGGGAAAATCAGCTTTCTGAGTTCACAGTCCTCTCCAGAAACGTAGCTGATATTTATATTTTCATTTCTATTTGTTGAGCATATTTAGAATTTTTCTTAAATATCTTCCATATTTGATGCTGGTGTCTCAATATTTTATTTCCAAATATTTGTGTATGAATATTGTATTTCCAGTATAGAATCTGTAAGTAATTAGCTTATAATCATATGATTGTTCTTATCAATTCTATTGATATTTTAAAGATTTTCAAATAATCTATATATTTCAAATTGCATTATTTTTATTTTTTTATTTTTTTTCATAGCAGCCATATTTATTTATTTATTTATTTATTTATTTATTTATTTATTTATTTATTTATTTATGTTTTGTTTTTTGTTTTGTTTTTTTTGTTTTTATTTTTGATACTTTATTTACATTTCCGATGATTCCCCTTT
>CM052702.1:26513376-26524081 GCA_028551405.1 Uromys caudimaculatus | reverse complement strand
TTTCTTGAGTTTTTCATGATTTTTACTGTTTCTGCAAGGACATTTTGGCCATTATTCCATAAACAAATGTGGGAAGTAATTAGACAGCACTTATACTGATTTGAATATTAAAGTAATACAACAAAAGTTTGAGACTCACAGCAGGATTTGCATAAAGTCTATGCAAATAGGATACTTTTTTAAAGAAGGAATTTGAGCACTCCAGGGATTTGGGCACCTTCAGGATTCTGGAATGATTATCAACAGACACTGAGAGCTTACTGTGTTCCTCTGTTTGATTATTGGGGAATTAAGTAGCAGTCTTGCAGTACAAACTCAGCCACAGATTAACCCTTCTAAATTGGGAGTGGCTGGTGGATGTGGAATCTCAAACGCATAACACAGTTTTGATGTGTGTCAACAGTTTTTTTTTTTTTTTTTGAAGAGGCATTGTTCTGTGCTCACAGTGATGAACTAAAATGATCTCATATTCTGGTTTTAAATTCTGATAGATATATGCTGCTTTAATCAACCTGCTTCCTTTGCCCCTTTTCTGATTGGCTATAGCCATCACTGTCAGCACTCTACATTAAGTTCTTTGTTGATTAATAGTGAGGTGCATCAGGAGGCTTATTCTTTTGCAGCTCCCTAATGAGGTTTTCCCAGTCTGGAATTCAGCACTTGAGGTGGGGTAGAGAAACCTGAATATCCTGTTTGGGTACTTGAAGTTGTGTTTTCTATGCCGATTCATTTCTGTCCTCTGTTTCCCGTGAAGTGACAGTAAGTAGCTGTATGTCTGACACTTATAGAGTCATTAGTGGTACGTTTGGCTATCAACATTTTGGGGTGAAAATCATCCAATATGGATGTCAGAATCCTTCCTCACACTATCCCTGATGGGTAGAAGAACAGGAATAAAAAGCAGATACGGTGGAGTCAGCAACAGTTTTCACGTTGTGGAATGATTCCCCTTGACGTGTTTACATGGAAATGCCTTGAAACAGCAGAAGGAAATGTAAGAAAGGAGGGAATTACCACAGGAGGGTCTGAAGTAAACTGGGGGACAGTTCAGCAACTCAACTCCTAATATTGGTGTTTTTCTTATTCTATGTCTCTTAGTGAAAGCATTGTCAGTCCTGTTGAAAAAGGTTCATTTAAATTGTATATGTATACACAGAGACTTGAATGTGTTATATATAATTTTAGGTAAATATGATTTCTTATGATGTTTCATACTTCTTTGAAGTTATTTTACCCTGTTTTCTCTCTCTCCTTCGGTTTTGACCTCCCTCTCCTATATTGAATTATAGCTCCTCCAAATTTCTTTATTTCTCCCTAGAAATCACCTGTAGTCCTCTCTATCAAAATCTGATACCTACCTGATGGCCCCCTTTTACTTTTCTGTTTTCTGTATTTACTCTAGGACCTAGCAGTGATTCTCAACCTGTGGGTCATGACCCCTTCAGGAAGGGTCACATATCAGATATCCTGCATGTCATGCATTTACATTATGACTTATAACAGTAGCAAAATTACAATTATGAAGTAGAAACAAAACATTATTATGATTGAGGTTCACCACAACATGAGAAACTGTTTTGAAGAGTTGCAGCATTAGGAAGGTTCAGAATCACTGCTTAGGTTATATACTCAATCTGAAGATTTGGAGCTGGGAACTACAGATGAAAGAGAGCATGTGATGTTTGTCTTTCTTGATCTGGGTTACTTCACTCGATATGATCCTTCCTAGTTCCATCTATTTAACTGCAAAATTCATGATTAATTTTTTCTCTACAACTGAATAGTACTCCATAGTGTATATGTACTATATTTTTGTTATTGATTTCTCAGCTGAAGGATATTTAAATCGTTTTTATTTTCTAGCTATTATGACTAGCGTAACAATGAACAGAGATGAGCTTCATCTGTGAATTCAAATGTTGAGTACTTTGAGAATATACCAAAGAGTTGTATAGTTAGGTCATGTGCTACATTTATTTTTAGATTTTTGAGGGTTCCCCACACTGGTCTCCAGAGTAACTAGAGCACTTTGCCATCCTACCAAAAGTGAATACAGATACTTTCCCCACATCCTCATAAGCATTAGTTGTTGATTATTTTTGATCTTTGCTATTCTGACTGCAGTAAGTTTTTAGAGTTAATTGTTGGCCTTAAATCTTGAACTCTAATCTCAAATCTTAATCTTAATCTTGAATTTTATTCAGAAAGTTCTTTCTTATATCTGGGTACTTCCTATATCAGGATACTGTCTATGTTTTCTTCCAGCATCTCTGTTGTTTCAGAATTCATATTTAGGTCTTTAAACTATTTAAAGTTAGTTTTTATGCAATATGTGGTATGTGTGTGTGTGTGTGTGTGTGTGTATGTCTAATTTCATTCTTCATCAAATGTGCATCCACATCTGTTTTTTTAGCACCATTTGTTGAAGATGCTGTCTTTTCTTCCACATATATTTTTGGCATATTTTCAAGTATTAGATGGTTATGATTATGGATATTAAGTCTTTGATCTTCTTTTTTATTTTTTGTTTGACATGTCTGACTTTGTGCCAGTATCATATCGTTTTTATCACCACTGTTCTGCAATATGTCTTAATGTCAGAAACTGTAATCTCTCAAACATCGTTCTTGTTGCTCAGGACTATTCTAGATACCTAGGGTCTTTTAGGTCCCATATGAATTTTAGGATAGTTTTTCTTTTTTTAATGGAGAATGAGATGGATATTTTGATTGGAAGTGCATTGGATCTGTAAATCACTTTTGGTAGAATAATCATTTCACAATAACAATTATAGCAACCTATAAGTATGGAATGCCTTTTCATTTTCTATTGTCTTGTTCAATGTCTTTCTTTAAATATTGTAAAGATTTTATTATATAGTTTATAACACTCTTGGTTATATTTATTTTTAGATACTTATTTTCTTTGAGGTAATTTTGGTTTTTTTTTGTTTTTGTTTTTTTTGTTTTTGGCTAGCAATTTCACATGTCTATTCATTTTATTACAGAGCAGTAAAAAGGGACAATTTTTTTCAAATATGAGGCAATCAGGTTCTTAGTAAAAGAGAAGTTTATTTACATGCATTAGGAACAATGGCAAAAATGCTTATAATGAGTGGAGAAATTCTCACTTTTGCCCTAGCTTTTATTTTTGGGTTTTATTTAAAATTTCACTTATTTTTAGAATTTCATACATGAGTGCTATTATTTACAGCACCTTCCACCCTCTTCCATCCCTGCATTATCTCTTGTGCCCCCACTCCCTCTCAGACTATTGACTTCTTTGATTATATACATATATATTACAGAAATGTCTATATGGATAGATCATTTTGGATTGGATAACCTATCAGGGGCTCATCCCTAGAGAAGAATGACCTGTTTCTATTTCGGCAACCATGAATTGCCTTTCTCTCTTTATCTAGGGGTAAAACTTGAAAGAATTCTTTATGTGTGTTGTCGGCATTACTCTTCATATATCTGAGGAATGGTGTATGAAAATTAACAATATACATCTTTCTGCTTCATTGAAAAGCTGCATGAAAATGCTTTAATGAACACTCTTCTCACTACAACAAAGCACCTGTGCAGAAAATTACAAAAAAAAAAAAAAAAAGCACTAAAAAGTGCTCCTTTGAGATAATTTTAAATGGGACTGTGTGTCTATAATCTCTTTGTTGGTGCCGAATAGAAAAGCTATTGATTTTTGTAAGTTGATTCTGTATCCTGATAGTCTGCTGAAATTGTTGTTATTTCTAGGTTTCTAGAAGTTTTCTACAAAGAGAGGTAGTTTGATTTTTTTAAATTCTTTCCCTACTTGTATTCCTTTAATTTCTTTCTCTTGCAGTTTTACTCCAATTAGTGCTTTCATCATAATATTGAAAAACAATGTTAATAGCTGACAGCCAGGTCCTTGGCATGATTTCAGTGGGTTTGCTTCAAGTGTTTATTCTGTTTAGATTGATGTTTGTAATGGGTTTCTTGTACATAGTTTTTATTATATTGAAGTATTGTCTATCTATACCTAGTTTCTCTAGTACTTTTATCATGAAAGGATGTCAAAGGCTTTTTCTGGTTCTATTGAGATGACCATGTGATTCTTGTCTTTAAGTATACTTATGTATTTTTTACATTTATTTTTAAATTATTTTTAGATTTATACATTTTATTTCATGTGTGAGTGTTTTGTCTAACCATATGTGCATAGAATGCATGACTGGTGCTCATAAAGATCAGAAAATCACATGGAATTTTTAGAATTGAGTTTAGAGAAGGTTGTTAATCACAATATGGTTGTTAAAAAGCAGACCTGGATTCTCTGGCAAAGCAACATTTCCTAACCTGCTTTACATTTACTCACTTGCATATGTTGAAATATCCCTGCAACTTTGGAATACCGCCAACATACTATGCTGGATAATCTTTGTGATGTATGTTTGTATTTCACTTTCAAGTATTATATTGTGAATTTTTAAATGTATTTATTGGCTGGCCTCTCTGTCTCTCTCTCTCTTTCTCTCTTGCTCTCTCTCTCTCTCTCTCTCTCATATATATATATATATATATATATATATATATATATATATATATATATATATATATATATATATGTGTGTGTGTGTGTGTGTGTGTGTGTGTGTATGTATACCTAATGCATTTATTTTTTACTTTCCCACTTAATGGAGTACAATGCTTTCAAAGCATTCTCTTATAATAATAATTTCTTTAGTTCTGTTGTAATTTTACTTGTTCATATCCAATTTTGTTAATGAGATGTTTAATCTCATATACAGTTTGTGTATTTACTAGAGATTTGTTTGTTCTTACATTTAAGTTGTGTAGTATAGTCAGAATACATTGACTTAATTCATTCTTTCTAAATTTGATAAAATTTGTTTTATTTTACAGTACCTTCTGTGTACCGTTGAATTGAAGGTATATTTGGGACAGTTGGGTTGAGTATTCTGTAGATATCTCTTAAATCCATGTTTACTTTTTCCAGATGACCTGTCTGTTAGAGAAAGTAGAGTATTACAATCACTGACTATTGATAGGTTGATGTTAGTCTGTGTCTTTAATTTTAGTAATATACATTTTATGAAACTGGACGCATGAAAGTTTTGTACACATATGTTTAAGATAGTAGGTTCTAGTTTGTGATTGGTTCTAGTTTGAACTCTATTTTGCATGTATTAGGACAGCAATGCTTCCTGGTCCCATTTGACTGGAAGACTTTTGCCTGTCTTTTCACTCTAAGGTAGTGCCTATCTTTAAACTGAGTTTCATATAGATAGGAATTTAATAGGATTTGTTTCTTGATTCAGTCATCCAACACTTTCTGACTAAAGAATTGAGGCCATTAATTTAAAGTTATTATTGAAAGGCATGTGTTGCCCTTAGGTGACTGATAGTCACAGACTTATGGAGAGCTGTGGTCTCATGTCAGAAGCCTGGGGACCAGGAGCATGGCAAAACACTAACCTTCCCTTGTCAGGTTATCCCCTGCTGGGGACTCCATACTGGGTCTCTGGGGTTTTAAACCTTACTCAATCAGAAAAAAACGAGGCTGCCTTTCATGGCCCACACTAATCCCTCCGAAGTAGTGCCACTCCTTAATGACAGTGAATTTAAATATATGTGCCTATGAGGCACATTCATATTAAAACAAACACAGTATATCTCTTAGTTGTTTAGGGAAGTTTTCTTTTATAGTTTCATTTAATTTCTGCCTTATAAATTGACCTGGTATTCATTTATCTCAACTATTCCTATAATTTGAAGAGTTTATTTTTCTCATGGAATACTACATTTCCAGCAAGTTTATTTCTTGGTTTTTAGGTTTTTTTGTGTGATTGTTTGTTTGTTTTTAAATTCTGCTCTTTTTGTTCTAGATTATCTCCTCTACTTTTGAGTCTTGATAGTCTATCTTCTACTTGATTCATTCTTTTTTTAAATTTATTTTTGAAACTTTATTTACATTTCAAGTGTTTTCCACTTTCCAGGTCTCTCCTTTGGAAACCCCCTATCCCATTCCCCCACCCCCTGACTCTATGAGGATATTTCCCCACCTACCCACCCACTCCCATCTTCCCTCCGTGGCATTCCCCTATACTGGGGCATCTAACACTCTCAGACCCAAGGGCCTCTCCTCCCCCTCATGGCCAACAAGACACTCCTCTGCCACATATGTGGCCAGCATCATGGGTCCCTCCATATATATACTTTGGTTAGTGGTCCAGTCTCTGGGAGCAAAGGGGGGCATGACAAGTTGACACTGCTACTCTCTCCATGGGGCTGCAAAACCCCTCACCTCCTTCAGTCCCTTCTCCAACTCCTCAATCTGGGACCTCACTCTCAGTCCAACAATTGCTGTGAAATGAGTCATGGGTATTCTGTACTTTTGGGCTAATATCCACTTATCAGTGAGTACATACCATATTTGTTCTTTTCTGACTGATTTACGTCACTCAGGATGATATTTTCAAGTTCTATCCATGTGCATGCGAATTTCATGAAGTCATTGCTTTTAATAGCTGAGTACTATTCCATTGTGTAAATGTACCACATTTTCTGTATCCATTCCTCTGTTGAGGGACATATGGGCTGTTTCAGCTTCTGGCTATTATAAATATGGCTGCTATGAACATAATGGAGCATGTGTCCTTATAGCATAATGGAACATCTTCTGGGTAAATGCCCAGGAGTAGTATGGCTGTCCTCAGGTAGTATTATGTTCGATTTTCTGAGGACCAGCCAAACTGATTTCAAGAGTGGTTGTAACAGCTTGCAATCCCACCAGCAATGGAAGAGAGTTCCTCTTTCTCTGCATCCTCGACAGCATCTGCTGTAAACTGAATTTTTGATCTTAGCCACTCTGACTGGTGTGAGGTGGAATTTCAGGGATGTTTTGACTTGCATTTCCCTGATGACTAACGATTTTGAACGTTTCTTTAGGTGCATCTCAGCCCTTGGAGATTCCTAAGTTGAGAATTCTCTATTTAGCTCTGTTCCCCATTTTTTGATAGGGTTATTTGGTTCTATGGAGTCTGATTTCTTGAGTTCTTTGTATATATTGGATCTTAGCCTTCTATGGGACGTAGGATTGATAAAGATCTTTTCCCAATCTGTTGGTTGCTGTTTTGTTCTATTGACAGTGTCCTTTGCCATACAGAAATTTTGAAATTTCATGTGGTCCCATTTGTCGATTCTTGATCTTAGAGCATAAGCCATTGGTGTTCTGTTCAGGAACTTTTCCCCTGTACCCATATGTCCGAGACTTTTCCCTAATTTCTCTTCTATTAGATTCACTGTATCTTGTTTTATGTGGAGGTTCTTGATCCACTCGGACTTGAGCTTTGTACAGGGAGATAGGAATGGATCAATTTGCATTCTTCTACATGTTGACTGCCAGTTGAACCAGCACCATTTATTGAAAATGCTGTCTTTTTTCCACTGGGTAATTTTAGGTCCTTTGTCGAAAATCAAGTGACCCTAAGTGTGTGGGTTCATTTCTGGGTATTCAATTCTATTCCACTGATCTACCTGCCTGTCACTGTACCAATACCCTGAAGTTTTTATCACTACTGCTCTGTAGTATAGCTTGAGGTCAGGAATGCTGATTCCCCCAGAAGTTCTTTCATTGTAGAGAATAGTTTTTGCTATCCTGAGTTTTTTGCTATTCCAAATGAATTTGAGAATTGCTCTTTCTAAGTCTATGAAGAATTGAGTTGGAATTTTGATGGGGATTGCACTGAATCTGTAGATTTCTTTCAGCAAGATGGCCATTTTTGCTATATTGATCCTGCCATTCCATGAGCATGGGAGATCTTTCCATCTTCTGAGGTTTTCTTCAATTTTTTTTCTTCAGAGACTTGAAATTCTTGTCATACAGATCTTTCACCTGTTTGGTTAGAGTCACACCACAATACTTTATATTGTTTGTGACTATTGTGAACGGTATGATTTCCCTAATTTCTTTCTCAGCCTGTTTATCCTTTGAGTATAGGAATGCTACTGATTTGTTTGAGTTAATTTTATATCCGGCCACTTTGCTGAAGTTGTTTATCAGCTGCAGCAGTTCTCTGTTGGAGTTTTTTGGGTCACTTAAGTATATGATCATATCATCTGCAAATAGCGATATTTTGATTTCTTCCTTTCCCATTTGTATCCCTTTGACCTCCTTTTGTTGTCTAATTGATCTAGCTAGGACTTTAATTACTATATTGAATAGATAGGGAGAGAGGGGGCAGCCTTGTCTAGTCCCTGATTTTAGTTAGATTGCTTCAAGTTTCCATTTAGTTTGATGTTGGCTACTGCTTTTCTGTATATTGCTTTTACTATGTTTAGGTATGGGCCTTGAATTTATGATCTTTCTAAGACTTTTATCATGAAGGGATGTTGAATTTTGTCAAATGCTTTTTCAGCATCTAATGAAATGACCATGTGGTTTTTTTCTTTGAGTTTGTTTATGTAGTGGACTACACTGATGGATTTCCATTATTGAATCATCCCTGCATCCCTGGGATAAAGCCTACTTGACTGTGGTGAATGATCATTTTGATGTGTTCTTGTATTTGGTATGCAAGAATTTAGTTGACTATTTTTGCATCGATATTCATAAGGGAAATTATTCTGAAGTTTTCTTTCTTTGTTGGGTCTTTGTGAGGTCTTCATATCAGTGTAACTGTGGCCTCATAGGATGAATTGAGTAGTGTTCTTTCTGTTTCTATTTTGTGGAATAGTTTGAACAGCATTGGTATTAGGTCTTCTTTGGAGGTTTGATAGAATTCTGCACTCAACCCATCTGGTCCTGGGCTCTTTTTGGTTGAGAGACTTTTAAAGATTTCTTCTATTTCTTTAGGGGTTATGGGACTGTTTAGGTGGATTATCTGATCTTGACTTAACTTTGGTATTTGGTATCTGTCAGGAAAATCATCCATTTCATCCAGATTTTCCAATTTTGTTGAGTATAGGTTTTGGAGTGCGATCTGATAATTTTTTGAATTTCCTCAGAATCTATTGTTATATCTCCCTTTTCATTTCTGATTTTGTTAATTCGGATACTGTCTCTGTGCCCTCTGGTTAATCTGGGTAAAGGTTTATCTATCTTCTTGATTTTCACAAAGAACCAGCTCCTGGTTTTGTTGATTCCTTGTATAGTTCCTTTTGTTTCTACTTGGTTGATTTCAGCCCTGAGTTTGATTATTTCTTGCCTCCTACTCCTCTTGGGTGTATTAGCTTCTTTCTTTTCTACAGCTTTCAGATGTCCTGTTAAGCTGCTAGAGTATGCTCTCTCCAGTTTCTTTTTGGAGGCACTCAGAGCTATGAGCTTTCCTTTTAACACTGCTTTCATTGTGTCCCATAATTTTCAGTATATTGTACTTTCATTTTCATTAAATTCTAGGAATTCTTTACTTTCTTTCTTTATTTCTTCCTTGACCAAGTTATCATTGAATAGAGCGTTGTTCAGCTTCCATGTGTATGTGGGCTTTCTGTTGTTGTTGTTGCCATTGAAGTCCAGCCTTAATCTGTAGTGATCTGATAGGAGGCATAGGATTATTTCAATCTTCTTATATCTGTTGAGGTTTGTTTTTTGACCAATTTCATGGTAAATTTTGGAGAAGGTACCATGAGGTGCTGAGAAGAAGGTATATTCCTTTGATTTAGGATGAAATGTTTTATAGAGATCTGTTAAATCCATTTGGTCCATCATTTCTGTTAGTTTCACTGTGTTTCTGTTAAATTTGTGTTTCCAAGATCTGTCCAGTGATGAGAGTGGGATGTTGATGTCTCCTACTATTATTGTGTGAGGTGCAATGTGTGCTTTGAGCTTTAGTAAAGTTTCTTTTTTCTTTTTTCTTTTTTTTATTATTTGATACTTTATTTACATTTCTAATGTTTCCCCCTTTCTAGGTCTCCTTTTTGGAAACTACCTATCCCCTCCTCCTCCTCAACTTCTATGAGGGAATTCCACCCCTACCCACCTGCCTGTCCACTCCCATATTCCCACCCTGACATTCCCCTTTTCTTGGGCCTCTCCTCCCCCTGATGGCCAACAATGCCCTCCTCTGCCACATATGTTGTCTGAACCATGGGTCCCTCCATGTGTATTCTTTGGTTGGTGGTCCAGTCTCCAGGAGCACCAGGGGGTCAGGCCAGTTGACACTGTTGCTCCGTCCTTGGGGCTGCAGACTCCCTCAGCTCCTTCAGTTCCTTCTCCAACTCCTCCATCTGGCACCTCACTCTCAGTACAGCAGTTACTGTAAAGTGAAACTTGGGTATTCCAAATGTTTTGGCTAATATCCACTTATCAGTGAGTACATACCATGTTCATTCTTTTGTGACTGAGTTACCTAGCTCAGGATGATATTTTAGAGTTCCATCCATTTGCCTGCAAATTTCATTAAGTCATTGTTTTTAATAGCTGAGTAGTACTCCATTGTGTAAGTATACCATATTTTCTGTATCCATTCCTCTACTGAGGGACATCTGGGTTGTTTCCAGCTTCTGGCTATTATAAATATAGCTGCTATGAACATAATGGAGCATGTGTCTTTATTACATGTTGGAGCATCTTCTGGGTATATGCCCAGGAGTGGTATAGCTGGGTCCTCAGGTAGTAGTATGTCCATTTTTCTGAGGGTCCGCCAAACTGATTTCCAGAGTGGTTGTACCAGCATGAAATCCCACCAAAAATGGAGGAGTGT
>CM052702.1:26498747-26513276 GCA_028551405.1 Uromys caudimaculatus | reverse complement strand
GAAGTCTAACTTCCTGAGTTCTTTGTATATCTTGGATATTAGCCCTCTATAGGATGTAGGATTGGTAAAGATCTTTTTCCAATCTGTTGGTTGCCGTTTTGTCCTATTGACAGTGTCCTTTGCCTTACAGAAACTTTGCAATTTCATGAGGTCCCATTTGTTGATTCTTGATCTTAGAGCATAAGCCATTGGTGTTCTGTTCAGGAACTTTTCCCCTGTACCCATGTATTCGAGGCTTTTCCCCACTTTATCTTCTATTAGATTCAGTGTATCTGGTTTTATGTGGAGGTCCTTGATCCACTTGGACCTGAGCTTTGTACAGGGAGATAGGAATGGATCAATTTGCATTTTTTTCTGCAGGTAGACCACCAGTTGAACCAGCGCCATTTGTTGAAAATGCTGTCTTTTTTCCACTCGATGGTTTTGGCTCCTTTTTCGAAAATCATGTGACCGTAGGTGTGTGGGTTCATTTCTGGGTCTTCAATTCTATTCCATTGATCTACGTGCATGTCGTTGTACCAATTCCATGCAGTTTTTATCACTGTTCCTCTGTAATACAGCTTGAGGTCAGGAATGCTGATTCCCCCACAAGTTCTTTTGTTGTTGAGAATAGCTTTTGCTACCCTTGGTTTTTTGTTATTCCAAATGAATTTGAGAATTGCTCTTTCTAAGTCTATGAAGAATTGAGTTGGAATTTTGATGGGGATTGCATTGAATCTGTAGATTGATTTTGGCAGGATGGCCAGTTTTACTATATTAATCCTGCCAATCCATGAGCACAGGAGAGCTTTCCATCTTCTGAGGTCTTCTTTGATTTCTTTCTTCAGAGACTTGAAGTTCTTGTCATACAGACCTTTCACTTGCTTCGTTAGAGTCATACCAAGATACTTTATATTGTTTGTGACTATTGTGAAGGGTGTCATTTCCCTAATTTCTTTCTCAGCCTGTTTATCCTTCAAGTATAAGAAGGCTACTGATTTGTTTGAGTTAATTTTATATCCGGCCACTTTGCTGAAGTTGTTTATTAGCTGTAGCAATTCTCTGGTGGAGTTTTCGGGTCACTTAAGTATACGATCATATCATCTGCAAAGAGTGATATTTTGATTTCTTCCTTACCAATTTCTATCCCTTTGACCTCCTTTTGTTGTCTAATTGCTCTAGCTAGAACTTCAATTACTATTTTGAATAGATAGAGAGAGAGAGAGTGCAGCCGTGCCTAGTCCCTGATTTTAATGGTATTGCTTCGAGTTTCTCTCCATTTAGTTTGATGTTGGCTACTGGGTTGCTGTATATTGCTTTTACTATGTTTAGTTATGGGCCTTGTACTCCTGATCTTTCCAAGACTTTTATCATGAAGGGATGCTGAATTTTGTCAAAAATGCTTTTTCAGCATCTAATGAAATAAGCATGTGATTTTTTTCTTTGAATTTGTTTATGTAGTGGATTACATTGATGAATTTCTGGGTATTGAACCATCCCTGCATCCCTGGGATGAAGCCTACTTGACCATGATGAATGATGGTTTTGATGTGTTCTTGGATTCGGTTTGTGAGAATTTTATTGAGTATTTTTGCATTGATATTCATAAGGGAAATTGGTCTGAAGTTTTCTTTGTTCTTGGGTTTTTCTTAGGTTTTGGTATCAGTGTAACTGTGGCCTCATAGAAGGAATTGGGTAGTGTTCTGTTTCTATTTTGTGAAATAGATTGAAGAGTATTGGTATTAGTTCTTCTTTGAAGTCCTGATAGAATTCTGTAGTGAACCCATCTGGTCCTGGGCTTTTTTTGGTTGGGAGACTTTTAATGACTGCTTCGATTTCCTTAGGCATTATGGGACAGTTTAGATGGTTTATCTGGTCCTGACTTAACTTTGGTATTTGCTATCTATCTAGAAAATTGTCCATTTCATCCAGATTTTCCAGTTTTGTTGAGTATAGGCTTTTGTAGTAGGATCTGATGATTTTTGAATTTCCTCATAATCTGTTCTTATGTCTCCCATTTCATTTCTAATTTTGTTGATTTGGATCCTGTCTCTGTGCCCTCTGGTTAGTATGGCTAAGGGTTTATCTATCTTGCTGATTTTCTCTAAGAACCAACTCCTGGTTTTGTTTATTCTTTGTATAGTTCTTTTTGTTTCTACTTGGTTGATTTCAGCCCTGAATTTGATTATTTCCTGCCTTCTACTCCTCTTGGGTGTATTAGCTTCTTTTTGTTCTAGAGCATTCATGTGTGCTGTAAGTTGCTAGTGTATGCTCTCTCCAGTTTCTTTTTGGAGGCACTCAAAGCTATGAGTTTTCTTCTTAACACTGCTTTCATTCTTTCCCATAAGTTTGGGTATGTTGTACTTTCATTTTCATTAAATTCTAGGAAGTCTTCAATTTCTTTCTTTAGTTCTTCCTTGACCAAGTTATCATAGAGTAGAGCATTGTTCATCTTCTATGTGTATGTGGGCTTTCTGTTGTTATTGTTGCCATTGAAGACCAGCCTTAATCTGTAGTGATCTGATAGGAGGAATGGGATTATTTCAATCTTGTTGTATCTGTGGAGGTTTGTTTTGTGACCAATTATATGGTCAATTTTAGAGAAGGACCATGAGGTGCTGAGAAGAAGTTATATCCTTTAGATTTTAGATGAAATGTTCTATAGAAATCTGTTAAATCCATTTGGTCCCTAACATCTGTTAGTTTCATGGTGTCTCTGTTTAGTTTGTGTTTCCAAGATCTGTCCATTGATGATAATGGGGTGTTGAAGTCGCCTACTATTATTGTGTGAGGTGCAATGTGTGCTTTGAGCTTTAGTAAAGTCTTTTATGAATGTGGATGCCCTTGCATTTGGAGCATAGATGTTCAGAATTGAGAGTTCTTCTTGGTAGAATTTTCCTTTGATGAGTATGAAGTGTCCTTCCTTACCTTTTTTGATGACTTCTGGTTCAAAGTCGATTTTATCCGATATTAGAATGGCTACTTTAACCTGTTTCTTGGGACCATTTGCCTGGAAACTTGTTTTCCAGCCCTTTACTCTGAGGTAGTATTTGTCTTTATCACGGAGATGTGTTTCTTGAATGCAGCAAAATGCTGGGTCCTCTTTATGGATCCAGTCTGTCAGTCTATGTCTTTTTATTTGGGAATTGAGTCCATTGACGTTAAGAGATATTCAGGAATAGTGATTGCTGATTCCTGTTATTTTCAATGTTATATGTGGCTATCTTCTTTTGAGTTTGTTGAAAGATTATTTTCTTGCTTTTTCTAAGGTGTAGTTTCCCTCTTTGAGTTGACGTTTACCATCCATTATCCTTTGTAGGACTGTGTGTGTGGAAACATATTTTGTAAATTTGGTTTTGCCATTGAATATTTTAGTTTCACCATCTATGGTAATTGAGAGTTTTGCTGGGTATAGCAGCCTGGGTTGACAGTTGTGTTCTCTTAGGGTCTGTATGAGTTCTGCCCAGGATATTCTCTTTCATAGTCTCTGGTGAGAAGTCAGGTGTAATTCTAATAGGTCAACCTTTATATGTTACTTGACCTTTTCCCCTTACTGCTCTTAATATTCTTTCCTTGTTTTGAGTATTTGGTGTTTTCACTATAATGTGAAAGAATGAATTCTTTTCTGTTCCAATCTGTTTGGAGTTGTGTAAGCTTCTTGTATATTTATGTTCATCTCTTTCTTTAGGTTAGGGAAGTTTTCTTCTATAATTTTGTTGAAGATATTTTCTGGTTCTTTAATTGGGGAATCTTCACTCTCTTCTATACCTATTATCCTTAGGTTCTGTCTTCTCTTTGTGTCCTGGATTTCATGGATGTTTTGGGTTAGAAGCTTTTTGCATTTTGCATTTTCTTTTACTGTTGTGTCGATGTTATCTATGGTATCTTCTGCTCCTGAGATTCTCTCTTCTATCTCTTGTATTCTGTTGGTGATGCTTACATCAATAACTCCTGATCTCTCTCCTAGGTTTTCTAACTCCAGGTTTGTCTCCCTTTGTGATTTCTTTATTGTTTCTATTTCTATTTTTAACTCCTGGATAGTTTTTTGCATTTCCTTTCTCTGTTTGATTGTATTTTCTTGAAATTCTGCCTGTTTGATTGTGTAATTCTTTAATGGAGTTTTGTGTTTCCTCTTGAAAGGCTTCTAGTTGTTTATCTCTGTTCTCTTGTATTTCTTTAAGGGTGTTATTCATTTCTTTCTTAAAGTCTTCTATCTTCATCATGAGAAATGATTTTAAATCTGAGTCTTGCTTTTCTGGTATGTTGGAGTATCCAGGGCTTGTTGTGGTGGGAGAGCTGGGTTCTGATGATGCCAAGTAGCCTTGGTTTCTGTTCCTTATGTTCTTACCCTTGCCTTTTGCCATCTTGTTAACTCTGATGTTAGCTGATCTTACTCTGTCTGGTTGTGTCTTGCTCCTCCTGCAGGCCTCTGTGTCAATACTCCTTGAAGACCAGCTTTCTCTGAGAGGTGTTTGTGTTTGGAGAGCTGTGGCACAGGGTCAGCTCTGGAGTGCAGACAGAAATTAGAAGAATCTTGTCCCCAGCTGTCCCTTGGTTCCTATGTCCTGATGGCTCTGCCAGGGTCCCTCTTGATCCAGTGAGTTTGAACAGAAGTGGTGGCTTTGCCTGTGCTCAAAGGTGTGTCAGCACCCCTGGGATACCTGCTCTCTCCTGGAACCCTGGGGCCCAGGCTGAGTTCCCCAGGCACAGACCCCTGGTGGCCCAGGCAGAGGTCTCCCCCCATAGATGGAAACCAGAAACGTTCAGAGGTTTCCTGCCCCTAAGTTCTCCTCGGGACCTGTGTCCCACTGGTTCTGGGCGGGTCTCGGTGAGCAGTGTTGCTCCCCTTAACCTCACTCACTGCTTTTTCTCGCTCCTGGGAGTGTAGCTTTCTCCTGGTGCTCGTTGGCTATGGACTCCTGGTAGCCCAGGCAGAGGTCTCCCGTAAAGTTTCATTTATGAATGTGGGTGCCCTTGCATTTGGTGCATAGATGTTCATAATTGAGAGTTCTTCTTGGTAGATTTTTTCCTTTGATGAGTATGAAGTGTTCTTCCTTATCTTTTTTGATGACTTTTGGTTGAAAGTAGATTTTATCCGATATTAGAATGGCTACTCCAGCCTGTTTCTTGGGATCATTTGCCTGCAAAATTGTTTACCAGCCCTTTACTCTGAGGTAGTGTTTGTCTTTATCACAGAGATGCGTTTCCTGAATCCAGCAAAATGCTGGGTATTGTTTATGGATCCAGTCTGTTAATCTATGTCTTTTTATTGGAAGAATTGAGTCCATTGATGATCAGAGATATTAAGGAATAGTTGCTTCCTGTTATTTTTGATATTATTTTATGTTTGTGTGGCTATCTTCTTTTGGATTTCTTGAAAGAGATTACTTTCTTGCTTTTTCTAGGGTGTAGTTCCCCTCCTTGTGTTGGCATTTTCCATCTATTATCCTTTGTAGGGCTGTATTGGTGGAAAAATATTCTGTAAATTTGACTTTATCATGGAATATCTTGGTTTCACCATCTATGGTAATTGAGAGTTTTGCTGGGAATAGCAGCCTGGGCTGGCACTTGTATTCTTTTAGGTCCTGTAGGAGATCTGTCCAGGATCTTCTAGATTTCACCATCTCTGGTGAGAAGTCTGGTGTAATTCTGATAGGTCTTCCTTTATATGTTACTGACCTTTTTCCCTTACTGCTGTTAATATTCTTTCCTTGTTTTGTGCATTTGTTGTTTTGATTATAATGTGATGGGAGGAATTTCTTTTCTGATCCAATCTATTTGGAATTCTGTATGTTTCTTGAATGTTTATGTTCGTCTCTTTCTTTAAGTTAGGGAAGTTTCTTCTATATTTTTGTTGAAGATATTTTCTGGCCCTTTAAGTTGGGAATCTTCACTCTTTTCTATACCTATTATCCTTAGGTTTGGTCCTCTCATTGTATCCTGGATTTCCTGGATGTTTTGGGTTAGGAGCTTTTTGCATTTTGCATTTTCTTTGACTGTTGTGTCAATGTTTTCTATGGTATCTAATGCACCTGAGATTCTCTCTTCTATCTCTTATATTCTCTTGGTGATGCTTGCATCTATGACTCCTGATCTCTTTCCTAGGTTTTCTACTTCCAGGGTTGTCTCCCTATGTGATTTCTTTATTGTTGCTATTTTCATTTTTAGATCCTGGATGGTTTTGTTCATTTCCTTCACCTGTTTGGTTGTGTTTTCTTGTATTTCCTCTTTAATGGTTTCTAGCTGTTTACTTGTGTATTTCCTTAAGGGAGTTATTTATTTCCTTCCTAAAGTCTTCTATCATCATCATGAGAATTGATTTTAAATCTGAGTCTTGCTTTTCTGGTGTGTTGGGGTATCCAGGGCTCACTGTGGTAGGAGAGCTGGGTTCTGATTATGCCAAGTTGCCTTGGTTTCTGTTCCTTATGTTCTTGCCCTTGCTTTTTGCTATCTGGTTGTCTCTGGTGTTAGGTGGTCTTACTCTCTCTGACTGTGGCTTGTCCTTCCTGCAAGCTTTTGTGTCAGTACTCCTTGGAGACCAGCTCTCTCTGACAAGGAATTTGGGTTTATTGAGCTGTGGTACTTGGTCAGCTCTGGGGTGCAGACAGACAGAAGAATCCTGTCCCCAGCTGTTCCTTGGTTCCTGTGTCCTGATGGCTTCTTGAGGGTCCCTCTTGGTGGAGGAATTTGAACAGAAGTGGTGATCTTCCTGTGCTTGAAGGTGTGTCATCACTCCTGGGAGACCTGCTCTCTCCTGACACTATTTGAGTATGGAGGCCTGTGTCACAGGATCAGCTTCCTACCATAGGAAGAAACCAGAAGGCCACTCCTCAGTTCCTGTGCCCTGATGGTTCTAGGCCGATCCCTCAGAGCAGAGTTGCTGGCCTTACCCCCAATCACAGGCTTGTCCACACTCCTGGGATTCTAGCTCTTCCCCTGTGCTATTTGGATATGGAGCCATGTGGTACTGACTGAGGTCCCCAGCCACAAATGGAAACTGGAAGGCTCCTGTCTCAGTCTGCTCCTCAATCCCTGTGTCCTAAGGGTTCCGGGCAGGTCCCTCTGAGCAGAGGTGCTGGCCTTACCGACGTTTACAGGCTTGTCCACACTCCTGGGATGCTAGCTTTCTCCTGGAGCAATTTGGCCACGGAGCCCTATGGCACAGGCTCAGGTCACTGGCCACAGATGGAAAACCCTGATTCATTCTTTTTAATGCTTTATCATGTGTTTTCTAATTATATTATTTAGAATTTCAATTTCACCTTCATTTCAGCTTGAATTCCCTTCATTGTTTCTATATATTTATTGAATTTAGTTTTGGTAATCTAAATTGCTTTTGCTATTTACATCAGACTTATGCTTATGTTTTCCTGGGCATCACTCAGGTGTTTGTTTTCTTTAATTCTATTTAGGTTCATTGAGCTGTTTCCTGTGCCTTCTCTAAACATCTTGAATTCTTTCATGAAGTTTATGATTGTTCTTTTAAATTCTGTGTCTTGGGGTTCAGTTAGATAGTTCTCAATGTGGAGTATTTTTATAGGACTGTTAGCTTTTAGAGGAGAAATAATGTCTTGAACTTTCATATTGTTTGTGTTTCTGCAATAAAGCCTAAGCATATGGAGTCTTTTGTTCTGTGTCTGATATAGATGGGCCAAGCTGAAGCAAAGCACAGGATATGTGAGCTGAGTTGAGCCTGAAATTTGGGTCTGGCTTAAGCTCAATAATGTGAAATGGCAAGGAATGGTATACAGGATATGCATCCTTGTCAGTGCTAGATATTCTTGGCTGTTAGCTTGACTATATCTGGAATTAACTAAAATCCAAAATAAAGGGCACAGCTCTTAGGGATTTTTGCTTAACCCGAACTAAGAAGAATATCTACAAGTAATCTGGATCATTGAGGTAGAATGATACACCATTAATCTGGATCTTTTGAGCTGGGAAAAGTCATGCCTTTCTTCTGGATCTTGTTTGATTGTTTTTGTTTCTGTTTTGCTGTTGTTGTTTTGTTTTTCAAGACAAGATTTCTCTGTATAGCCATGGCTGTCCTGGAACTGGGACTCACTCTGTAGACCAAGCTGGCCCCAAACTCAGAGGTCCACCTGACTTTGTCTCCTGAGTGCTGATATTAAATGAATGTACCACCACCACCCAGCTTAATCTTAAGTCTTGAGGTGGGAAAATACACCTTTAATCTTGGCCGCAACTTTTTTCTGGTAGTCTACATAAGAACACAGAAAAAGAAATATTTTGTTCTTTGTCTGTCTTTTCTTGCCTCTTAGCTAGCCCATTCCTTCACTATCATTAGAATCTACTTCTTTAGAATTCCAGTATCTACTGAAGACCAACTGAGACATCCAGTCTCATGGACTGAGAAACTTCTGGACACTTGAACTTCCCTTTCATGGCCACTGTATGAACTGGCTGAACCTCAGTCTGTAAGCCATTCTAGTAAATTCAGTGAAAGAGACTCCTGATTTCCTCCTTTCTGTGGACCCACATCCCCAATTCCCAGCCCATTCCTGTTCCTAAACTACATGTTAGAGCCCAACACCTAGAAGCATATTTTACCTGAAACCCCCAGAATCCACACCTATGAGGACCCCAGAAAAGTATCCTTCCATGCAACACACAGCCACTATACTGTTATATGATTCAGGGACCCACCCAACAAAGCCAAGGCCTGATATCAACAAAGAATGACAACCATCTCCAAACCAGATGCTTAGATGCCAGTGTAAAAGCAAACTCATGGCACCAGGATAATATATTGCCACCAAAGCCCAAAAACTCCAATTGAGTAGGACCTGAGAAATGCAATTTATCTGGAGCATTAGAAAGAATCTTCAAAATAGCTATTATAATATGTTCAAGGTCATTAAAGAGGATATAAGTAAATGAACTAATGAAAACAGTAATAAACAATGTAATGAAGTAAAGTAAATAGTTCAAAATTAGAATGTAGAAATAGAATGAATAAAGAAAACATAAACTGAAAGAAAGTTGTAATGAAAAATTCAGGAATATAAACAGACACCTCAGAGGCAAGCCTCAACAACTGATAAGAGATGGAAGAGAAACACTTGGGTGTTGAAGACACAAAAGAAGAAATAAATACCTCTGTCAAAGAAAATATTAAATCTAAATCTTCCTGACACAAAATATCAGGAAATCTGGAACACTACTAAAAGATCAAAACTATGAATAACAGCAATAGAGGAATTGAGACATAGAAGAAGGAGAAGAAACCCAGGTCATAGGCACAGTTGTGGGGCAATAATCTGTGACAGGCAATCTGGCACTTGATTGAGCACAGGTGTAAAATCTGGGCAACCCAGTGGAACAATCCACAAGGGAATGGAAAACTTTATGCCAATGCTCCGGGAGACTTTTGGCTCCAGTCATATACCACCCCTCCTCAGGTAGAGGCGTGGCCACACAGCCCCAAGCCATCCCCATGTTAATGAGACACCTAGAGGTTTAGCCACACCCCTTCCCAGTTACTATAGCTGCCTCTACTCTCCCAGAAAGGCAGAGGTACAATTCCATCCACGCCACTCCAGACGATGAAAATAAACATCTTAGAATTATAAACTGTCTCTTCATCTGGACCCGCTGTGGGATCTGGCCCTCAATTAAGGAGCCGAGTCTAATCTCTTACCGAGGGCTTCTCAGCACTCCCAGACAGTACCCATTCACCCAAGCCTAAGCAGCTAGTCCAGTGCCCCAAGCCACCGAAATCGGTCTCTGTGAGAACCACAGTTGTGCTCTGGCTAGCCTGTCTGCAGCATCCTGCAGCAACTGCAGTGTCCCGGGCTAGCGAACCCATGGAGACGGCTGCCACGCATTCCCCGAGAATGGCCCCCTCTCCCATCCACAGGCAGGGCCCCCAAAGGCTTCCCACAACCCCCACCTGCCCTTCAGACTATGTGGGAAGATGCGCAGCCTTTTCTAGTGTGTCTCCTATCCCACCCAGAGCCACAGCACCTGGGACAGACATGTGGAGCTTCTTCCCACTGCTCCAGGCTTGTTCCAACACACAGTAAATATTTTCAACAAAATTATAGAAAATAATTTTCCAAATCTAAAGAAGGAGTTGTCTATCAAGGTACAAGTGGCATACAAAATATCAAAAGACTGAATCATAAAAGAAACTCCCATGGCACATAATAATCAAAACACTAAATGTAGAAAATAAGAAAGAGTATTGAAAGTTGTAAGGTAAAGTAACCAAGTAACACATAAAGCCAGACCTATTAAAAAAGCAGATGACGTGTCAATGAAGACTCTAAAAGGACTGGACAAATGTTCTACAAATTCTGAGAGACTACAGATGCCACCCAAGATGGTACATCAGGCAAAACTTTCAATCACAATGGATGAAGAAAGAAAGACATATCACAACAAAACAAAATTTAAGCAGTATGTATCAACAAATCCAGCTCTATGGAGTGTGCTAGAGGAAAAACTTCAATCCAAGAAGATTACTCACACCCAAGAAAATAAAAGGGATGAATAATCACAAACCAAAAGGAGAGAGAGCACATACTTACACAACAAATCAGTAGGAGTAGATAACATAAGCACTTCATAACATACAATAACATAAATCTTCTTCAAAGACATGGAAAGAACAATTCTCAAATACATCTGGAAAGACAAAAACCCAGAATAGCAAAACTAATTCTGAACAATAAAAGAACTGCTGGGGCAATCACCATCCCTGACCTCAAGCTATACTCCAGAGCAATAGTGATAGAAACTGTATGGTACTGGTACAGAGATAGACACATTGATCAATGGAATAGAATTGAAGACCCAGAAATAAAACCACACACTTATGGACACTTGATCTTTAGCAAAAAAGCTAAAAATATATAATGAAAAAAATAAAAGCATCTTCAATAAATGGTGCTGGTCTAACTGGGAGTCTGTATGTATAAAAATGAAAATAGATCCATATTCATCACCTTGCACAAAGCTCAACTCCAAGTGGATCAAGGACCTCCACATAAAACCAGATATACTGAATGTAATAGAAGAGAAAGTGTGAAGGAGCATTGAACTCATTGGCATAGGGGGAAACTTTCTAAACAGAACACCAATGGCTTACCCTCTAACATGAAGAATTGATAAATGAGACATCATGAAACTGGAAAGCTTCTGTAAGGCAAAGGAAATAGCTATTAGGACAAATTGGCAATCTATAGGTCGGGAAAATGTCTTCACTAATCTCACATCCAATAGAGGGCTAATATCCAAAATATATAAAGAACTCAAGAAGCTAACCACCAAAAAAACAAAAAACTCAATCAAAAAATGGGGTATAGAACTAAACAGAGAATTCACAACAGAGGAGTTGTGAATGGCTGAGAAGCACCTAAAGAAATGTTCAAAATACTTAGTGGTCAGAGAAGTACAAATCAAAATGACCCCAAGATTCCACCTTACACCAATCATAATGGCTAAGATCAAAACCTCAGGTGACAGCACATGTTGGTGAGGATGTGGAGAAAGAGGAACACTCCTCCATTGTTGGTGGGATTGCAAACTGGTACAACCACTCCAGAAATCAAACTGGAGATTCCTCAGAAAATTGGAAATAGATCTACATGAAACTATACCACTCTTAAGCATATATCCAAAAGATGCCCCACCATTCCATAGGGGCACATATTCCACTATGTTCATAGCAGCCTTGTTTGTGAATAGCCAGAAGCTGGAAACAATCCAGATATCCCATAACAGAAGAAGGCATACAGAAAATATGGTTCATTTACAAAATAGAATACTACGCAGCTATTAAGAACAAGGACATCCTGAATTTTGCAGGCAAATAGATGGAACTAGAAAATATCACCCAGAGTGAGGTAACTCAGACCCAAAAGGACACGCATGGTATGTACTCATTAATAAGTGGAAATTAGCCAAAATTCCAGAATACCTAGGATATAGTCCACAGAACTCAAAATGGTTAACATAACAAAGAGCCCAAGTGAGGACTCCTCAATCCAACTTGTCAGGGGGAGGGGGGAAAGAAAGCAATCACAGGAGGGAGAAGGGAGAAAGGGACCTGGGTGGGAAAGGGAACAGAGAGGGGAAGAGGGGAACATGATCAGGTATTGGGTGGGAGAAAAGGACTGAAGCCCTGAGGGCCAGTGGAAAGAAAGGGAACAGGCAACCTCATGAGGTAGGAGGTGGGGGGTTATCCTCCGTAATTTGCCAGAGACCTGGGAGGTGAGAGACTCAGGACTCAAAGGAGGGACTTTAGATGAAATGTCCTATAGTGGGGAGAGGGAACTCCAGAGCCCCCCTCCAGCACAAAGGCAGGACATCAAGATGGGGTTTCCATCCCACAGTCAATAACTCTGACCCATAATTGTTCCTGTCTGAAAAAATTGCAGGGACAAAAGTGGAGAAAAGCCTGAGGAAAAGGAGGTCCAGCAACAGGTCCAAAGTAGGATCCAGCTCAAGGGGAGGCTCCAAGACCTGACAATATTACTGAGGCTATGGAGTGCTCGCAAAAATTGGCCTATCATGATTGCCCTCTGAAAGACCCAACAAGCAGCTGAAAGTCAGATGCAAATATTTACACCCAACCAATGGACAGAAGTAGTTGACTCCTGTGGTTGAATTAGGACAAAGCTGGCAGAAGCTGAGGAGGAGGGCAATCCTTTAGGAAGAGCAGCAGTCTCAATTAACCTGGACCCCCAAGATATTTCTGGACCACCAACCAGGCAGCATATACCAGCTGATATGAGGCCCCCAACACATATACAGGAGAGGACTGCCAGGTCTGGATTCAGTCAGAGAAGATGCACCTAACCCTCAAGAGACTGGAGGCTCCAGGGAGTGGAAAGGTATTGTGGGGTGGGAGGGGGAGCTACATCCTCATGGAGACAGGGAGTGGGGAGGAGGTATGGGATGTAGAATAGTCAGAGAGTGGACTGGGAGGAAGATAAAGTCTGGAGTGTAGAAAAAAAGATTAAATACAACACACACACACACACACACACACACAAAGAAGAAAGAAATGCTGGGCTAAATAATAGTATAAACCAAATGACCTTACAGATATTTAAGAACATTTCTTCCAAACACAAAACCATACATCTTTTTCTCAGCAGCTTGTGGAACTTTTTAAAAAACTGACCACAGGCCGGGAACCTCAGCTTGGGCCACAGGGCTCCACAGCAAATTAGTGCCAGAACAAAGATCCCTCTCAGGAGCTCGGAGAAGCCGGGAGAGGGCTAAAGACATGCTCCACAGCTCACCAGGAACTGCCCTGAAACCGCGAGACACAGGGACCGAGGCTTAGAAAACCCCCTGGATCCCAACAGTGGGCGGCTGAGGCAGGAAACTTTTGCCTGGGACACTAGGATTCCATAGTCAAGCAGCTCCAGGTGAAAATTTTCTCTCCCAGGAACACGGAAAAGCCCAGGGAGGGGGCAACACGAGCCCCAGAGCTCACTGATTCTGCCCAGTTTCCACAGGCCACAGAGACTGATGGACAGCAACTTCCTGCGGCAGCCGGGAACCTCAGCTTGGGCCACAGGGCTCCACAGCAAATTAGCACCGGGACAAAGATCCCTCCCAGGAGCTCTGAAAAGCCGGGAGAGGGCCAAAGACACACCCCACAGCTTAAGAGGAACTGCTGCGAACCCGCGAGACACAAAGAACGAGGTAGGCGGGTTTAGAAACCCCCCTGGATCCCAACAGCGGGCAGCTGAGGCAGGAAACTTTTGCCTGGGACAATAGGATTCCATAGTCAAGCAGCTCCGGGAGAAAATTTTCTCTCCCAAGAACGGGGAAAAGCCCCGAGCAGGGGCAACACGAGCCCCAGGTCTCACTGATTTCGCCCGTTTCCGCGGGCCACAGAGACTGATGGACAGCAACTTCCAGCAGCGGCCGGGAACCTCAGCTTGAGCAACAGGGCTCCATAGCAAATTAGTGCCGGGACAAAGATCCCTCTCAGGAGATCGGAAAAGCTGGGTGAGGGCCAAAGACACGCCCCACAGCTCACCAGGAACTGCCCTGAACCTGCGAGACATAGGGACCGAGATCAGACCCGGTGCCACAGCTCTCCAAACCCAAACACCTCTCAGAGAGAGCTGGTCTTCAAGGAGTACTGACACAGAGACCTGCAAGAGGGGCAAGCCACAACCAGACAGAGTAAGATCAGCTAACAACAGAGTCAACAAGATGGCAAAAGGCAAGGGCAAGAACATAAAGAACAGAAACCAAGAGTACTCTGCACCATCGGAACCCAGTTCTCCCACCACAGCAAGCTCTGGATACCCCAACACACCAGAAAAGCAAGACTCAGATTTAAAATCATTTCTCATGATGATGATAGAAGACTTTAAGAAAGAAATGAATAACACCCTTAAAGAAATGCAAGAGAACAGGGATAAACAACGAGAAGCCTTTCAAGAGGAAATACAAAAATACATTAAAGAATTACAGGAAAACACAAACAAACAGGCAGAAGTGCAAGAAAACACAATCAAATAGACAAAGGAAATGCTCAACACTATCCAGGAGCTAAAA
>CM052702.1:26465329-26498247 GCA_028551405.1 Uromys caudimaculatus | reverse complement strand
ACAAATCAGTAGCCTTCCTATACTCAAAGGATAAACAGGCTGAGAAAGATATTAGGGAACTGACACCCTTTACAATAGTCACAAACAATATAAAGTATCTTGGTGTGACTCTTACCAAGCAAGTGAAAGATCTGTATGACAAGAACTTCAAGTCTCTGAAGAAAGAAATCGAAGAGGACCTCAGAAGGTGGAAAGATCTGCCATGCTTATGGATTGGAAGGATTAATATAGTAAAAATGGCCATCCTGCCAAAAGCAATCTACAAATTCAATGCAATCCCCATCAAAATTCCAATTCAATTCTTCATAAACTTAGAGCAATTCTCAAATTCATTTGAAACAACAAAAAACCCAGGATAGCAAAAGCTATTCTCAGGAACAAAAGAACTTCTGGAGGTATCAGCATCCCTAACCTCAAGCCATACTACAGAGCAGTAGTGATTAAAACTGCATGGTATTGGTACAGTGACAGGCAGGTAGATCAATGGAATAGAATTGAGGACCCAGAAATGAACCCACACACATGGTCACTTGATTTTCGACAAATGAGCTAAAACCACTCAGTGGAAAAAAGACAGCATTTTCAACAAATGGTGCTGGTTCAACTGGCGGTCTACATGTAGAAGAATGCAAATTGATCCATTCCTATCTCCTTGTACAAAGCTCAAGTCCAAGTGAATCAAGGACCTCCACATAAAGCCAGACACACTGAATCTAATAGAACAGAAAGTGGGGAAAACTCTCGAACACCTGGGTACGGGGGACAAGTTCCTGAACAGAACACCAGTGACTTATGCTCTAAGATCAAGAATCGACAAATGGGACTTCATGAAATTGCAAAGCTTCGGCAAGACAAGAACACTTTCAATAGGACAAAATGGCAACCAACAGATTGGGAAAAGATCTTTACCAATCCTAGGTCCGATAGAGGACTAATATTCAATATATAGAAACAACTCATGAAGTTAAACTCCAGAAAACCAAATAACCCTATCAAAAAATGGAAAGCAGAGCTAAACAGAGAATTCTCAATTGAGGAAACTCACAGGGCTGAGAAGCACCTAAAGAACTGTTCAACATCCTTAGTCATCAGGGAAATGCAAATGAAAACAAGTCTGAGATTCCACCTCACACCGGTCAGAATGGCTAAGATAAAAAACTCAAGTGACAGCAGATGCTGGTGAGGATGTGGAAAAAGAAGAACATTCCTCCATTGTTGGTGGGATTGCAAGCTGGTACAACCACTCTGGAAATCAGTTTGGCAGACCCTCATGTAATAATGACACATGCTCCACTATTTCATAGCAGCCATATTTATAATAGCCAGAAGCTGGAAGCAGTCCAGATGTCCCTCATCAGAGGAATGGATACAGAAAACGTGGTACATTTACACAATGGAGTACTACTCAGCTATTAAAAACAATGAGTTCATGAAATTTACAGGCAAATGAATGAAACTTGAAAATATCATCCTGAGCGAGGTAACTCAGTCACAATAGAATGAACATGGTATGTACTCACTGATAAGTGGATATTAGCCCAAAAGTTTAGAATACCCAAGTTTCACTTTACAGTAACTGCTGGACTCAGAGTGAGGTCCCAGATGCAGGAGTGAGAGAAGGGACTAAAGGAGCCGAGGGAGTTTGCATCCCTATGGAAGGAGTAACAGTATCAACTGGCCTGAGCCCCCGGTCCTCCCGGAGGCTGGACCACCAACCAAAGAATTCACATCAAGGGAACCATGGTTTGGACCACATATGTGGCAGAGGAGGGTCTTGTTGGCCATCAGGGAGAGGAGAGACCCTTGGGCCTGAGGGTGTTTGAGGCCCCTGTAAAGGGGAATGTCAAAGTGGGAATATGGGAGTGGGTGGGCAGATGGGTGGGAGGTGGAATACCCTCATAGAGGCGGGGTAGGGGGATGGGATAGGGAGTTTCCCAAGAGGAGACCTAGAAAGGGGGAAATATTGGAAATGTAAATAAAGTATCAAAAAATAAAAATAAAAACTAAAAAAAAATTCAACAATGAAATCATCTTTCATTTTTCAGAGACAAACTGAAACTCTAGTAATGAGAAAGTAACCCCTATAAATACTGCTTTATTATTAGTCCATGATATTGAAAAGTAACCATTTTTGAGTATCCTATGTTAGTCTTTAGCTCAGACAAGGACTATTCCCTTATTTATTTATAGATCCATTATTGTACAGACTCCTATGCATATTGGTTTGATGGCATGAAACCTTTCAGCTGTTGGAATACATTGAAAGTTTTCAATTAGGCCAAACTCTCCCTTTGAGAATACAGCATCATTTTATAGATTACAATACTGAGTTTTACTGAAATTAACCTTAATAGGTGGCAGCAAGAAATGACTCCATTTATATCATCCCTAGGTCTACCTTTTACTTTCCTGGAGACAGGATCTCCATATGTAGCCTAGAGTAGCCCTGAACTTTAATCCTCTGCCTGAATGAACTCGATCTCCAAGGTGTTGTGATCATAAGTATATTTTACCATGCCCAAAAATCTCTCTTACTTTTTTAAGGTTTTCAAAACTCTATTTAGTCTCCATGAACCTCAGTGATTCCTCTGCAAAATGAACATGACTAATGTTCTCCCAACTATTTTGAAAGCTAAGTAGCTAAGTGTCCAATGAAATGACACGCACAAAAGGTTTTTTCAAGTGGGAAAGCTTTTGTGGTGTTACCTTATGCTGGAGGAGGACTTTTGCAACACAAAATAAAAACACATTTCTGGCATCTATCATTTGTCTTTCCTTTAGGAGAGTCAGAGTAGTCAATTTGAAGCGAGTAGCACAAAGATGTCTCTTATATGAAAAGTAGCTTCAGGCCACAAAGCTGAAGTCTTTATTACGTCTTGCCAGATGGAGGCACAACCACTTACCCATGTCAAGGGCAGCTGTTTCCCAACACAGAAGACCAAGGCTCTTGAATCATGCTTTGTTCATTACCTTTGCAGTTTGACCTTAAAAATTATGGTCACGGTAATAAGTTTTTAAACGGCATGACTCTAGTCAAAGGCAGAAAAACAGATTTAATGACCTTCTGAATACCGCCTCCAAGTCTTAAAATTGTGTTGTCTGTAAATGTTTTCTCAACTAATTATAGAAAAATGTCTATCAGGACTGGAAATGAATTATAAAAGTATAAAATGGCTTTTCCCATGTGTTAGATACTACAAGGCTTTATTTTGCTGTGCCTATAACAGACTGGCTGAATTTAGAGAAATAAAGAGTTGTAAGTTATAACTTAAAGTCTATACAGTAACAATTACTGTGTAATTAAAGTCAGATGCTTCCTCACTATAAATGTCAAGAAGATTGCTGATAGACTAATCTTGGGAACTATTATCAGGCACAGAAGTGGAAAACAGCCTAAAGTTATAGGAGATCTCTTATGACCACACTATATTACAGAGATAGAATGTACCATTTCAATGTTTTATGACTTTAAATATAATTTCAGAAGTCTGTCTGGAGAACAAAAGATATGGTCTTTCTGTAATCTCATTTTTACTTTTGACTTAATTTTCCAAAATCTTGTTTGCAGCAAGCAAAATTCAGGATGCTGGTTGTCTCTCTTGCAGCTAGCAGGATCTCAGAAACAGTAGCTATACTATATGCTATAGGATTATCACAATCACAGGCTCAGTTTTGCCACCTTCTCAAACACAACCTGCAGTCCTAATCCCTACTACTTCAGAAGTGACTTTATTTGGAAACCAGAAATCTACAGATGTAAGCACATAAGAATCAAGGTTTGAGTTTGTATCTTAAGCCAATGTGACTGCTCTCATCACATGGGCACAGACCAGTGAGCATCTGAGATCATGCACAGGATTTAGAGGAAACACAGCTGAGATCATGCATTGAGCCAGAAACATGAAACAGCATATTTACATTATTTTAAGATGCATATTTCATTGATACTTAAAAAAATAATGCTAAAACTACAATCAGTTTTCTAATAAAATCAATTTGCTGCAGTCATTAACAAGATGGGCTTTCTGAGAGAAAAATTAGTTTTTCCCAGGGATTAGTCACTTAACTGGCTGCAAGACACCAAGTAGTCGGCTCCAAAATCATATACATACAAGCAACACCAAACAGGTTCATCAGGTTGTTTTTATATATTCTTGCTTGTAACAATAATAATCAAAGAAAAAGAGGATATGAATTTGAGAGAGAGTGAAGGGGGCCTGGGAGGACCTGGAGAGTGAGGACATGGAAGGGGCTGAATGGAGGAAAAGGCAGGGGGAATATGACACAATTGTAGTTTAAAATAAAATCATTATTAAGGTAATAAAAAGAAGAGGATGGGTCTCTGAGGCAATTTCTGAGTGCATATTTTCTGACCTCTCTGCCTTAGAAACTTAGAATATGTTTTGGAGAACACACAAGCAAGATGAAGCAGTCAGATAGTGAGTGGGCAAGTGGAGCACACATAAAGGGAGCTCTGCATGTGAGTTTTATAAAGAAGCAGAACTGGAGTGGATATAAGTAGCTCTCATGGGTAGCCTTAGAAGGTGTCATGAAGTTCTCTCTAAAAGGTGACATTTGAGCAGAGTGACAAATGTAAAAAGGGATTGAGACCAAAGGAAGAGAGGAGGTAAAGGGGTTGAGATAGAAGAGTCTGGTGGGACAGCCTGAGATGAATGGGAGGTGGGAGCCTGTGGCTGAATGGCTCAGAGGACGAGAGGAGTTACAATAAAGAATTTGGGATTTAGTCTGCAGCCAAAAGAAAAACACTAGGGTATTTTGGGTAGAGGAACAGTGTGCTCTGTTCACATTACAAAAGTCTGACTTCAGTGTAAAAATTAAGGCAAGTAAACTGCAAGACCCAGAACAGCAAGTCAGGCAAGAGAAGGATTGCCCTGGCTAGCATGATGCTGGGCAGACATGAAAGCAGTGGTCAATGCAGGACTGAGTTTGGTAGAATGAAGACAACAAGACATCAAGGAGATTCTTCACCTTCTCACATGGCTTAGGGGCAATGCTATTACATGAGATAAGACAAGCAGGCCTTGGAGGAGCAAGTAAAATGTAATCAAGAGTTTGATTTTGGACCTGGGTAATTTTTGGTGTATGTTAGACATCTGTAGAGAATGATGGAGTAAGAAGTTATTGGAAACTTATAGGAGACATCAGTGTTGAAGGCATAGCTTCTGTGATAAATAAATTGTATTAAATTCACAAAATTAGATGAAATTACCTCATGAAAGAGTAAAAAGAAGGGGGAAGAGGATTGGAGGCTATGTCATGAAGAACACCTGTCACACATGTTTGATGACCTAAGTTTAATCTCCAGAACTCATGGTGGAAGGAGAGAACTGACTGCCCAAAGTTGTTCTCTGACATCCATTCACACATGAACTGCCATGCTCAGCCTCACACCCTAATAAACAAATAAACAACATTGTTCTGATCCTGGAGGTAGGATTTATAAAACTGAATTGCTCTTGTAATCTTTTAGCAGCCTTCAGAGTCCTAACTTTCGGTGTAAATGCTATTTAACCTTTTCTCCCATCTTATACCCAAAGAAAATAAATAGACTATATCTTGGGATATATCATCATGTAGAAAATAAGCATATGAGGAGGAAGGCTTGGATACTTAGCTGGTCCACTAAAGAAAGGATGGTGCCATGCCATAATTGAAAATTAAGTAATATTAGCAATACTTGGACAGGGTTACTTTCATGGGGATTCACCTCCCAGAAGACTTTCGAGAGAGAGTAATACAGGCTACCACCATGAAGAAGGACAGGTCACTGCAGATCAGGCCTACAGAATCAGGTAGTATTGCTACAAGCAACATAATAGTTTAAGTCAGAGAGCTCAGGAGCTCAGCAGAAGTATTGGGTATTTCATAGCCATGGAGTTTGTCTGATCCATGACTATGTACAGCCTCAAAATATACACTAACTATGCAGTCTAATTAGACTAATTAGAAGGAGAAGTTGTTGAAAAATTTTGAGTTTGGCATTTGAAGGCTTTGAATCTAAGACTTGACTTAGACACAGAAGTGAGCAACATTGGGGTTAACATACAGGAGATATCTTTTATCCATTTCTGTCACACAGGCTAAGGAAAGATAGGAACAGCAAGTGAATGAGCAAGTCATTTAAGAGACCAAACAGGACAGAGTGACAGTAAAGACAAACAGAGAAACAGATAGGCAGTAACTTGGAGAATTGCAGGAATAATTCCAAAAAGGAATGAGAGGTCAATTGCCACTTCTGGGCTGAGGAACAGATAGGCAGAGAAGCAACAATGGGTTTGATTGAACAGGACAACTGAAAGCCTTGATCAGAGCAGTCTGGGTAAAAGAGTGAGGACTCTGTGATTGGGCAGCAAGGGATGGAAGTAGAGGTGCATCTGCATTCGTTCTCAGAACTTTCCAGAAATGCAACTTGAAGGAAGGCAGAGAAGTGGGCAAATTGCTCAACACTGAGTGAACTTAGTACCTGTCAAATGAGTGCTGTTGTACCATGTGGATCAGTGGAGCTAAGAGAATATTCTTTCACTGTTTTCAGGTGTCTATGTATGGGGACCTTGGTCACAGGAAACTTTTATCCAAATATCCTACCTTTGTTCCTTCCTCACTTTGGTAAGATGAGCTGACTGATACATGGTCTTCTCTCAAGTTAATACATTTAATCTATTAAGAGTCTGGTGATAAAGATCCATGAGATACCTCAGCAGATAAAGTCACTTGCCACAAAAACTGTTGTCTGATCCTGAGAATACACATGGTGGAAGGAAAGAATGTACTCCCACAAGTTGTTCTCTGATAAAGTTGTATGTGTGCATGTGCGTGCGTGCGTGCGCGCGCACACACACACACACACACACTAAATGAGTAAATAATTTTTCTTTTAAATGTCTACCAGTGCTAGGGACTTCTTTTACATGCCTCTCCTCCAACTTCTCTCAGATCCATCCTATTCTCTACCCACCCAACTTTGTGTCTTCTGTTTACTTTTACACATCAGACCTAATTCATGCTGCCAGGATCCTTGGAGATTTGTGACTGTCCATTGGAGTCCAACTACCAGAGGCCATACCCTTAAAGAAAACTGAGTTACCCTCTCCTAACAGCTGTCAATTTCCAACTTCCTCAGCTAGGAGTGGCACTTCCTGCCACCTCCCCCCCCCCCCCAGGCTGGGAATTTTTTCTTTCCTATTTTCATCTCTTTGCCAACCCTGGACAGGAAGCAATATTGTTTGGGTGTTTATTTTTAGACCTAAATTTTTCCCCAAAGAACCGAACTGAGCATGAAGCAAACTGAGTTAGCCAGGCCATCAACAAAAATATACTGACTTATCTATATTGGATTTTTCATAATGATAATAAAAAATATTTCTAGTAATCTCTACCAGTTGAATTTCCTTAATTTATTCAAAACTTTGTAGCAGAATGAAAATATATTGTGTCTTAGTCTACTGAATCTGTACAGTTTGGATTTGGGGAATGATTTTGTACAATGGAATCTAAATCTTGGGAAGGGAAGACATGACTAGAGGGGCAGAGATATTGAACGGGTTGGGCTTTGTCTTGCACTTTGTCTTTTTTGACAGAAGAAAGAGTGCAATGTAAAATTACAGATCCAGAAATAAAAACATACAGACTGGAATCAACTCCTGCCTCTATCACTCAGTTCAGTTACAAAATATTAGAGATATCTCTTAGTTTCTCTGAGTTTTACTTTCCTTGTTTGTAAAATTAAATGACATTACTGATTACTATAAATGTGTGTGAACCATATGCATATGTGGGCACATATGTAAAATACTTAGAAAAGGTTTAATCCTTTGGAATTAGTAAATAAATTACCAGTCAATGTAATAAGGTATCCACACTAAGGTGGTTTGAATATGCTTGTCCCAGGGAATCACATTATTAGGAGGTTTGGTCTTGTTTGAGTAGGTGTGTCACAGTGGGAGTGAGCAATGACACCTGCCTCCTAACCCTCAGTTATAAGGCAATCCTGAGAAACTACTGAATCAGCCTGCAGACTCTCTACCAACCCATTGCAGTAAAAGCCTGTTCTCAAATTCTCTCAGACTTTTCCACTTTCAAGTGAAATTAAATTTTCCTGGAACTGAAAGCATGAGACAAGCCAATCACCTGTTTCAGGTGCTCCTGCAGTGAGGAATGGGAACATTCTGCCTGAAGTGAACACCAAAAAGATCTGAATACCAGACACTAAAAGGAATTTTTCACTGAGAAAAGTTATGAAAAGTTCTGCTGAACCTGGCAAAATCCCTTTAGCACCATAAATATGAAAAAAAAAAAAAAAGAAAACATACAGTTAACTACTTTGTGGAGAGCAGAAGGGGTTTACATTCATGCTCATTCATCTGTACTTGGCCTGGTCTATTTGTTAGTGTGTGTCTTAGTTAAAGTTATACTGCTGTGACCAGACAGAATGACTAAGGTAACTCTTATAAGGACACCACTTAATTGGGGCTGGCTTAATGGTGCAGTGGTTCAGTGCACATCATCCAGGTGCGAGCATGACAACATCCAGGCAAGCATGGTGCAGGAGGAGCTGAGAGTTCTACATCTTCATCTGAAGGCTGCTAGGAGAAGACTGGGTCCCATGTAGGAGGAGGGTCTCATTGCCCACCCCCTCAATGACATACTTCCTTCAACAAGGCCACACTTACTCCAACAAGGCCACACCTCCTAATAGTGCCATTCCCTGGGCCAAGCATATTCAAACATTCTACTCCCTGGTCCCCATAGGCTTGTTCAAACACATAAGACTATGGAGGTCATACTTATCCATAGCATAATTTAAAAAAATACATTTAGTTCAATTTCCAAAGTCCCTATAGTCTGTAGCAATCTCAACAATGTTAAAAGTTCAAAGTTCAAAATCTCTTCTGAGATTCATCCAATCACTTAACTGTAATCCCCAAAGCAAGACAGGAAACCAGATAGGCAAACTCCAAACTCTGCATCTCCAAGTATGATGTCAAAGCAGTCTTCAGATCTCCAACTCCTTTTTCATCTTTGTTGACTGCAACAAACTTTGTTCTCCTGGGCTGGTTCTACTCCCTGTTAGCAGCTTTCCTCAACAGGTATCCCCCCAACACTGACATCTTAAACACCTTGGGGTCTGCAAGTCAGCTTTAACTTCACAGCTTCTTGTTCCAATGTCTGGAATACACACATGATCTGGGCTCCTCCAAAGGGCTTGAGACACTTCTCCAGCTCTGCTTTTTGTAGCACTCTAGGCTCTGGTTGACTCCACTCCACTGCTGCTGCAGTTTGTGGTGATTATCCCATAGTAATGACATCTCCAATACACTGGGGTCTTCTGCTACAACTGGGCTTCACCAATAGCCTCTCATAGGCTCTTCTAATCGTGCCAAGTCTCAAATCCTTTGCATGACCCCTTCATTCCTGGGTCAACTGCAACTGAGAGTGCACCTTCACCATTGACCTTCCACAGCCTCTGACAGTGCCAAGTTTCAGCTGCTCTCCATGACCTCTTCATACCTTCAAAACCAGTACCACCTAGGTGATTATTATACACTACCAAGTCCTGTTTCAGCATGAGGCACAGCCTTGGCTGTCTGTGGAACACAGCTTCTTTGTCATCTCAGAAAACACTTCCCAGAAAATTTCACCTCAGTGATGCTAGTCTCTTCTTAATCACCACTAATTTCTTGGCTCCAGCTAACTAACATAAATTGTTCCAGTAGTCCCTTCTATTCTTTACTCTAAAGCCAGTGCCACGTAGCCAAACTGCTGTGTTCTCCTGCATGCTGGGGCTGGAACATGCCCCTCCCCCCCCCTTTCTCTATTACCAGCTTTCTGTTTTCTAACTCCCTCACTTCATAAGTATTGCTGTCCTGGAACTTGCTGTGTAGATTAATCTTGAACTAATAGGCATGCATACCTGTCTCCTGGGATTAAAGTTGTGTACAACTGTGTCTGTATCTAAACTTAGCTTAGTAGGATCTTGGCCCAAAATCGCTTAATCTGTTTTCTCCTAGAACATTGGATTCAGTGCCATTTTACTTTTTGATACACCTTTAATACTCAAACCATATATTTTATATTTTTCCTTTCTAAGCTTGCTGTGCTTGTTCAAAATATTCTTCAGGAGAATTAACCAGAGAACAAAGTATACTATGGGTGTTTCTGAGACTTCCTTTGTCAAAGTAATTAATCTGAGTCTTCACCTTAGCCTCAGGCAGACTCTTCAGACAATCGCATAAAGTAGCCACATTCTTCATCAAAATACCACAAAAACTGTCTCTAGGCCATATATTGAAATTCTCCACTAAAACCCCTTGGGCCTAGTCCACACAGTTCAAATCATTCTCAGTAACAAAGTCTTCCATATTCCTACTAGGTTAGCCCATTAAGCCTAACTTAAAGCATTTCACTGCTTTTCAAAGTCCCCTAATCCACATTTCTCCAAACAAAAGCATGGTCAGGCCTATCACAACAATACCCCACTCCTAGTACCAACTTCTTTCTTAGGATTGTACTGCTGTGAACAGACACCATAACCAAGGCAACTCTTATAAGAATAACATTTAATTGGGGCTGCTTACAAGTTCAGAATTTCAGTCCATTCTCATCAAGGTGAGATGGTATAAGAGAAACTGAGAGTATTACATCTTCATCTGAAGGCTGTTAGCAGAATACTGATATCCAGGCATCTAGGATGAGGATATTAAAGCCCACACCCACAGTGACATACCTGTTCCAACAAGACCACATCTCCAAATACTTCCACTCCTTGGGCTAAACCACAACAAGTAGCAAGCAGGGAATAGCCTTGCATGCATTGGTATAGGAGAAAACACACCAATAACTCAGGTTCTAGTATCAACAAATGATATATGGGACCTCATGAAACTGAAAATCTTCTATAAGGCAAAGCACCATCAATAGGACAAAAGAGCAGTCTACAACTTGGGCAAAAATCTTCACTAACCCTACATCTGCCAGAGGGCTAATATTCAAAATTTATGAAGAGCTGAAAAAAAATCAAACAACCCTATTTTAAAATGCAGTACAGAGCTAAATAGAGAATTCTCAACAGAGGAATCTCGAATGGTTGAGAAGCACTTAAAGAAATGTTCAACATCCTTAGTCATCAGGGAAATGCAAATAATAATGACTCTGAGATTCCATCTTACACCCATCGGAATAGCTAGGATACAAAATGCAAGTGATAGCATGTGCTGGTGTGGATGTCGAGCCAGGTAAACATTCCTTCATTGCTTGTGGGAATACAAACTTCTATAACAACTTTGGAAACTATTTTGGTGGTTTCTCAGAAAACTGGGAATTATTCTAGCTATACCACTCCTGGACATATACCCAAAAGATGCCACACTATACCACATGGACACTTGCTCAACTATGTTTATAGCAGCTTTATTTGTAATAGCTCAAAACTACAAAGAACCTAGATGTCCTTCAACTGAAGAATGGATAAAGAAAATGCGGTGCCTCTATAAAATGGAATAATATTAATCTATTAAAAACAAAGACAACATGAATTTTTAAGGCAGATGGATGTACCTTGAGAAGATCATCATGAGTGAGATAACTTAGAGACAGGAAGACATGTATGGTATGTACTTACTTTGTGAACTTTAGCCATAAATTGCAGGACAACCATGCTACAATCCACAAACTCAATGAAACTGGGAAATAAGAAAATCACAAGGGAGGATGCACACATCTCGTGGAGAAGGGGAAACTAACTATTCATTGGAAGTGAATGGAGAGAGTCGGAGAGGAGGTGAGGAGGGGAATAGTGATGGCAATCAGGTGTGGGGTAGGGGAAGAGGGGGCTGGGAGTGAGAATGGAAATCTGCAGGGCAGACATCTCTGGTGACTAGCTGGTTGCCTGTGATGGGAGACAATGTGTGGAGTCTATGAGGGTGACTCTAGCTTAGATTTCTACCAGAGAGGGATATAGAGACTGAAGTGGCTACTGCCTATAGCCAGGCAGGACTTCCAGAGGAGGGTAGTGAATATCAATCTACCCACAAAATTCACCCCCAAATTTGTCTTGCCTACAAAATGTACAGGGACAAAGTTGGATTTGAGACTGAGGGAGAACAGCCATCCAATTATGGATTTTACACTGTCTTACAGAACTGAATGGTATGGGTATATAAACAGACAGGTTGATTGATAGAATAGAAGCAAAGACCCAGAAATAAGTCCACACACCTACAGACACTTGATTTTTAACATTGAAGTCAAAATCATTCAATGGGAACAAAAGAATATTAACCAAATATTGCTGGTCTAACTAGATGTCCACATGTTGGAGAATGCAAATAGATCCATATTGATCACCTTGCATTAAGTCAACATAATACACAATACACTATATCTAATAAAAAAGAACATGAGGAACTGCTTTGACATGTTGGAGCACAACTTCTGGAGCAGAACACCAATAGCTCAGGCATTAAAATCAACAATTAATAAATGAGACCTCATTAAACTGAAAAGCTTCTGTAAGGCAAAGGATACAATCAATAGTACAAAATGACAGCCCACAGAATGGGAAAGGATTTTTTACCAACCCTAGATCTGACAGAGGGCTAATATTCAAAACAAGTAATGAATTCAAGAAGTTAGAGAACGACAAACCAAATAACCCAATTAAAAAATGGGATAAAGAGGTAAATAGAGAATTCTCAGCAAAAGAATCTATGATGGCTGAGAAAGGCTTAAAGAAATGTTTAACATCCTTAGTCATGAGGGAAATGCAAATCAAAACAAGTCTGAGATTCTGCCTTACACCAGTCAGAATGGCTAAGATCAAAACCTCAAGTGACAGTAGATGCTGGTAAGGATGTGGAGCAAGGGGAACACTCTTCCATTTCTCATGGGAGTAGAAACTTGCAAAATCACTCTGGATATCAGTCTGGTGGTTTCTCAGAAAATTGGGACTAGTTTTACCACAAGACCACAAAACTGTCTTTTGAAATGCTCCACTGAGCAACTGTCCTAATCAGATGCAGAGACATACAGCCATACAGTAGATAGAGCACAGGAAGTCTTATGGAAGAGTTGTGGGAAGGATTTAGGAACACAGAGGGTATAAGGACTCCACAAGAAGACCAACAGAATCAATTAATCTGGACCCTGGAGGTTCAAAGACTAAACCACCAACCAAAGAACATACATTTATTGGACATATCCCCCCCCCTCAAACATTCACAGATGTAGCAGATATGCAATTGATCTTCATGTGATTCCTCCAACAAGTTGAGCTGGAGTTTTCCCTGATTGTGTAGTCTACCTGTGGATCTTGTTCCCTGAACTGAGTTGGTCTGGCTTCAGTACAAGAGGATGTCTAGTCCTGCAGTGATTTGAGGTGCCAGGTTGGGTTGGAACCAAGGGGGGACCTCCCCCTTCTCAGAAGAGAAGAGGAGGGGATAAGAATACAGGCTATGTGTGTGGGGAGACTTGGAGGAGAGGGGAAGTTGCCATTAGGATGTAAAGTGGGTAAAAATAAATTAATGGAAATAGGGGGTACAGAGATAAACAACATTCTTAAGAGAAAAATCTCTAATGGCCTAGAAGCACTTAAAGAAATGTTCAAAATCCTTATTTATCAGGAAAATGCAAGTCAAAATGATCCTGAGATTCCATCTTACACCCATTGGAATGACTAAGATCAAGAATGCAAGTGATAGCACATGCCAGTGAGGGTGTGGAGCAAGGTGAACACTCCTCCATTGCTGGTGGGAGTGCAAATTTGTACAACTACTTTGGAAAACAATTTGGTGGTTTCTCAGAAAACTGGGACTTGTTCTAGCTAAAGGCCCAACCATACCACTCCTGGGCATATACCCTAAAGATCCTCTACCATATCACAAGGACACTTCTGCAACTATATTCATAGCAAAGACTGGAAACAACCTGGACGTTCCTCCATCAAAGAATGGATAAGGAAACTGTGGTTCATTTACATAATGGAATACTATTAAAAACAAAGGCATCATGTACTTTGCAGGCAAATTGATGAAACTAGAAAATATCATCCTGAGTGAGGTACCCAGACCCAGAAAGACATGCACAATAAATACTCATAAGTGGATATTAACCATAAGGACAAGATACCCATGTTGCAATCCATAGACCCAAAGAAACTAAGTAACAAAGAGGGCTCAAGGTAGGTCACTTGAATTTCACTCAGAAGGGAAAATAAAATAGACATTGGAAGTGGATGGAGAGAGGGAACTGGGTGGGCAATTGGGTGGAAAGGGTACAGGGGTGTAGATTAGGTATGGAGAGAGCAGACTGGGGGCAGGAGAGGGCTAGAAGAAAGACTAGAAATAGGTGGGGGAGACATCTCTAGAACAATGTGAAGACCTGGGACAGGGGAGGCTCCTGGGACACTATGAGCATGACCCTAGGTGAGCTTTCTAGCAGATGGGGATATAAAAACTGCAGTAGCCACCACCTGTAGCCAGGTGTGACTTCCAGTGGAGGGAGGGGAACACCAACCCACCCACAAACCCTCTGCCTAAAATTTGTCCTGCCTACAAGATGCACAGAGATACGAATGGAACACTGATTGAGGGAAGGGCCAAACAATGGCTGGCCCAACTTAAAACCCATCCCCTGGGGAAAAGCCAACCCCAGTACTATTAATGATCCTTGCTATGCTTGCAGGCAGGAACCTAGCATAACTATCTTCTGAGAGGCTTCATCCAGCATCAGATGGAAGCAGATGCAGAGACCCATAGTCAAACATTAGGTAGAGCTCAGAGTATCTTGTGGAAGAGTGGGAGAAAGGACTGAGGGAGTTAGAGGGGTCAAAGACACCACAAGAAGAATAACAGAGGCAACTAACCTGGGACCATAGTGGGGTCACAGAGACTGAACCTCCAACCAAAGAGTATACATGAGCTGGTGTCCTGTGCGCCTCTTGCCAGCAAGAAGACACGCGACAGGTAGGCTTCGTCTGCAGTTCAGCTTTATTCAGCCATTGATAGAGGAGGAAGAAGAACCCCGGGGCCCCAAAATGGCGCTGTTATATAGCCCCTGAGGCAGCATGTCCTCCATTGATTGGTGTGCCCCGGGAGTGGGCGGTGATTAGTCATGTACACCCATAATGCGCTTCGGGGGTTTACCCGCGCTATCCTTAAGTTTCCTTAGAGCGACAGTGGAGGTCAGCGCCTTCTTGTAAAGGCGAACACTCTAACCGCTCCTTACAAGCTGGATTTAGGCCTCCTCTATATTGGTAGCAGATGTACAACTGGGTCTTCATGTGGGTCTCCTAACAACTGGAGTGGATATTGTTGCCTGCTTTTGGATACACTTCCTGAGCTGCCTGTTTGTCCTCATTGGGAGAGAATGTGCTTAGTCCAGTTGTGACTTGATGTACCACGGCAGGTTAGTGGCTTCCTCTTCTCTGAGTACAAGAGGAGGGAGTAGTAAGAGAATGGTTTGTGAGGATGGGACTGGGAGAAGAAGAGGGAGCTGGGACTGTGATCGGGGTGAATAGGAAATAAATAAACTGAGAAAACAAAAACAAAAAAATTGTTATATCCATGTTTGGACTGGGTAGTATGGAATCATGATGTGTGTGTGTTCCTTGTGTGGATTTTCTTTTCTAGTTTAATGAATGTTTTCAAAATCATTCCATGATGCTGCTAATATCCAGTGTACAGATTATCAGATTCTTGGATATTATCACTTCATGAAATGCCCACTCAAGTCTTTTGACAACTAGTTTATTGGGTTGTGACTTTCTTTTTTTTTAATATTTTGATATTTTAATATTAAATATTCTAATATTTTATTAATATTTTTAATATTATTGAATATTTTATGCGTTTGCATTTCAAATGTTATCTTCTTTTCTGGTTTCCCCTCTGGAAGCCCCCTTTTCCATCCCCCTCCCCCTGCTTCTTTGAAGATGCTCCACCTCCCACCCACCCACTCCCACCTCACCACCCTGGCATTTCCCTACACTGGGGAATTGAGTCTTCACAGGACCAAGAACTTCTTCTTCTATTGATGCCAGACAATGCCATTTTCAGCTACATATGCAGCTGGAGCCATGGATCCCTTCATGTGTACTCTTTAGTTAGGGGTTTAGTACCTGGGAACTCTCTGGTTGGTTGATATTGTTGTTCTTCCTATGGGGTTGCAAACCCTTTCATCTCCTTCAGTTCTTTCTCTAACTCCTCCACCAGGGACCTGATGCTAAGTCCAATGGTTGGCTGCAAGCATCTGCCTCTGTATTTGTCAGGCTCCAGCAGAGGCTCTCTGGAGAGAGCTATAACAGGCACCTGTCAGCAAGCACTTCTTAGCATCCACAATAGTGTCTGGGTTTGGAGTCTGTATATAGGATGGATCCCCAGGTAGGGCAGTCTCTGGATGGCCTTTCCTTCAGTCTCTGCTCCACACTTTGTCCCCGTATTTCCTTTAGACAGGAGCAGTTCTGGGTTAAGAATTTGAAGATGAGTGGTTGGCCCCATCCCCCAACCAGGAGCCTTGCCTAACCTCTGGATATGGTCTCTACAGGTTCTCCCTCCCTTTTATTGGGCATTTCAGATAATCTCATCCCTGTTGGGTCCTGGGAGCCTCTTGCTTTCCTGACATCTGGGACTTGCTGTTGGCTACCCCCAGTTCCCCATCTCCCATTGCTACACAACTCTGTTCAAATTCTTGACCCTTTGTATATCATTCCCATCTTCTCCCATAGCTGATCCTGCCCCCTTTTCCTCCATCCCCCTTCTCTCTTACTCCCAAGTTTCTCCCACCATCTAACTCTTATGAGTATTTTTGTTACCCCTTCTAAGAAGGACTTAATCCAAATTTTGGTCTTCCTTCTTCTTGAGCTTCATATGGTCTGTAGGTTGTATCTTGAGTATTCTGAGCTTTAAGACTAATATCCACTTATCAGTGAGTGCATATCATGTGTGTTCTTTTGTGACTGGGTTACCTCACTCAGGATGATATTTTCTAGTTCCATCCATTTGCCTAAGAATTTCATGAAATCATTGTTTTTAATAGGTGAGTAGTATTCCATTGTATAAATGTACCACATTTTCTGTATCCATTCCTCTATGAAAGGACATCTGGTTTTTTTTTTTTTTCAGATTCTGGCTAATATAAACAAGGCTGCTATGAACATAGTGGAGCATGTGTCTTTTTTACATTTTGGAGCATCTTTTGGGTATATGCCCAGGAGTAGTATAGCTGGGTCCTCAGATAGTACAATGTCTAATTTTATGAGCAACCACCAGACTGATTTCCTAAGTGGTTGTACCAGCTTGCAATCCCACCAACAATGTAGGAGTGTTCCTCTTTCTCCACATCCTCACCAACATCTGCTGTCACCTAAGTTTTTCGTCTTAGCCATTCTGACTGGTGTGAGGTGGAATCTCAGACTTGTTTTGATTTGCATTTCCCTGATGACTAAGGATGTTGAACATTTCTTTAGGTGCTTCTTAGCCCTACAAATTTCCTCCATTGAGAATTCTGTTTAGCTCTGTTCTCCATTTTTTGATAGAGTTATTTGGTTTTCTGGAATCGAACTTCTTGAGTTCTTTGTATATTTTGGATATTAGTCCTCTCTCGGACATAGGATTGGTAAAGATCTCTTCCCAATCTGTTGGTTGCCATTTTGTCCTATTGACAGTGTCCTTTGCCTTACAGAAGCTTTGCAATTTCATGAGGTCCCATTTGTCAATTCTTGATCTTAAAGCATAAGCCATTGGTGTTCTGTTCAGGAACTTTTCCCCTGTACCCAGGTGTTCGAGACTTTTCCCCACTTTCTCTTCTATTAGATTCAGTGTGTCTGGTTTTATGTGGAGGTCCTTGATCCACTTGGACTTGAGCTTTGTACAAGGAGATAGGAATGGATCAATTTGCATTCTTCTACATGTAGACCACCAGTTGAACCAGCACCATTTTTTGAAAATGCTGTCTTTTTTCCACTGAGTGGTTTTAGCTTCTTTGTCGAAAATCAAGTGACCATATGTGTGTGGGTTCATTTCTGGATTTTCAATTCTATTCCATTGATCCACCTGGCTGTCACTGTACCAATACCATGTAGTTTTTTGTTGTTGTTATTGTTGTTGGGTTTTTTTGCTTGTTTGTTTTTTCTTTTATCACTATTGCTCTCTAATACAACTTGAGATCAGGGATGGTGATTCCTCCAGAAGTTCTTTTATTGTTGAGAATAGTTTTTTCTATCCTGGATTTTTGTTATTCCAAATGAATGTGCAAATCACTCTTTATAACTCCATGAAGAATTTAGTAGGAATTTTGATGGGTATTGCATTGAATCTGTAGATTGCTTTCTGCCAGATGGCCATTTTTACTATATTAATCCTGCCAGTTCGTGAGCATGGGAGATTATTCCACCTTCTGAGATCTTCTTTGATTTCTTTCTTCAGGGACATGAAGTTCTTGTCACACGGATCTTTCACTTGCTTGCTTAGTCTCACAACAAGATATTTATATTATTTGTGACTATTGTGAAGAGTGTTGTTTCCCTAATTTCTTTCTCAGTGTGTTTATCCTTTGAGTAGAGGAAAGCCACTGATTTGTTTGAATTAATGTTATATCTACCCGTTGTGCTGAAGTTGTTTATCAGGTTTAGGAGTTCTCTGGTGGAATTTTTGGGGTCACTTAAGTATGCTATCATATCATCTGCAAATAGTGGTATTTTGACTTATTTTCCAATTTGTTTCCTTTTGACCTCCTTTTGTTGTCTAATTGCTTTGACTAGGACTTCGAGTACTTTATTTGTTGTGAAAAATATTAAAAAAGATATACCAAGTTCCCATGCTCTATCCAGCTACTCTCTGCCCTCCAATTCCACTGCCTCCATGGCTATCCCCATGCAGTGACTAATTACAGTCTTCCTAGCTCTGGTTCACTGCCTCAGTACCACCTGTACCCTCTCAGCCATATACCTCCTGTGGTTGACGGTCCCTGGTTCTAGTAATCCAGTAGAAACAAACCTCTAGAAACTTATAATTAATTAGTCAGATTTATATATCAATATATTCTCAATTCACAAGATGCCCACACAATAGTTTCAGGGCCAGTTGATAATGATACAGGCTGCCCACGTGGATTACACAAGTTCCCCCAATTATTCTATCCCTATATGAAATTATATCTACCTGTGGCTATTTAAAACCACTCAGGATCAGTATCTTCTTCCTGTCTGTCCTCCATCTTGCTTCCTCTCCCTGTCTGGCCATCTCTATCTCTTTCTCTGCAACTCTTAACTCTACCTCCCTTTCCCTGTCTAATCATAGGTCTCCTGCTGCACTAATATTTAAATAGATTGGACAGGGAAAATCCTGCCACAATATTGAATAGATAGGGAAAGAGTGGGCAGCCTTGTCAACTCCCTGATTTTAGTGGGATTGCTTCACTTTTCTCTCCATTTAGTTTGATGTTGGCTATTGTTCTTTTACTGGTTCACCTGTGTTCTCTTGTATTTCTTTAAGGGAGTTATTTATGTCCTTCTTAAAGTCTTCTATCACCATCATGAGATGTGATTTTAAATCCAGATCTTGCTTTTCTGATGTGATGGGGTATCCAGGACTTGCTATAGTGGGAGAAGTGGGTTCTAGTGATGCCAAGTAGCCTTGGTTTCTGTTGCTTATGTTCTTTTGTTTTCCTTTTGCCATCTGGTTATCTCTAGTTCTACCTGCCCTTGCAGTCTCTGACTGAAGCCTGTTCTTCCTGTGATCCTGGTTATCAGAACTCCTCAGAGTCCAGCTGTCTCTATGATCCTGTGATTCTGTGACTTTGTGATCCTGAGATCCTGGGTGTGTCAGTGCTCCTGGGAGTCAAGCTGCCTCTATGATCCTGAAATTCTTCTGTGACAAAGATCCTGAGATCATGTTGTGTTAGAGCTCCTGGGAGTCCAGCTTACTCTGGGTGTTGCAGGGGTGGGTAGGGAGCCAGAGCCCTGGGTTTTTTTCCCCGGCACAGGTGCAAGCTGGAAGGAACCCAAGCCTCTGGGTGGGTGGGGGTTTGTGTTTCACTGGTTCCTGTAGGGGTCCTAGTTACGCTGGGTGTTGGGAAAGATGTTGTAGCCTCAGCTGTGATGTTGAGTGTGTCAGAGCTCCAGTGCTCCTGGGTATGTCCAATTTCCTGGGAGTCAAGCTTTCTCTGTGATCCTGCAATCCTGCGGTCCTGTGATCCTGTGATCCTGTGATCCTGGGCATTTTAGAGCACCTGGGAGTCAGGCTCCCTCTGGATGTTGCAGGAGTGGGTGTAGAGCCAGCGCCCCAGGTCTGTTCCAGGTGCAGTCTCACACTGGTAGGAACCCATGGCACTGGCTGGGTGGGGGCTCCTGGGTTGCTGGATCCTGGGGGACCCAGTTACTTCTGGCATTGGGGCAAATGTTGTAGCCTCCTCACCTGTGATCCTTTCCTGTATTTCTTTAGGGGAGTTATTTATGTCATTCTTAAAGTCCTCTATCATCATCATGAGATGTGATTTTTTAATTCAAATCTTGCTTTTCTGGTGTGTTGGGGTATACAGGACATGCTGTGGTGGTAGAACTGGGTTCTGATGATGCCAAGTAGTCTTGGTTTCTGTTGCTTAGGTTATGGTGCTCGCCTCTCACCATCTGGTTATCTCTGGTGTTAGTTGGTCTTGCTGTCTCTGAATGGAGCTTGTCCTTCCTGTGAGCCTGTGTACCTATGATATTAGGTGTGTCAGCACTCCTGGAGAGACCAGCTCTCTCCTGTTGGGAATTGGGTACAGAGGGCTGTGGGACAGTCTTAGCTCCAGGGCGCAGAGGGAGACTGGAAGGATCCTGTCCCTGGCTGCACTGAGATTCTTATGCCCTGTGCACTTCTGGCCAGTCCCTCTTTGGACAGTTATTTGAGCAAAAGTGATGGTCTCACCTGTGGGCCTAGGAGTGGAAGTACTCTTGGGAGGTGAGATTTGGGTACAGAAGGCTGTGGGACAGCCTTAGCTCTGGGGAGCAGATGGAAACCAGAAGAATCCTGTGGGTTGTGACTTTTTTAACATATAGATGTTGATTTTTGTATTCTGGACATGAATTCTCTATCAAGTATACATATTGTAAGTATATTGTCACAGTTAGCAGCTAGTGGGCTATTTATTTTGATGTTGTAAGACCAGTTTAGAATTTTATGAAGTCCAGAATATGTGTTATTTGTTTTATCATTAGTGTAGTTTAGTTGAGTATAAATGATATTTGTCTACTTTGTTGCTGAGAAAACATTCTATGTATGAGAAGCTCTGTGGATCATTAGCCTTTAAGCCTGTAAGTCATGTATACTAATGTTCATTAAAAAAAAATAAAAAGCAAAAACAAAAAACCACCATCACCACCACCAACACCAACGACAACAACAAAACAAGTTGAGGCTAAAGTAAAATATAACAGATTTACCTATACTAAAATTCTCCAATTTCACATGTTCTCCGAAAGGCTCTACCAAGTAACTGACTCAGACAGATGTTGATACCCACAGTCAAACAGTGGATGGAGCTTGGGGACTCTTAAGGAAGAATAGGAGGAAGAAATGTGAGTGTCAAAGGGGTTAGGAACTCCACAGGAAGAGCTACAGAGTCAACTAACCTGTATCCATGAGGATATCAGAGTCTGAACCAGAAAGCAAAGAATATGCACAGGCTGGGCCTACACTACCCTACACATATGTAGCAGATGTGCAGCTTGGTCTTCATGTAGGTACCAAACAGCTGGAATGGGGGCTGTCCCAAAGCTGCTTCCTAACTGTGGGATATGTTCTTCTAGCTGGGCTGCTTTGTCTGGCCTAAGTGGCAGAAGAAGCTCCAAGCCTCGCAGAGACTTGAGTACTAGGGTGAGAGAATACCCAGGGAAACTCCCATCTGCTCAGAGAAGAAGGGGAGGGGGAATGAGAGCAGGATTGTGGGAGAGGTTCCCAGGAGGGTCAGTGAATAGGTATAAAGTGAATAAGTAAAAAAATAAAATTTAATTTAAAACATTATAATGTTATTTTTCATGTGTAACTGTTTTGCCTATGGATTAGATATAGTGTATGAGAGAAAAGTTAAGATGAACATATCCCAGACATTTTTTATTCCAGACATTTCTTATGTCAGCACACTGAAATACAAAAGATTTTGGAGGAAATATTATTTGAAGTACATCATTTTTGAGATATTTATTGTTGTGTTTATAAAAAGATAAGAAGAGGAGGAATATGTTTGGTGGATGTGTTGTCAGGTGTGGGGGAAGAGGGTATCTCCGCAGGCCCATGCTGAGGTATCCCTTCCCCTTGAGGGACCAGTCACAGGGTGGTATCATATAGAGTACAGTTTATTCAGGGCATCGGGAGGGGAGCTAAGAGAGTAGCAGAGACAGAGAAAGGCAGAGAGAGGGAAAGAGAGTAAGTGAGAAGTAGTGGCCCTAGCCATGAACATGTGGAGAGAGGGGGGAGGGGAATGGGAAAAGAGGGGGTAAGGGGTGAGAGGACAACAGGAGGAAGAAGGCAAGAGAACATGAGAGAGCTGAGGGGGCGAGCAGCCCCTTTTATAGTGAGTTAGTCATACCTGGCTTTTGCCAGGTAACTATGGAGCAGAGCTTAGACAAAATGCTAACATGTGTTAATTGGTAAGTGGGGATGTCAAGTTAAATGAATACTCTCTGGAGTTCATGAGAGCAATCTGAAATGAGGACATAGTGGGAGTCATGAGCATATATGAGGTTACTACTAAACTCTTCTGATAGACACATAGGAAACAAAGGAGAGGATTGACATGAGGCAGCCATTGCTAACTATACTGTGAGGAAATCTAATTAAAGGTGGGATGTCAATTCATCATGAACAGGAGTTATATTAGCAGTAAGGGGCACTTGGATTATAACTGCTGAGACTTAGGATCAGGGAGCAGGCAGATTCTTCATAATAGAACATGTAGGGTATTCTTGCCTTCTCCATGCACTTGATAATCTGGTGAAGAGAAGACTGAAAGATTCAGAACTTTGTTCCTCTTACCAGGGAACTCACAGTCTCTGTGATATTTATACCGTCATAGATATATGGTCGTGGTGCAGCAAAGTGCCTGGACTACAGAACAAACTCAGTAAGCCAGCATTCTCCTGCATTGTGCTTGGAATATTGGAATATTATGGTTAACTATCTGCTGTTGTCAAATGCTTATTGCAATGCCTTGTCAGAAAGATCATATATTATTGGTGATCTATCATTGTCTGGAAAGATCCACTGGCAGTTGAACTTCTTTCTTGTGCCATTTTCCTGTTTTGTTGGTTTTGGTTGTTTGTTGTTTGGTTTTGGTCCTTCTGTTTGTGTCTATTAAAACTACCAGTGACATTTATTTTTGTCAAGATAGAGTTGTTCTGGCATTTGAGGTATTTGGAGAAGCTTCATCCACTTCTGGTGACAGTAAAAGAATTGACTACAGGCTTTAAAATCTGCTGTTGTATATTTTCTTATCCAAGGGGTACCTAATTTCCCTCTTATTCATTCTTGTAGCCGGTCAGCTCATGTTCCACACAAGGTGTTTTTTTTATTCTTTATAGGACTTCTAACATCCTTGGTTCAACACAGCCTGTGAATGTTCTCATGGATGCTAAACACAGGAAGGGAATGATTGGCATCCCTCCTTGGACTAGGTTTCCACACAGTATGGGTCCAGCTGAAATATTAACAATGGCTCCCTCATCACAGTCCTCTCCTTTGTTTCCTGTCACCATGAAGCAACTCGACAAAACACTCATTTTCCTCTTGTGTTTCATTTCCTTTGTGGTCTTCATGAGTTCTTCCATTCTGTATGTCCTGAGCAGCTTAATCTCTGGATAGAAGGCAAAGAGATTCCCTTCACCTTCCAGATATCTACCTCAGGCCACACAAAAGCCTTCAGGCTAGCAGGTTGCCTGCCATTTGAAGAGAGCTGTGGATTAAAAGGCTGTTAAAACTCTTCTTGTTTCCCTTCCCCACCAAGAAAGACAATATCCTATGTGTCTCACATCTATCAGAAATACTGAGGTCTTCCTTAAAATGTTGTGTAGATGTTTACCACCAAATGAATCCATGACCACGGTTTTTTTCTGCAAGTTCCGGTTTCCCGGTCATTTGTTTGACAGTGGGCATGAGCTTAATTGAATACTTTGTTTCCTCTGTGTCCAATGAGTGCCCCAATCCTCCTTTTGTACCTCCTTTTTCTGCCATTGATGTGTAGATGTTATCATTGTACTTAGGTTTTGTAGGTCTGTGACTTTTGCTGTCATTCTATGACCTAGGAATAATTCATTGCTCTTGGCCTCAAGCCACCATCGGCCCTCTTATTTTACCGTAATAACAGCAACAACAACAATAAGAAAGAAATAAAGAAGGAAACTTAAAGAGATGGAACCGGAGAAAATATGTCACAGCTGGAGATGCTGTGTTCTGTAAACTACTTTCTACTTGAAGAAAAGAAAAGCTTTTTTCACTGGTTCATTTAAAGTTCCCTCCACTATGGGAAGAAACTGGCATGAGTCAAATGACTTCAAGTGCTCAGGGAACTTTTCAATTTAAGATTGTGGAAACAACTGATGGCCACTTCTGATTTTGTGGGATGGCTAAAGGCATACCAGCTGCTGTGACTAAGAACTTAAGAGGAACACTTGAGATTGCTTAGGGTTTTTAATTTTTCTGCCAATTTGAGGCTATATATAAAAGAGAGCAGAGGTCAAAAAATCACTGTATGATTTTTAAATTGTCTCAATTTAATCTCAGCTGTTTTGTGTCAATTTTTAAAAAAAAGTGACTCTGCCACTAATAAGCAATAAGTTTGGAAGAGGTTTCTCATCTGTGTCTCAGCTTTTTCAGACTCAGAGTACAGCAAGTTGAGTTCTTCATATTCAAAATGTTTAGGCATTGAAGTTCTTTCTTACCCTTTCTTTCTAGGCTGTATCAACATGACAAAAAATAAATAAATTATTGGAAATTCCAATGCCTTCCCATAATGTTCAACCAAAGTAATTTAAATACATTATGGTATAAAACATTCAAGTCAGTGGTATTTCAAGGTCTACTTTACTTGCTGGAGCACAAGGTCTACTGCTTTCTGGAGCAAAATGAAAGCAAAAAAGAAGAATCAAGGATGAGGGCTAAAAGTAGAAAAAGAGTAGGTGGCAGAACATATAATTGTATAGAAGTTTGAGAAATATGCAGACTAACTAATGAATTTAATATGAAAATGTCAAAGAAAGGATATTAAAGGGATAACTGAAAGTCAAGTGCAAGCTAGAAACATTTGCTAAAGACACCGTAAACATTCAGAACAAGAAGAACTATAGGTGGGATAAATCTGTTAATATATTTATTTAAACAAGTTACAGTTATATAATTCATGCCTTCTGAAATAAAGAGACAGGAAAATAATTAACATTTACTGAATACCTATTATGTGTCAGGTTCTGGGCCAGATGATAATTTATGAGTTCATTGAAGAATTAACAAAAGAAACTGGAGACATCATGAATAACTATTCTTTATTATTCATAAGCTTTGGAGAATCAAAGAAGTTTTAGTCTTTGCTCTAAATTAAGTAGAATTTGAGCACAGGCCTGTCATCAGATGCTCCTCTAGTGACTTCTACTTAGGCCAGACTTGAAAACCATGGACCAAACTCATATCCTTTAGAATGGGTATTTACTCCCAATTGCTGAAAATGCACATTTCTTCCAACTATATGCAAACTAGCAAAAGATCACAGCAGTGAGAAGGCCCTAGGAGGTCTGTGGCTTTACACAGTTGAGAACAGGGATGAACATAGACTGAAAGATAGGAGAGGACAATGAAAGCAGCCATGGGCCTGCTCAGGCTTATATGCTCAAGGAGACATAATTCGTGGGTTTGGTTGGCAAAAAGGGTAGGAAACATGTGTGTATTGTGATTAGGATTAAGGCACAAAACGAAAATGTCATATTTGTCTAGTCTTAAGTGTTGGACTATGGGAAACGGAAGCCCTGACTGAAGCCCTGTATTAATTGAGAGTGGCAAGGCTTTTCCCAGATGGGGCTCAGGGATGTCAAGAACTTCTGAGTATAAGCAATTGACTAGCAAGCATAAACACTAACAACTGTAGATTCCTGCTCTCTGATATTCATAGCCTGAGACTGCACCTTCTGAGAACTCCTACTGAGACTGGCTAAACACTCCCACTATGCTGTAGCTCATAAACATTCTGGGTTCTGGGATGTGGAAAGGTGAAGTTCTATTAAAACAGAAAGGCCACCTAACTCCAGATTTTATGTTCATTTATTTGTCCTTTCTTCATACACTAGAAAGTTAATAGATCCTTAAGAGAATTTTCACAAGTATTAACATACAATATGTAATCCAAGCAATCAGGAGACTGAAGCAGACAAACTCTAAATTTGATGTCTGCTTGGGGTACAAAGTGAGCTAGAAGCCAGTCTGTACTACATAGAGAAACCATTTCAAACAAAGAGCCCAACTAAACACACCAAAAAAGCAATACAGCAAAAGTTCATCCAAGTTTATATAATACACTCTATGAAGTATAAGAGCAGGAGTTTTAAGTAGGTCAGAGGGTAGCTTTGTATTAATAATAACATGAGCAGTGCTTAGTTCCTAGACAGGTCAGGGAGAGGGTGTAAATAGCAAGAATAAGGAAGACCACAGGGATCCAGATAGGGGTACCATAGGAAGTTTACCAAGGTTATAGATTACAGCCTGTGCTGCTAATGCAGCAGAAGCTCTTGTGTATGCATAAACATGGCCAATATGCTTACCTTCTAAGAGCTTTCAGTCTCCCCAAGTAGACAGACAGAGAGTTCGTATTCCATAAGGATTCACTCATGTTGAACTGAAGACACGTACAATTCATGTCAAAGAATCTGGCTTCTAAAACAGATTCTGAGTTGCCTCTTGGTGGAAACCGGCTGTAGAATCTTTTCAGAGGGTGAGCTGAGATATTCTACTAGAATACATCTAGGAGATCAGAGCCTGAACTAAGAAAGAATAAAGGAAGTTTTAAGACACTGGCTTGTTGACTCATAGCCAGCCACAAAGCTGCTGTAGAGTGGAAGACTTCAGGACTTGAATTTTCGTAAGTAGTATAGAATCAGGAAGCCAAACATGGAGAGATACTGAGGGTAGAAGATACTGACCAGAAGGTACTAAGGCTTGAAATAGAAATGTAGAAAAAAAGATGAGAGTTCCAGATAGAGTCAAAGGCTCTGTTTTAAGAGCTGCCCCAGAGCCAGAAAGGTAAGAGGTACAAATCGAGAGTGACTCAAGGGAGAGCAAAGGGGTCAGGACCCTACCACCTGTGGTACAGAAGGTACAGAAGAAAGGATAAAGCACCACATCCAAAGGCTTCAAAAAAGTGAGGAAGTCTCTTCTATTCATATACATCAACCCCAGTGGTTATGAAGCAGACCACTCAAGCTTTTGGTTTACCTTTGGTGAAAAGTATACCAGCATGTGGCCTATGGAGCCTTTCTTTTGTGAAACACTGAATAAAATCTGAATGGGGCACACTGTGTGGAATTATAGACAGGGTGCTATAAAAGAGAGAGAGAACTGTATTTTTCTGAATGTTTAAAATGAAATGTCTTTTTTAACAGAATTGCTGACTTGCAAGGAATAGGAAAAGGGACATATTTCCTATAGTATACTGTGTTATACTGTGTTCTAGGGGAAGATAAAGTCTAAATTCATGGGCACAATAGAATACAATAACAAAGGAACACCATAAAACATGGCCTTCAGAGACTCTGAAATACTCTGCTTCTCAAGAATTTAATCTGCCCAGAAGAACCAAGACATTGGGGTGCCACTAACCTTCATCCAGAAAATCTTTGGAAGACCACATATAGCAATTTCAGTACCTTGGCACTTTCAGTAGTTGCCCACGATGCCTTCTGGCACAGTCACAAAATGATATTCCTACACTACTCGGTTCTGCAAACTTCTTTCCTTACCAAATGTTATGCACCATGCCATTGTTTCTGCAGGTAGATGTTCTATAGGCTTCATCTCCATGGAGCTTAAGATGGCAGAGGAAGATAAAGGTCAGAGTGACAGGTGATTAAATCTAGAGGTAATGTAGAAAATTAGTTCATAACTCCACACTGTATACTGAATATTGGCTGAAAGAAAAGGAAGAAAAATTAAAATAAATAAAAGAAGGGGCAAGAAAAAAGGAAATGACCAAAGAGATGATCAATATGTTTGATTAGAAAAATAACTTTAGTATGTATACATACATTACAATATCTGAACATCTTGAAGTACTTTTTACATATATACAAGAAAATGATAAAATTACATTTAATTGAGCAGTAAAAGCCCAGAACTAGTATGGTATATTGAGATGGCACAACAGTTAATGGCAGTGTTCTACTTCATTAAACAAAATGTTTCTGGAAAAATGGACCTTACTCTAAGGTCTCTATAATATAAAGAGGCATATTGACAAAAAAAAAATAGTTTAGAAAAAATTGCTAACCACACAGTCCTATGTATCATTTAGTGGACTTGAGCCTTTAATGGTGAATAGACTTCTCCAAAGATTTTCTTAAAAAAAGAAAACTGATTTTCCATGGATGATGATGTTATTAAGAACTGTTTTGTGCTAGAGAATGAAAGCCTTGAACTTACCAAAACCCTTTTGAATTCTCGCCTATCTAATATGTCTAGATTTTGACTGAACATTCATCAAACATCTCGTGTACAGATCAAACCTGACATTGCCAGACATAGCTCAGTATTTTGAGATCCGTTTCTGAATTTACTTCTTCTCTCAGGCTGCATGGCTTATACACAGCTTCCTTCTGAAAGGCAATTCACTGCAGACATATCCTTCTGTTTATTCCAACTCCTTTTATCCATGTTGGTGTATCCGTCCTATCTGCATTTCCAACTCACTCATTTTGCATAAGCCTTGGTTCATGCAGATTCTAGTTGACCACAGAATTCACTTCTTGTTGGTTATATAGTTATTTTCTGGTAAGCCACGCCCTATGATGTTCTTAACATCTAAAGTTAATTACATCTAACAAAAACTTTAGCTGCTCTGTTGAAGGATGTGGAGCTGTACATACTATGTCCTTTCCTTACTGAAGAAGTAATAGTTGTCAATCCCAAATATCTGCTATGAACTTCTTACTAGAAATAGACTTCTCCTGGTTAAGCTAGAGATCTGTGGTTTTTCCTAGTATAATATCTATTCCACTGAGTTATGCACAACTCTCCATTATCCATGATACTTCTATTTGCAGTCTCCAGCTTAGACAGGCAGTTTCCAGAATCTATGCCTATGATGGTCACACTAATCAGAATCTTTGTTCCTTCATGGTATCAATATAAGATGACTAATCATTCACATTCATTTCTCCTCTAATTAAATGTCATAACCTAGTGATAACAGGTCATCTTACAAAATATGAGGCCAGGATTTTCTTAATAATTTCAAAATATGCAGATAAGCTAACGATGTCCCAACACAGCTAGAACATTTCTGCCAATGAGTGAACTTCCAAACATGTAGCGTCTGGAAACAAAGAGGGCTAGTGGAAGAGAAGATGGAAATATCTGCACCATTTACATTTGTGCACTGTTGGTCCATAAATAATAATAAAGAGGAGGGCATGTCCCTATCCATTACACTAAATTTATTGGCATTTTTCTAGCTGAAGCTTCATTTGGACTCAAGAATTCATATCAAAATAGATATCTTTCTTAATCTCCAGATGGCTGTTTCATCAGCAGTAATATTAGCATCAAAAATAGTTTATTCTTTGAAATGCAACTTGAGTGTTGATTTATTGTATTTTTGATAATGAAACAGGTACCTACAAGACACAGAGTGTCAGTAGAAAGCAGAGGAGAACCATTGATGTCTTCTTGAGCGTGGGTTTAGTGAAAGAAATATATCTATGCCAGAACATCCCATCCTATAATATGCATATGCAAGAAGAGGAAACAGTGATGTGTATACCTGTTTTTGTATTAGCAGGGTGTTGCTGGAACTCATGTTAGTCATCAGGCTTCTAACTGCCAGGTGCCATACAGCTTTGAGTTAGAAAATTATTGAAAATGATAATTTCCTTGTTAATGTGAATAACAGTAACAAATAGGCTTGTGAAACAAATGTAGAAACATGAAATTCAGCCATAGGTATTCTGTTTCCATGTTTGTTACATGTTCGTGGATTATCAAATGTGACAATAAATTCATTGATACCCTTTACTTTCATATGTAGAGCTACAATTATAAAATTGTTAGTGGCAGAATAAAAGCAAAGTTTCAGAATATTTTCATTTTATTGGTACATACTATTTATCACATACTATTTATGCAATTTGATTAATTTTAATTATAAAATTGATTATGCTAACAAACACACAACATCAGTGAGGAAAACTTTTGAGTGTGCTTGTGAAGGTATTTGCAAATGGGCGGCACCATTTCTGAGTTGATGCTCAGACTGAAGAATAAGGAAAAAGTACAGCAAAGCAAGACAGGCTCTAGCATTTCCTTTCTTTCTGCTTCCTCATCCCTGTCAGCTGTTTGCCCCTTTGCATTATTGTCTCCTATGAGGAAGAAGCAAGTTTCTCAGTAGTAAACAACAACTACAGAGTGTAACCAGCATTGTAGACCGGCTGGCACATTCTCTTAATTCTAACTTTATCATATCTTTCTGTCAAAACAACTGAAATCATTTCCTGAAACTTTCTATCAACTACCCTAACTTCCTAAAACAATTTAAGTCAAACCAGAAATTTCATAAATCATTAATTCATCTAAACGATATTATCAAAGTTCATCTTCGAGTCGATATTCAGGAAAATTGCCCAATAGAGTGGGCTATCACCCAGGAGGTATCAAACCAGCCTATAGGCAGTGAGTGTCTTCCCATGCCAAATTACACCATGCCAGATACATGAGGAATATAGTAATGACAAACCTGAGAAGGCACAGCAGTAACAAAAAGCAATCCTTGGTTAAAGCCCTTGGGGCTGTGCCTGTCCAGGGTGTACCCATCGAAAGTGTGCAAAATGGTGGGCTGTCTCCAGGAAGCTCACTTACCTCTTGCAGCTCCTTCTGCATGGCATCTTCCAGAAATATGCTAAAGGCTAGAAAGTACAAAATTGCAGCTGGCCAGAGTCCATCTTCTCATGGGATAAAGATGAACAGAAGGTGAGAGGAAAAAAAGAGTACTCTCAAGCCTGTTGCACATTTATAGCCAACAATAGTCCATTCATGACAATGAAGCCACACAACTGAAACACCTCACATTAGAACCCATCTCCCCATACTGTGGCATGAAAATAATGTTTCCAGTACACACTCGAGGCATGCTTTCCAACCATGACCAACCCTGTCTTCTTAGATGGGGTTTTTCAAATGTTGAAAAAAACATTTAATGTAAGGTTATAGAATATGAAATGTACATACCTCTTATTATACTCATGGACTTGCATAGAATATCTAATCTCTTAAGTCATGATTTATCATTTATAAGCTTAGAATGACAGTAATCCTTCACTTAGAGTCAAAGAAGCCAGCATGTAAACAAACAACAAAAGAAAACCACTTAGGAAAATAGTACACACAAAGTACTTCAGCAACAGCAGCTATTGTTATTTCCTATAATGGTGTACAGACACCTCAGTGGGAGGGCTTACTGTTGAGTAGAAGCTCTCACTATAGTGATTGCAATGATGACTTTGGCATATAGGGTCAATTTAAACCTTATATAGTGTTCCCAGATATTATGAGCATATGACATAACACCATAGTATAAAATCCATCCTTACAAACAAACGAAGAGGTCTGACTCTCTGATAAATAATTCTATGTTCCTTGGAACAAGTAGTTTCTATAGGCTTCTGGGAACACTTTTTTAAAAATCACTTGTCCATGTTCTATAAGAAAACCTTTTGCTTTCCCTTCTTAGACAGTTTGAGATGGAGTGTTCTTGACCTTTAGCCAAAGCTCAGAACAAACCTTGCATGACAGTCAATAGAGATGGCATCAAATGTTCCCCTGTGACATAGAGGATTTCAGTTTTATGGACACCTGAACTGGCACCTGCTGTCACGACACCTCCATTTTTTTTTTTTTTTTTAAGATTGTTTGGGTTTTCTTTCTGTTATTTATTTATTTTTTTTGATACTTTATTTACATTTCTGATGTTTCCCCTTTTCTGGGTCTCCTCTTTGGAAACCCCCTATCCCCTCCCACTCCCCGCCTCTGTGAGGGAATTCCTCCTCCCACCTACCCGCCCACCCATTCCCATATTCCCACCTTGACATTCTCCTTTACTGGGGCCTCTAGTACCCTCAGGCCCAAAGTCCTCTCCTTTCTCCCTGATGGCCATCGAGGTGATTCCTCTGCCTCATATGTAGTCCAAACCATGGGTCAATAGATGTGTATTCTTTGGTTAGTGGTCTGAACTCCAGGACGACCAGGGGGAGGGTCAGGCCCATTGATGCACTTGCTCCCTCCATGGGGCTACCAATTCCCTCCGCTCTTTCAGACCTTTCTCCAACCCCTCCATCTGGTACCTCACTCTCAGTCCAGCGGTTACTGTTAAGTGAAACTTGGACATTCTAAACTTGTGGGCTAAAATCCGCTTATCAGTGAGTACATACCATGTTCGTTCTTTTGTGACTGAGTTACATCGCTCAGGATGATATTTTCAAGTTCCATCCATTTGCCTGCAAATTTCATTAAGTCATTGTTTTTTATAGCTGAGTAGTACTCCATTGTGTAAATGTACTACATTTTCTGTATCCATTCCTCTGATGAGGGACATCTCGGTTGTTTCCAGCTTCTGGCTATTATAAATATGGCTGCTATGAACATAGTGGAGCATGTATCTTTGTTACATGTTGGGGCATCTTCTGG
>CM052702.1:26422153-26464829 GCA_028551405.1 Uromys caudimaculatus | reverse complement strand
GAAAATCAACAAGATAGATAAACCCTTAGCCAAACTAACCAGAGGGCACAGAGACAGAACCCAAATTATCAAAATTAGAAATGAAAAGGGAGACATAACAACAGATTCTGAGAAAATTCAAAAAATCATCAGATCCTACTACAAAGGCTTATACTCAACAAAACTGCAAAATTTGGAAGAAATGGACAATTTTCTAGACAGATAGCAAATACCAAAGTTATGTCAGGATCAGATAAACCATCTAAACAGTCCCATAATGCCTAAAGAAATAGAGGCAGTCATTAAAAGTCTTCCAACCAAAAAACGCCCAGGTCCAGATGGGTTCACTGCAGAATTCTATCAGACCTTCAAAGAAGACCTAATACCAATACTCTTCAATCTATTCCACAAAATAGAAATAGAAGGAACACTACCCAATTCTTTCTATGAGGCCACAATCACACTGATACCAAAACCTCACAAAGACCCAACAAAGAAAGAAAACTTCAGACCAATTTCTCTCATGGATATCGATGCAAAAATACTCAATAAAATTCTCGCAAACCGAATCCAAGAACACATCAAAACGATTATTCATCATGATCAAGTAGGCTTCATCCCAGGGATGCAGGGATGGTTCAATACGTGGAAATCCATCAATGTAATTCACTACAGAAACAAACTCAATGAAAGAAACCACATGGTCATTTCCTTAGATGCTGAAAAAGCATTTGACAAAATTCAACATCCCATTGCTATTCTTAAGTCATTTAGTCCATATATCCTTTGTAGATGCCAGAAATTTTATTGGAGACATAAGTAATCATCATTAATAAGAACATTTACTAGGTTAAAATATTGTTCAGTTTTTGCACACAAGGTAGTAGTGATAATTAGTTTAAGAGTGACCACAAAATTTACCATGGCTATACCAAGTACTGGGTTGTAAGTTGTTCTAGGCTTGGTAGAAAGACTGGTCATATAATGTGAGATAGCTTCCCTCAGCAGAGTGCACAGTACGCACCACTGTCTTTGCTGAGCTTTTATACCAACAAAAAGCTGAATGGGGAGGTCTGCAACCCATGGGCTACTTGAGTATCCTCTTGGAGTTATTCCAGACTCTCATTAGTGATTCAAGGTCAGGGCAGAAATTCATCATGAAGAGACTGGAGAGAGGGTGTTGGAAAGATTGATCAGCAGTGAAGAGCACTGGCAGCTCTTCCAGAGGAACCAGTCTCAATTGTCAGCACCCAAAAGGAAGATCATAACTGTCTGTTATTCCAGTTCCACAGGAATCCTCTCACAAGCATACATGCATCAATGCACATAAAAATAAATAAAACTTTTTTTTGGCCATACTTCTTTTTTTTATTAGACACATTATTTATTTACATTTCAAATGTTATCTCCTTTCCTGGTTTCCCCTCCAGAAATCCCCTATTTCATTCCCCTCCCCCTGCTTCTGTGAGGGCACTTCCCCACCTACCTTCTCCTGCCTCTCCATCCTGACATTCTCCTACACTGGGGCATTGAGCCTTCACAGGACCAAAGGCCTTTCCTCCCATTGATACCCAACAAGGCCATTCTCTGGTACATAAGCAACTGGAGCCATGTGTGGCTCCATATGTACTCTTTGGTTGGTGGTTTAGTCCCTGGGAGCTCTGGCGGTTCTGGTGGGTTGATATTGTTGTTCTTCCTATGGGGTTGCAAACTCCTTCAACTCCTTCAGTCCTGTCTCTAAATCCTCCATTGGGGACCCTGAACTCAGTACAATGGCTGGCTGCAAGCATCCACTTCTGTATTTGTCGGACTCTGCCAGAGTCTCTCAGGAGACAGCAAGCACTTCTTGGCATCCACAATAGTGTCTAGGTTTGGTGTCTCTATATGGGATGGATCTCCAGGTGGGGCAGTCTCTGGATACTCTTTCCTTCAGGCTCTGCTCCACACTTTGTCTCTATATTTCCTCCTGTGAGTATTTTGTTCACCTTTCTGAGAAGGACTGAAGGATTCACACTTGGTCTTCCTTCCTGCTTCTTAAGCTTCATGTGGTCTGTGAATTGTATCTTGGTTATTCTGAGATTTTGGGCTAATATCCACTTATCAGTGAGTGCCTACCACTGGGTTATCTCACTCAGGATGATATTTTCTAGCTTTATGCTTTTTGCTTAAAAATCTCATGGAGACATTGTTTTTAATAGCTGAGCATTACTCCATTGTGCAAATGTACCATATTTTCTGTATCCATTCCTATGTTGAAGGACATCTGGATTCTTTCCAGCTTCTGGCTATTATAAATAAAGATGCTATGAACATAGTGGAGTAAGTGTCCTTGTTATATGTTGGAGCATCTTTAGGGTATATGCCCAGGAGTGGTATAGCTGGGTCCTTAGGTAGTACTATGTCCAATTTTCTGAGTAGTGGCCAGACTGATTTCCAGAGGGGTTGTACCAGTTTGCAATCCCACCAGCAATGGAGGAATGTTCCTCTTTCTCTACATCCTCCCCAGCATCTGCTGTCACCTGAGTTTTTGATCTTAGCCATTCTGACTGGTGTGAGGTGGAATCTCAGAGTTCTTTTCATTTGCATTTCCTGATGACTAGGATGTTGAACATTTCTTTAGATGCTTCTCATCCATTGGGTATTCTTTAGTTGAGAATTCTTTGTTTAGCTCTGTACCTCAATTTTTAGTAGGGTTATTTGGTTCTCTGGAGTCTAACTTCTTCAGTTCTTTGTATATATTGGATATTAGCCCTCTATCTGATGTAGGGTTGGGAAAGATCTTTTCACAATGCCATTTTGTCCTATTGACAGTGTCCTTTGCTTTACAGAAGCTTTGCAATTTTATGAAGTCCCATTTGCCAATTGTTGATCTTAGAGCATAAGCCATTGGTGTTCTGTTCAGGAAATTTTCTCTTCATCAATGTGTTCAAGGTTCTTCCCCGATTTCTCTTCTATTAGTTTCCATGTATTTGGTTTTATGTTGAGGTCATTGGTCCACTTGGACTTGAACTTTGTACAAGGAGATAAGCATGGATTGATTTGCATTCTTCTACGTGCAAATCACCAGTTTTCCACTGGATGGTTTTAGCCTATGTTAAAGATCAAGTGACCATAGGTGTGTGGGTTCATTTCTGGGTCTTCAATTCTTTTCCACTGTTCGACCTGCCTGTCTATGTACCAGTACCATGCAGTTTTTAAGCATTATTGCTCTGTAATACAGCTTGAGGTCAGGGATAGTGATTCGCCAGAATTTCTTTTATTATTGAGAATCATTTTCGATATCCTAGATTTTTAGTTATTCTAAATGAATTTGCAAATTGCTCTTTCTAACTCTATGAAGAATTCAGTTGGAATTTTGATGGAGATTGCATTGACTCTGTAGATTGCTTTCAGTAAGGTGGCTATTTTTACTATATTAATCCTGCCAATCCATGAGCATGGGAGATCTTTCCATCTTTCAGACCTTCTTCAATTTCTTTCTTCAGAGACTTGAAGTTCTTGTTATACAGATCATTCACTTGTTTGGTTAGCATCACACCAAGATATTTTATATTATTTGTGACTATTGTGAAAGGTGTTGTTTCCCTAATTTCTTCCTCAACCTGTTTATCCTTTGAGTAGTGGAAGGCTACTGATTTCTTTGAGTTAATTTTATATCTAGCCACTTTGCTGAAGTTGTTTATCAGGTTTAGGAGTTCTCTGGTGGAATTTTTGGGGTTAGTTAAGTGTAATATCATATCATCTGCAAAGAGTGATATTTTGACTTCTTCCCTTCAAATTTGTATCCCTTTGACCTCCTTTTGTTGTCCAATTGCTCTGGCTAAGACTTTGAGTGCTATGTTGAATAGGTAGGGAGAGTATGGGCAGCTGTTAAATGCTAAGCTCACAACCAAAAATAAATAAATCTTTAAGAGAGAGAGAAAGAGAGAGATAAGACAACATTTTGTCCTGAGCCTGTGTGTATGCTCTTAAAATGACTTTTCCAACTCAATTCTTAGAAGCCAAATAATTGAAGTGCTTCCAGCTATGTCCAAAACAACAGCTTCATATAGAGTAAGCCCAATTTGGGCAAACATGAAAGTTGCTATTTTGTGCCCAGTCCTAGTCCTGAAGGCCTAATATACAACCAGAAAATCTGAGGCCTTCACTAGCAGAGCAAGGGCATCCTTGACCTCACCGACTGCTCCTGTCTGTAACTGTTATTTTTGGGTGAGTGTCTGTGTTCCCACAGTAGTGATATAAAATAAGGAATGGTTTCCAGTCACTGATGGGGGGGGGGAAGGGACTTCAACATGCACCTTGACTCAGCTTGCCCTGAGGACGCCTTGAACTGATAACTTAAAAGTCACATTCAATGGCTAAGATCAAAAACTCAGGTGACAGCAGATGCTGGTGAGGATGTGGAGAAAGAGGAACACTCCTCCATTGCTGATGGGATTGAAAGTTGGTACAACCACTCTGGAAATCACTTTGGCGGATCCTCAGAAAATTGGATATAGTACTACCTGAGGACCCAGCTATACCACTCCTGGGCATATACCCAGAAGATGCTCCAACATGTAATAAGGACACATGCTCCACTATGTTCATAGCAGCCATATTTATAATAGCCAGAAGCTGGAAACAACCCAGATGTCCCTCAACAAAGGAATGGATACAGAAAATGTGGTACATTTATACAATGGAGTACTACTACTCAGCTATTAAAAACAATGAGTACATGAAATTCACAGACAAATGGATGGAACTTGAAAATATCATCCAGAGTGAGGTAACTCAGTCACAAAAGAACAAACACGGCATGTACTCACTGATAAGTGAATATTAGCCCAAAAGTTCAGATTCAATTCACAGACCATATGAAGTCTAAGAAGAAGGAAGACCAAAATGTGAATGCTTCAGTGTTTCTTAGAAGGGTAAACAAAATACTCACAGGGGGAAATATTGAGACAAAGTTTGGAGCAGTGACTCAAGGGAAGGCCATCCAGAGACTGCCCCACCTGGGGATACATCCCATATATACCCACCAAACCTGACTGTCTTAGTCAGGGTTTGTATTCCTGCACTAACATCATGACCAAGAAGCAAGTTGGGGAGGAAAGGGTTCATTGAGCTTACACTTCCATGCTGCTGTTCATCACCCAAGGAAGTCAGGACTGGAACTCAAGCAGGTCAGGAAACAGGAGCTGATGCAGAAGCCATGGAGGGATCTTACTGGCTTACTTGCTTGCTTCTCCTGGCTTGCTCAGCTGGCTTTCTTATAGAGCCCACGACTACCAGCCCACAGATGGTACCACTCACAAGGGGCCCTCCCCCCTTGATCACTAATTGAGAAAATACCTTACCACTGAGGCATTTTCTCAACTGACACTTCTTCTTCTGTGATAACTCCAGCTTGTGTCAAGTTGACACACAAAACTAGCCAGTACATTGGTGTTCTTGTGGATGCTGGGAAGTGCTTGCTGATGGAAGCATGATAAGCTGTCTCCAAAGAGGCTCAGGCAGAGCCTGACAAATACAGAGGCAGATGCTTAATAGCCAACTATTGGACTTTGAGTGGGGTCCGGATGGAGGATTTGGAGAAGGGATTCAAGGAGCTGAGGGGGTTTGCAGCCCCACAGAGGGAGCTCCTGGAGACTGGACCACCAACCAAACAATACACATGGAGGGACTCATAGTGCTGGCCACATATATGGCAAAGGAGGGCCTTGTTAGCCATCAGTGGGAGGAGAGACCTTTGTGCCTGAAGGTGTTAGATGCCCCAGTGTAGAGGAATGCTAGGGAGGGAAGAGGGGAGTGGGTGGGGGAGCACCTTCATAGAGGCAGGGGGAGGGGGAATGGAATAGGGGATTTCCAAAGGGGAAAACATTTCAAATGTATATAAAGTAAATATCCAAAAAGAAAAAAAAAAAAAGAACAAAAAGTCACATTCAAAATTTCATTGTTTTATTATCTGTTCATTTCTGCTGCAATGATCAGATTCAACCTCTAATACAAATTGTAAATATTACTGGGCACCTACTGACTTCCTTCTTGTCAAATATGTTATTTACCTTTTCTCTCCTGTTAACTTGTTCAACTTCCCTGAAGTCTCTCTTCTCTGGGTTTCTCTCTTCTCCATTCACTTCCATTCCTTATCAGTCTTCTCTACTAGATCACTCTCAATGCTTCATCTTCAGAGTTATCTTATCAGTTCCATTTCAGACCATTCCTACCTCAGATGCTCTTGTTCACAGACCTGGATTCAAACACCCTCTGTGTTGACTACACTCGACCTCCCCACCCCCGTACCACCATGTACACAATAGGATACCTCACTGGTGCCTCAATCACAGCTGACCAGAGCTCAGTATGTTCTAACCAAAGCTTTCTGTTATTTCCTCAAATTTTCTTTCTGGTTACCCAAGCATCATCTGAAAGTAATTCTAGGCTCTTCACCCTTCCTAAATTCCAAATTCATTCAAACTACAGCTCCTGCCAATTTAATTCCCTAAATGGTTCTCAAAATTACCATCTCCTCCTCATCTTCTTTGAAATTGCATTGCTTTAATAAGGAGTCATCCCTCTCGTAGGCCATTAGTCGAGCTTTGCCATCTTCCTCTGCTCAATCAGTACACCACCATCTATTTCTCCTGCAGGCAGCCTGCTCTCTTCTGTCCTGTGCCGTCCTGGTGCTGCTGCTCCCTTGTTCCCAATGGCAGCATAAAGCACTTGTGAGTCAGCAATCTCCACACTCCTTCAGGCTTTCACCCCTTGCCATGTGCCACTGGGCCCTTTCCCCTTGCTAAATTCTCTCTCCCATTCCAATCACTATCTTTGCTACATGCTATACATATCATGGGAAATCCTGCCAGTTCTGAGCCAATTCTGCCCACATGTCCTCTTCTAATTTGCTTTTGTTGATGTGACAAAAACCATGACAAAAAGTCACATGGAGAGGAAAGGATTTATTTTATATTCCAAATCACAATCTATCACCTAGGGAAACAAAAGCAGGAACCAAAGCAGGGCAGGGACCTAGGGATAGGATAGGTCATGGAGGAGTGCTACTTACTGGCTTGCTCCCTGTTATTTGTTCAGCCTGCTTTCTTATACTACCCAAGATCTCTTGCTCAGTGCTGCAGCATCCGTAGTAAACTGGGTCTTCTACTGGGTCCTCCTACATCAATCATTAATCAAAAAATGTCTTACAGAATTGTCTACAGGCAACCTAATGAAGGAGTTTGAAGGTTCCTCTTCCCAAATAACTCTATCTTATATGAAATTAACAAAAACTAACCAAGACATGTCTGATAAATCATTCTGGCCTTGTGTTGCTTCAAGAGTTTCCCCACCCCCACACTATTGTCTGATATGTGATTGGTTCAGGGTTTTACATGAATAGATTTGATTCACTGAAGAGACTTATTGTAAAAAGGTTTTATGTTTAAGTCTAAGAGGATGAGAGAGTTCTTTAACCCCTTATATGTACTCTGTGTATGACACAGAGATGAACTTGCTGGTTCAGCATAGAACACCTCACTCACCCCCTCCAAACTGAAGAAAGCAGTGTTTCAAAATCCATACCTGGGGTTGGGGAGATGGGTTCACTGGTAAAGTGTTGAGCAAGCATGAGAACCTGAGTTCAGATCTCAAGACCCCACCTATAAAGCAGGTTGTAAAAGTAGTGTGTTTTTGAAGTAGACAGAGTAGAATCCTTGGGAGATTTTCCCAAGAGCTGTCAGAATCAGTGAGCTCCAGTTTTATTCAGGGTGGAAATTGATTAAGGAAGACACTTGACATCCCCACATGGTCTCCACATACAGCAGCAGACACCTATCCCCATTCACACAGACACACAGACACACCATACATATATATACGCACACACACATACATATATACACATACAACACACACACACACACACAGAGAGAGAGAGAGAGAGAGAGAGAGAGAGAGAGAGAGAGAGAGAGAATAAATGATCCAAGTTGGACCATTTCCCCTTCTTGTCTGAACATCTTCAACATTTCTTTGTCCCTCTTAGATAAGACGAAAATAGTTGGCCAGGTATAGGATCTACCATTTTACTTTAGTTTGTTGTTGTTGTTGTTGTTGTTGCTTTTGTTTTTTAACCATTATACTCAGAGAGATTGGCCAAACACCAAAAACATGTCCCTCTCCTGCCCACCTGCCTCCTTCCCATGTACTGTTCGTTCCTTGGCTATTACAGCCCATTTCTCCTTTCACCATCAAGTAACAACTTCAGTGTGACTTCTTTCAGAAGGATGCCCCTTAATTCTCTTACTGCCTGTGATTCCTTGACTCCTTTTCTTCCACGTACATGAGCAGTAGTAGGGTAGCATCTCAGATGATGCTGTCATTACCAAGACAAGGGATTTATACATTAATGATGCTACTAAAAGATGTAAACAAGGTGTCACTAAACAAGAAGCCATTTTATAAATTTTAGACAAGGCTGCATTGGCTATCAGTTCCCTATTTTATCCTTTATTTAACCCCTACCAAAGTTGGCATAATTGCTATTAATTATTCCTAAACTCTATAATTTAGATTTGGCCTCTCATGCCTGAATGTACATCATAGTTTAGAGAGGTTGCTTTTGTCTAGCTTCCTCTCACATTATTAGGGCCTGCCCTTTCTTCTGCCACTTGGGGATACTCAGCAGTAGGTGCTGAGTGAGGCAAGCTGGTCCTAATGTAGTGTAGTGGACTGTAGTAGATGCAGCTGAGGCTTAATGCCCACCCTCCAGCTCTGCACCCATGGCAGGTTTATGTGTCCTAAGAATTAAGAGAAATCAAATTATGCACAGCTGGCTAGGGGTTCTCTGGTCTTTCTGGCAGGAATGTCAAAGCTGCCCATCCCCTAAGGTGCTACATAGTGCTAACATTTTTCTTTGTAAAAGGGCTTTCATTGTAGTTCTCCATGACATTTGCAATGAGTACAGTAGCAAGTAAAGTCAAAATATTAGTGAATTATTTACTTATTTTAATATTTTATGTGCATGGTGCTTTGCCTGGATGTATGTCTCTGAACCAAGTATGCCTGGTGCCTACAGAGGATCCCATGTGTACTGGCTAGTTTTGTGTGTCAACTTGACACAGCTGAAGTTATCACAGAGAAAGGAGTTTCAGTTGAGAAAATGCCTCCATGAGATCCAGAGGTAAGGCATTTTCTCAATTAGTGATCAAAGGGGGAGAGCCCCTTGTGAGTGGTACCATTTGTGGGCTGGTAGTCGTGGGTTCTATTAGAAAGCAGGCTGAGCAAGGCAGGAGAAGCAAGCAAGCCAGTAAGCAGCATTCCTCCATGGCCTCTGCATCAGCTCCTGCTCCTTGACCTGCTTGAGTTCCAGTCCTGGCTTTCTTTTGTGATGAACAACAGCATGGAAGTGTAAGCCAAATAAACCCTTTCCTCCCCAACTTGCTTCTTGGTCATGATGTTTGTGCAGGAATAGAAACCCTGACTAGGGCAAATTGGTACCAGGAGTGGGGTATGCCTGTGACAACCTTGGGGAGGACTGTGGAAGGACTTTGGACTAGAAGATCCATCCAGTGTTAAGAGCTTTGTGGGATGTTGTGTAGGAGCTTGGAAGATAATGTGCAGAACAGTGCAGAGGATGGAGGCCTGGTTTGTGAAATTTCAGAGGGAAGATTAAAGACTCTTATCAGGGCCATTGCTAGTTTGATTTAAGATTCTGTGATTTTGGTTAGCTGGGGCTGAAGAAATCAGCTGTGATTAACAAGATACCAGAACTACTAAAGCAAAACCATTGCATTGCTGGAACTATTGATATTGGTTAGCTGGAGCTAAGATATTAGCGGTGATTAAGAAGAAACCAGCATCATTGGGGTAAAATCTTCTGAGAAGTGTTTTCTGAGAGCACAGAGATTGCATTCCAGAGATAGCCAGGGTTGTATCTTGTGCTGTGGCTCGACTTGGTAATGTGTAGGAGTTACCAGGTGGTACTGGTTTAGAAGGCATGAAGGATTGGTGAAGAGCAGCTGAGGCCTGGGCCCTGTGAGAGGCTGTGGAAGGCCATTGGTGAAGGTGCAGCCTCAGTCGCATTGACAGCCCAGGACTGAAGTGGTCATGCAAAGGAGGTGAGTCTTGGCACATGAAGAGAGCCTATGAGAAGCTGTTGGTAAAGCCTAGTTGCAGTGGAAGACAGCAGTGTTTTGTTTTAGCCAGTACCATGAGATGACCATCAAGAACAGCAGCAGCAGTGGAGTACAGGCATCTGGAGCGTAGAAGACAAGGTGTGTGCTACAAAGGGCAGAGCTGGAGAAGTGACTCAAGCCCTTGGATGAATCCAGAAGATCGTGAGTGGATCCCAGGCATTGGACTGTTGGAGTTTGATTTTGCTTTTGATTGTGACTGTGGCCTGATAATTTTCCCTCTTGAAGAAAGAAGGTATTTTAGTGAAGCTCACAGTTAAGAGACTTTAAATTTTTAAAAGACTTTGAATTTTAAGAGATTGGATGTTTAAAAGGGACTGAAATGTTAATATGTAAGAATTTGCAAAGACTGTGGGATTTGTAAAGTTATTTAGATCTTGGGGATGAATAAGAAAATAAGGGTTGAAGCTTAATAGTGATGCATTTGTGTGTCAAGTTGACAAGGGATCAGTTGTACTGGCTAGTTTTGTGTATCAACTTGACACAGCTGAAATTATCACAAAGAGAGGAGTTTCAGTTGAGAAAATGCCTCCATGAGATCCAGAGGTAAGACATTTTCTCAATTAGCGATCAAAGGGGGAGGGCCCCTTGTGAGTGGTACCATCTGTGGGCTGGTAGTCGTGGGTTCTATAAGAAAGCAGGCTAAGCAAGACAGGAGAAGCAAGCAAGCCAGTAAGCAGCATTCCTCCATGGCCTCTGCATCAGCTCCTGCTCCTTGACCTGCTTGAGTTCCAGTCCTGACTTCCCTGGGTGATGAACAACAGCATGGAAGTGTAAGCCGAATAAACCCTTTCCTCCCCAACTTGCATCTTGGTCATGATGTTTATGCAGGAATAGAAACCCTGACTAAGACACCATGGAACTAGAGTTCCAGATGGCTGTGAGTCACCATGTGATGCTGAGAACATGTCCTCTAGCAGAGCAGCTAGTACTCTTAACTGATGAACTATCTCTCCAGCTTTAGTCTTAAGAGCTTAATCGTATGTGTTTCATAATAGTGTGTAGTAGTGCACAACAAATTGGTATTTAAAAAATCTCATGCTCCTGAGAGCTTGAATCCACTGAAACACTTAACCTCATTCAGAGCCAGCAGGTCTCCTGGCAGTGGAGACACCTAAGGCATCTCAGTGTCCTCTCTAACTTGAATTCACATTATCTGGGCTATTAATTTGGTTTAAACAAGGATAAGAAATATAGTGTGGAAGTAAAATAAATCGATTTTATAATCTGTAGTGTTCTATATGCCAACGATTATCTCAACTTGCGAAGATTTCTTACTAGTGGTGGAGTTTGGCATAACATTTTACATTTGCCTCCTGAGACATTTAGAGTGTATACAGGGATGCCCTTATACCGTCACTCTTTATATCCTGTCACCTACATTTATGAGTTTTACAGTCACAGACCCGACCAATCAGAGCTTGAAAGAACATTTCTTTAATTAAGTTTTTTTAAACTAAATTCATGCAGACATTTTGTCAACATTTCCTAAATAACACAATTACAACTATTTATACAACATTTGCTTGTATTAAGTTTTTTTTAATGAACCTAGAGATGGCTTGAAGTAAAAGGGCACTGGGTGCTGGCTACATGCAAATACTACAGCATCTATGTGAATAACTTGGGAATCTATGGAGCTTGCTATCTGTGTGAATGGCAATCTAAATAATTTGAATTATTCAAATTGCATGAGTTTTTAGAAACATTCATCTTTAAAGCTTCAGGTATATCTTGTCAAAAAATTGTGTCTTTCTTCTTTTCTGTCTTCACCAAATACTTCTCTCCTAAATTTGGGTTGTGGGAAGATGTTTCTGTATTTGTATTTTTGAATGGATAAATCTCTTCAACAAGCACATGACAAAACCCATGGTTACACTATGTTTGAACCCTGATTCTGCATTAACAGTTGTGTGAATGACCTACATTGAAGTAAAGAAAACAGGCAATGTGTAAATAAGAGCCAAAGGAGATGAAATAATACAGGCACACTTCAAAAACACAATGGCAGATAAGTAAATACTAAATAGATAAGAGAGATGGCTAATTCTGTATTGCCTAATATTTTCTTTGGAAAACTATTTTTACCTTCTCAATTTCAATATTGCTCAGTTTTTTTGTCATTTCCAGTAAAACATTTTTTGGTAAACTGCTTTGCTGGCAACATGTCACACCTTTGGTAGGAAGTGATCCCTAAGACATGAAGAAAAGATTCTACCATATTCCTGATGGACAGGGACACCTTTGATTCATTGTGCTTCATTGGAGGCCAATATTTGCAGAACATTGTCTGTGTTAGTCAGGTTTCTACTACTGTGATGACCATGACCAGAAGCAGCTAAAGAGTAAAGGGTTTATTTCAGCTTACAATTCTCAGGTAATACTCCATCCATCCCTGAGGGAAGTCAGAGCTGGAACTCAAGGCAGGAGCCTGGAGGCAGGAACTGAAGCAGAGGCCATGGAAGAGTACTCTTTGCTGGATTGCTCCTCATGGTTTGCTCAGTTTGTTTTCCTACGTACCCTAGGACTTCCTATCCAGAAGTGACATGGCCCCAATATACTAGACCAGATCAATCATTAATCAAGAAAATGTACCACAGACTTGCCTACAGGCCATTTTCTCTCTCTCATCCATCACATCCCAACTACAATTTCTCCTCTTTGTACTCCTCCCAGTCCCTCCCTGCCATCTCCCTTCTCCACCTGATCCACTCTTCCTGTTTCCCTTCAGAAAAGGGTAGGCCTTCCAGGGATATCAACCAAACATGGCATATAAAGCAGCAACAAGACTAGGCACATAACCTAATACCAAGGCTGGATGAGTCATCCCAGTAGGAGAAAAAGGCCCCCAAAGCAAACAAAAGAGTCAAAGACAACCCTGACCCCACTGTTAAGAGTCCCTCAAAACCACCAAGCTACACAACCATAGCATATATGCAGAGGTCTCAGCTAAGACCCATACAGGCTCCCTGATTATTGCTTTAGTCTCTGTGAGCCCCTATGATCCCTGGTTAGTTGATCTGGTGGGCCTTGTTCTTAGGGTGTCTTTGACCCCTCTGTTTCCTACTGTCCTTCCTCCACTTTCCACAGGTTCAAGCTCTGCCTAATATTTGGCTGTGAGTCTCTGTATCTGCTGCTATCAGTTGCTGGATGAAGCCTCTCTGATGATGATTATGTTAGGCTCCTGTCTACCAGTATAGCAGAATATCATTAGGAATCACTTCATTTCCTTTTTTTATTTTCCAGTTATGTTTTGTTCTATCCTGGGTCTCTAGCCTATCCAGCCTCTGGTTCCTGGCCCTCCAGGCAGTGTCAGGTGTGGACTCCCTCTTGTGGCATGGGTCTCAAGATGGACTAGTCATTTGGTGGCTACTCCCACAATTTCTGTGTGGCTTCACCACAACCCATCTTGTATGCAGGACAAATTGTATGTTTTTGGCTGGATTGGTGCTTAGTTCCTCCAGTGGAAGTCTTACCTGGTTACAGAAGATAGCTGGTTCAGGCTTTGTATTCCCCATTACTAGTAGTCCTCACTACGGTCACCCGAGTAGATTTCAGGGAGTTTCCATTGCATTAAGTTTACACATTGCTGCCAAATGCCTCCCAATTCCAGTCATCTTTCCAGAACTTTCTCCCTCCATCCCTCCCGACCATACCTGATCCCTTCTGTTTCCATCCTGTCTTCACCCAGTCCACCCTCAGAATCTATTTTATTTTCTCTTCCCAGGGAGATCCATGCATCCCTCCTTGTTATTAGCCTCCTTGGATTTGTGGATTGTAGCATGATTCTCCTTTACAACTAATATCCAATAATAAATGCATACATACCATGTTGTTCTTTCTGGGTCCCTACAGGCCACTTATAAGGAGGCACTTTCTGTGTTGAAAATCTTTCTTCTAAGATATGTCTAGGTTTGTTTCACATTGACAAAAGCCAACTAGTACTCTTTCCAAAGAAAGTTTGCAAGACTTTATAATGATCCTCAGAGCTTGGGGTTGAAAACACTGTTGTCAAAGGATATTGTTCGTCTTGTTTTATATGCAGCATAGTAAAGAGAATTGTACATTTGCAGCCTGTGCAGACAGATGGCCAAATCTCCTTCAGTTAGTGTGCAATGAAAGTTCAAGGAGCCCCCTCCTATCATCATCTGATGGATAGACTTGAGTCTTCTACTAAAATGCTCATCTGCCTACATGATATGCATTATATGGGAAACAGTGGGGACCTGGTTTATCAAAGTCCTTGGAACCTCTGGGAAATTCAAGTGTCTCACCCTTGAATGGCTCCAGCTCCACAGCACTTCCTTTTCCTTTGAAATATTTCTTAGGGACCCAGCTCTGGGTTCCCAAGAGCATCTTTTCTCTTAGGGCCTCTTTTACCCAACAGACTGACAGGGACACTTGGACTGTCAGTGTTTTACACATAGTGGAGACTGAGGTTCTCCACAAAGGTTTGAATTCTCTGCATTTCATAGAGGAGGCAAGAACTTCATGTCTGCGGATTAACATAAGAAACAGTTACTCTCCTGCTGCAACGGTGGAGCCTAGGAAAGGAGACTCTGTACAGTAATAGCAGACACAAATATTACTATCTGTAAGTAGAGTTTTCTTGCAACCTGACATTCTAGTCAGAGCAGAAAGGGTGTCAAGATGCACAGAAACTTTCTATTAATAAATCTTAAACCACTAATTCTATATGACCTGTTTGATTCTGACAAGATTATCTTGCCATTTTATTTGTATCCTTCAGCAAATAAAATTCAATACTACCACGACTTGCTTCCTTGCTTAAAGAGATTGGTCCTGTGAACTCTGAAGATAGGAATTTCCGAACACATTGCATGATCCCATGCACTCTTGTCCCTGCACAGGTCTCTCTCCTTTCTTTTCCTGGACCATAGCTAAGCACCAGACCGCCCGCCAGGAAGCTGCAGGGAGAGAAGAGGAAAGCAGCTTAGACAGTTGGAGTTAGTGAGCCTTGGCAGAGTAGCAGACCGGCCTGGGTCAGCTCTGAGGAGGCGGGGCGAGGAGAGGAGGGGATGGGCGGGGATAGGCGGGGATGGGGAGCTGGGCGGGGGCAACCAACCCCGCTGCTCTCAGCCTGCCTGTCCCCTGCGCGCCTTGGCTGAATCCCAACGGGCAGCGCTTCCTCCAGTCTTGGAAGGCACAAATTGAGCATCAGGGACGTGGACCCATCAAGGCTGAACAGCTAGCTACCCAGGAACTAAAGTGGTGACCTGCAAAGCTGACGGTGTCTTGGTAAGCTGCTAGATCGCTAATCCACGATCCGGTGGTGAGTTTGGGGCTTTCGAGGCACAGTGGGGCAATTGCTGTGTTTAGTGCAGCGGGGTGGGAGTGCTTCTTGTGGTTGCACGCACAGACAGGCAGGGTAGAGGCAGCCACAGGAGTGGACAGCACGACGCCTGAGGGCAAAGCAATCTCAGGGCTCCAAAGAGGTGCAAATACTCCCAGTTTAAAAGCAGCAGTGGAGGTAGGGGTGGGGGGTGGGGGTGGGAAGGAGATTTCAACACGAGTCCTGTCTGCCCCTTCCTCTGGATGCGTGGCCAAACTGAGTCCAGGGGTTGCGGGCTCCGCCTCCAGCCCTGCCTGCACAGGCAAAGTTTGTCTCTCTGGGTCCAATCTGTCCTCTGCTCCTGCAGCCCCGCAAGTGCCACCGCTCCTCGCTTTCCAGCTGCAGTACTCACCATGGAGTCCCCCATCCAGATCTTCCGCGGAGAGCCAGGCCCTACCTGCGCTCCCAGTGCTTGCCTACTCCCCAACAGCAGCTCTTGGTTCCCCAACTGGGCCGAATCGGACAGCAATGGCAGTTTGGGCTCCGAGGATCAGCATCTGGAGCCCGCGCACATCTCTCCAGCCATCCCTGTTATCATCACCGCTGTCTACTCTGTGGTGTTTGTGGTGGGCTTAGTGGGCAATTCCCTGGTCATGTTTGTCATCATCCGGTGAGTTCAGGGACAGTTCACCATGGTGGTGGTGGTGGTGGTGGTGGTGGTGGTGGTGGTGGTGGTGGTGGTGGTGGTGGTGGTGGTGGTGGTGGTGGTGGGTAGGGGGACGATTGTGTGTGTGTGTGTGTGTGTGTGTGTGTGTGTGTGTGTGTGTGCGCGCGCGTAGGAAGGAGCGAGACAGCCAGCCAAGTACGGGGGTCTCTTCTGTGCAGGGTTCTTGAGAGATTCTCCAAGGTGACATCTTAAAAGAATTTCCTGGGAGAGTGTTTTGCCAGGAACTGTGGGTTTCACACAGGTCTAATCCAAGGTACCTTTAGGATTTAAGAGCTACCTGCCTATGTCAAAAGGGAGGCTCCAAACCTCTGCTGAGAGAACACCTCAAGAAAATGCCAGGGTTCTGATCACAAGGTCATTTCCTGGTAAAGAAATTAGAATATCTATACAAGCCTTTGCTTGCTTACCTGCTCTCCTTTGAAACACTTTACTGCCCTGTCTAATATTTCTTTAAATAAATTATGGGCCCACCGAATGCATGGGAAATAATTCAGATTATTTTTGTGACTCATCAGACTGGTGTTGTAGCTTGTGAAATGAAAACCAATAGGCTATTTAGTGTTGTGAATATTAACTAGCGTGATTTGAAGTGCCCAGGATTAAACCCAATGAGTATTCTAGGCAAGCACTCAAGCTAGACTGGGTGGCTGTCTCAGAATTGGATAAGTGTAGGAAGGCATGTGATGGCCCAATTGGAGATTCTGCAATAACCTTGCTCCTTCCATGTCAAATCTTTCATCGCCTCCTCAATGTCCCCATAATCCCTGCACTAGAAGTCCTGTCCTTGTCTTTCAAAGTCTCATAGGGATCAATTTGGCATCCTTTTATATATTGAAAATCATTGCAGAAGAGCATAAAGAAGGCTGGGGTGCACCATGGCCACCCCATATCATTCATCACTGCTTGTTCCTGCAACTTTATGCTGGACTTTGAATGAAACAATATGGTCTCACCTTTCTGCATCTTGTCTTGGGATGAATATTAACATTTTCTTTTACTCAAGAATAGCAAAAGCAATCTCAAAAATTAAGAGCCCATCTTTCTCTCTACAGGTATTTTGTACATGCTTGAGACTGTCTTAAAAGAGAGTTGGCTTCATGGATTATTAGCTAAGATTATTTTCTTTCAGTGGGCTATGTGATCCCAATGAAGTTTGGACTCTGCACAGTGATTTCAGGACACAAACTAAAAGAGATAGGAATATAAAGAGGTTGGGGAAAGGAGGGAGGTGGATGGTGGCACAGGCTTGTAATCCCAGTTAGTTGGGAGATGGAAGCAGGGGAGATGTGAGCTCAAGGCCTGTTTGGACAACTTAGTGAAAGCAAAATAAATTTCAAAATAAAAACTAAACACACAGAGCTGGAGGAAATGCCTCAGTGTTTGAACACTTACTGAGCACACATAGGGCTCCAGCATCGTAGAAAAGAAAAACAAAAATGTGCTCTTTATCCTTGAACAGATCACAAAGCCTACTCAGTTGTTCCTGTGCTCCCTTGGCTTTCCTTACTTTCTTGGTGCCTATCTCAGAGCTAGTTTCAGCAGTTTGTTTCTTACTGGGAGAGAGGAGTTCCTCTTCATTAGCTATTACACTTATCCAGAGTGGCAATATCCTCCTGAGAACTGTGCAGGTGGCACCTCCTTTACCCCAGCTTGTCTTCTAGATGCAGGCAGTCAAGGGTTGCCCCTGGAGGTTCCATGGTCAGCTACAAATCTCAAATTCTGTGGCTGTAAGACAGCTGTCATTCTAAGATGGATTGGATTTCAGTGAGGGCAATTAATACAGGCTTAGACCTTTATCAAGACCTTTGAAGATAACGGTTACTTGTTTCTCATCTTCTATTTAAAGGCTGTGCCAGCTTATGTTTTAGAGAAAGAAAATTTACTCACTAAATTCCCCAAGCTGGCCTCAAACTTACAATCCTCTTACTTCAGCCTACCATGTAGTAGGATTACAGACCTGTGCTACCACATCTCACTGAAGAAAGACTTTTAGGAACAGGATTAATGCTTCAAAACACATGTGGGTTATTGTTTTTCATTTGTTTAACACTCATTATCCAAACTGGCCAATCGAGTCAGAATTTACATGAAAGATTTAAATCTTTGCTTATGTCCACTCTTCAGATTTCTATATGAAGTCAGAGAAATAATTTTAAATATAAGTATGCCTTTTGGCACCCAGATGGTGATGCCCTGCTGAATGTATTGGGATTTATTCTTGGGGATCATTGCCACGTGGCAATATCAAGAGGAAGAGATGAGGTGTTCTAAGGTATTAATTACTCCAGTGAAGTTGTTTCTTGGGCATTTCCCAACTTTCTTGTCCACGTCCTGCAGAGATAGCCTGCCCAGGGGGTAATGTTTATCTTGGGTTGTTGCCAAACTTGGCTTCCTGTGTGACAATGAAGGGGCAAAGCGTGGGCTCCTAGTCCATCCTCTTTTGGTGCTGGCTCTCTGCATAGGCCAGAACACTGGAAATATCCTGGCTCCAATGGGAATCAGGTTGCATAGAACGCTGCAGACTGACAGAATATGAAAGACAGCTCAGAAGCAAGGACCACACTTCCTTTGCTTTTCAGAAATGAAGAGACCACTGACTTTTAGTAAGCAACCCTAATTTCAATATCAAGTAATCCAGAAGAATGTTTAGCAAATTGATTTCATTTATATGAACTGAAGGTATCTGGAGAATTTAATGAAACAAACCCATTACATTTTCAAATCATTCAACTGAGAAGTCACATCAGGGAGACCTTCATTTTATTTTTTATTTAATATCTTCAAAAGAGATTTTTCTAAAATAATAGTTAGGTTCACAGAAAAATTAAATAAAAGGCATGGGCCCTCCACATCCCTGCCATCCACATGTAGTATTCCTCCATAAGTCTCCTGCCCCAGCCAGAATCAGGCAAGCCTGGGCTGACTCAGGACTGCCATCTACATCCACCATTACCACTGAGTTGTTCCACCCTATCAGGTCCCACTGAAGCCTAACTGACAAATGAAAATGACTTACTCTGAAGGTGTGTGTAGGTCATTAGTGCTATGATTTCATTATAAAATGTCCCCTGAAAACACATGTGTTGAAGACTTTGTCACCCATCTGAAATGCTGTTCAGAAGTAGTGAGATGTTTGGTTTAACACAACGAAGTGAGATCACAGGGTACCTCCCTTGAAGGAGATATTAGGGTGTGTATAGCCATGAGAGTTCTCTCTCTCTCTCTCTCTCTCTCTCTCCCTCCCTCTCTATCTCCCCCACTTACCTATTTCAGCCTGAGGGAAACAGATCTTCTCTATCATGGTATATTGGGCCATCACAGTATACTGCCAACAAATGGGCCAACAGTGGACTGAAACTTCCCAAACTGAGAACCAAGACAACCTTTTCCTCATTACAAGTTGACTACCTTCAAAATTTTGTTGCTGTGACAGATAACTAGCACTGTTTAATATATGTATGCATTGTGAAATGTTTAACTTAATCAAATGAACACACAATTCATTATTACACAGTTATACCACTGTGAGTGCCAGTTATGTGGGAAGCACACTTAAGATCTGCAACTTTCAGATCCACATTACAGTATTCCTAACCATAGTCGTCATTTATATAGGAACCACCACCGGCACCCCCAAATATTCCTAAACAATGAATATAAGCACTATTTACATTGTATTTGTATTATACTGGGTATTATAAACTGGAAGTACACAGGAGATGCACAGGCTATGTGTGAACACTATATCAACTCAAAAAAGGCCCAAGCAAACATTCCTAGATTAGGTTATCTGAGGAGGTACCCTCTGTAGATTGCAAGGGGCAGCTCTAGAATCTATTGGAAACCTCAATTGCAATAAATATACGCCAGTGCTTCAGCTCTGCAGGGGCAGCAATCCATTGCTTTATAGCAGTGTTGCTCTCTGGATTATGCCATCTTTTCTGATGTTAAGTGTTTTCTAGACTCATAATGTAGATTTGGCCACACTGGTTAGAATGTTTTCCAACTTTTATTTGCAAAACATGGGAGGAATCAGAGAGCCTCACTATTTTCCGGATGGAATACCTGGTCCTTGAGCATCTTTGGAAGAAGATGACACTGAGTTCCTTTGCCAAATAGACATGGATTCCAAGAGGCCCTAAGAAACAGAGAATATTTCTAAGATCATTTCATAATATTTTTTCAGAAAAATTAGAAGTAGTAGTGTCTTACAGGATTGTGCTATGATTTTACAGCAGAGCTATGGGAGGTTATTACACTAACAATAAGAGTAGCAGCTGCCTTGATGGTGACAGTGGAGGCCAGTATTACCTGAGCACTTATAGCCCAAGTCCCTGCTGTGTGACATAGTGTGTGTGCGTGTGTGTATGTGTGTGTGTGTGTGTGTGTGTGTGTGTGTGTGTGTATGATCTAATCATCATCACAGCTTTGTCAGGTCATAAGAAACTCCCAAAGCACTATCTGTTGCTTTGTAAGCCACAAGTAAATGCTTTTAATGGTTTTTGTTCTTGTTGGGTCCTAGGTCTTCTCTGGCTCAAAACCGTCTACCCAATCTCTTATCAAACCCCAGAAAGCCCCTCTCTGCATTGCTTCTTGCAAAGGACACTGGGTATCAAAGCTATCTCTGTATTCCTGTCATTTGGCAGGCTCATACTCCCATGAGCTTTTCTCTTTTATGTCATCTGTGCAGATTTCTCTGGTTCCAAGCTTCTTTTCATCTCCGTGTTCCCTAAACTTACAATATAATTTAGACTCAGTTTTCAGTCATCAGATTTTAGTGTGTTGCAGATTTAGGGGTGAGCTTTTGAAAACTCAGGGTAAGCATGTTGAAAATGAAGGGATAAAGAGAGAGGAGACAAGCATGAGTGGTAAGAGAAAGTAGCTTTGGAGTTCAGCGTGAAGAAAAACTACAGATAAAGGCTAACAGAGTGGAAGCTAACAGCTATCAACACGTCTCAAAGTGTATAGTGTCAGGGTACTAGGTCTTCAGATTTATTGCACTTTTGTCATGAAGGCTGAATGAAGTACTGATTAAAGAAACATCACTGACATTAAAATAACAAGAACAAACAGGGTGATATTCATGCTTAGCAAAGGATGCTAACAATACAATCGTTGTCTTTTCCATCTCTATGTTGGCTGTACACAGCAGGCACAGAGAGATGATCAAAAGTCCCAGGACCCTGCCAGGCCACAAAGCCAGCATTCTCCCACCTGGCACTACACTTCACATTTCTAGCACATTCTCACAGAAGCTCTGCCCCATGACATTTGTTCTTGATATCTAGAAAGACAACTCTGATCCCTTCATGTCACACAAATACCCATGGATTCCATTCACTTGCAAAGGTAGTCCTCACAATGGGCTCGAGTTAAGGGGTCCATAGGGAACATTTCTAGCTCTCTGGAGTAGTGTCTTTTGAGGGTCACATTCTCAACTCTGAAACTGACCCTTCTTCCTGGTCTGTCTTCCCCTTCTGTCTAATGTACAGTACTGTGACTCAGGTTTGTATCTTTGTGGAGACTAGTTTTTGCTTTACTCTTCGTTACCATATGCTCCTGAGATGTGTATGCCAAAAGGGCATTTGCAGCCAGCCCACCTTCAGCTTTTATATACAAGTAAAACTATTCATCTAGATGGTGCCATTTTACTTGAAATGCTTGCAAATTTTTGTAAAGCATTATGAAGTGGGAAAAAATAGCTTAGTTGTTTTCTCAGTGGACATACAGTGAATGAAAGACTGGTTAACAGTTTGTTCTAGTTAACTAAAAGTAACTTCTGAGGGCTCTGATAGAATCTCTGGCAGTAGAGGTTTCCACTTATGTGTTTATGGGATCCAGTACATTGTTCTTCCTGGTAGACTGTTGACAATGTCTATTGAACTTCTGGCTTACTCTCTCCTGTTCTGATTGTGAACTCCTCTCTCAGTGTGACATGTTTCTAAGCACTTACCTGTAGGATGCAGCACTGCCTCTTCCTCAAAGGAAGGTCTATCTCTGTCTACACTGCACAGATGATTGGCTTTACTCAAGCTTAAATTTCTTCAGCTAGAGGAGTGAATAGTCATAGGTCTCAAAGACAACTTGACGGACATGTGTGAGATTCAAGTAATTGAAGTCAAGATACAAGATTTTGAAAGTTATAAGAAACTGAAATGACAGATATAGGAATATATAGCTTGACATATATCTCCTGCATTGTAATTTCTGCACTGTCATTTGTAATTTTTATCTCTTTAAGATTTTTTTTAAGAGAACTCCATGATTATTAGCTGCTTCATTTATAGAAAAGAAATAAGATGTACCATATGGAGTTATTGAGAGACCCAAGTGAGATAATATCTACATAATGGACAGAAAGCTTTTTGAAGTGAGTTGTCACTGTGATTACTGTCAGTGATCAATTCTTTTATTATGAGATCTGATAACCAGATTTGGATTCTTTATAAATTCATGTCTTATGCAGTTCTGTTCACCTACTGGTTATATATATTTTTGAAAAGCTAAAAGCTAGGTATCCCCCAACATTTTATGATAACTTTAGATCTATATCTTATTTAGCGAAGTTTTAGTATTATTGAACATGTCTATGCCAGCACTTAAGTTTCATTTTACTGCCATATTAATTTTCAAGCTATATTGGATAAAAAATAGCCATGAATATTATTCGGAAGCTACATTCCACTTTGGTTTCTGAGTTAACTGTTAAATTCTCCCCACATATGAAGGGGAGAAAGAGTTGGGTAACGTGAAATAAATTAGACATAATCACTGGGAGAATAGAGAAATGCATTTCACTCCATATCCTTAAGTTATCTTTGGAATACTATGCAATAAACACACATGTTTCATTTTGTACACAAGAAACTGAGGCTTGTGGTAATAAGTCATTGCTATTCTCTGAGCCTTGAGGATTGCTTAAAGGCCTATGTGTTGGATATGTGGCCTCAGACTTTAATGGATGCAAGTTAGTTGGAGGTCTATGGATAATTTTAAGTGTGCCCTTAAATGTGGTCTTGGGACCTCATGCCCCTCTTCCTATTCTTCATTACTGGTGGCAAAATGAAAGGCTTCGCTGTGCCATGCTCTCCTATCTTGAGGTGCTGCCTAGCCACAGGCCTGAAGTAACAGAGCCAGCAAGGCAGGGTCTGGAACCTCCAAGAAAGCGAAAATAAATAATTCTTTATATATACAAATTGACTAGCTCAGGTATTTGTTATTATGGGGCAAAAGTGACTAGTGCACCCTAATGAAGTTTATCTGTTGGATGAATGGAAAAATGATGAAAGACCAGGACCCAGGTATCTGTAATTTTAAAAAGCAAAGAATGCCAATATAAGGTCATGAAGAAACAGGAAACTTAGAGACTCAAAACACAAGTATAGAGGCCAAAGCTTTCATTAGCTTGAATCTATTAGAGATTTTGTTAGAAGAAGTTGAAGCAGTGGAAAGTATGTCTATAACCTGAACTTTTAAAACATGAAATTATATTTTAAAACAGGCAGTATTCACATATACTGCATTCTATATTTTCTCATTAGGAATATCACATGATTGTGCTTGCTTAGTTACCTCTGTGTTTAGAAAGATATTATGAATCTTCAGTTATAGAGTTTTAATCACTTTCTAAAACATATAAGCCACTTAACTATATTTATGTAATATGTCCAAGGGTGGAAAGTGTTTCCCCACTCCCCAGAATAAATCACTATTTCAGAAATGGATCATAAAGGTGCAAATCAGAATATTCTGGCTTTAGTACTAATCCTTGCAGTTCCCTCCTTCCTAGCCCATAACATATCTCATTTCTCACAGGACAAGAAGGGCAGATAGGGAGTACAAAGCCAGTAGATGAAGAGGGTGGAATGCATCCCTGCCTGACAGATGTATCAAGCCAGAGTCTAGACTGGCCTCTCTTCTAAGCTCCCAGCTTATTATCCTTATGTATCAGGAACTGAGTCAGCAAGTTTAGACTTAGCACTGTGACTTCACATTAGACAACACTGTTCCATCACTCTGATGTCACTCACAGCTAACTTTTTAAAGAGGAAATGTATGTCTACTGGGACAGGAAGGAATTCATTGTGATAAGGTTTATAATTCTGAGATACAGGGAAAGGAATTTTTTTATTTTTATTTTGGATACCTTATTTATATTTCAAAAGTTTTCTTCTTTCCAGGTCTCCCCTTTTGAATGCGCCTATCCCTCTGCCTCTATGAGGGCGTTCTCCCACCCACCCACCCACTCCCATCTTCCCTCCCTGGCATTCCCCTATACTGGGGCATCTAACAAACTCAGACACAAGGGCCTCTCCTCCCACTGATGGCCAACAAGGCCCTCCTCTGCCACATATGTGACTAGCACCATGAGTCCCTTCATGTGTATTCTTTGGTTGGTGGTCCAGTTTTTGGGAGGCACGGGGAGTCAGGCGAGTTGACACTGTTGCTCCCTCCATGGGGCTGCAAACACCCTCAGTTCCTTCAGTCCCTTCTACAGTTCCTCCATCTGGGATCCCACGCTCAGTCCAATGGTTGCTGTGAATTGAATCTTGGGTATTCTAAATTTTTGGGTTAATACCCACTTGTCAGTGGGTACATACCGTGTTTGTGCATTTGTGACTGAGTTACCTCACTCTGGATGATATTTTCAAGTTCCATCCATTTGCCTGCGAATTTAATGAAGTCATTGTTTTTAATAGCTGAGTAGTATTCCATTGTGTAAATGTACTACATTTTCTGTATCCATTCCTCTGTTGAGGGACATCTGGGTTGTTTCCAGCTTCTGGCTATTATAAATATGACTGCTATGAACATAGTGGAGCATGTGTATTTATTACATATTGGAGCATCTCCTGGATATATGCCCAGGAGTGGTAAAGCTAGGTTCTCAGGTAGTATTATGTCCAATTTTCTGAGGGTCCACCAAACTGATTTCCAGATTGGTTATACCAGCTAGCAATCTCACCAGAAATGGAGGAGTGTTCCTCTTTCTCCACATCCTCACCAGCATTGCTGGACTCCCCGTGGCTCCCAAAAACTGGACCACCAACCAAAGAATACACATGAAGGGACTTATGGTGCTAGTCACATATGTGGCAGAGGAGGGCCCTGAGTTTTTGATCTTATCCATTCTCACTGGTGTGAGGAGGAATATCAGGGTTGTTTCATTTGCATTTCCCTGATGACTAAGGATGTTGAACATTTCTTTAGGTGCTTCTCAGCCCTTCGATTTTTCTCACTTGAGAATTCTCTGTTTAGCTCTGTTCCATGTTTTTTGATAGGGTTATTTGGTTCTCTGGAGTCTAATTTCTTGAGTTCTTTGTATATATTGGATATTAGCCCTCAATCGGATGTAGGATTGGCAAAGATCTTTTCCCAGTCTGTTGGTTGCCATCTGGTCTGATAGACCAGTATCCTTTGTCTTACAGAAGCTTTGCAATTTTTTGAGGAACTATTTGTCTATTCTTGATCTTAGAGCATAAACCATTGGTGTTCTGTTCAGGAACTTTTTTCCTGTACCCATGTGTTGGAGGCTTTTCCCCACTTTCTCTTCTATTAGATTCAGTGTATCCAGTTTTATGTGGAGGTCCTTGATTCACTTGGACTTGAGCTTTGTACAGGGAGATAGGAATGGATCAATTTGCATTCTTCTACATGTAGACCGCCAGTTGAATCAGCACCATTTGTTGAAATGCTGTCTTTTTTCCACTAGACGGCTTTAGCTCCTTTGTCAAATATCAAGTGACTTTAAGTGTGTGGGTTCATTTCTGTGTCTTCAATTCTATTCCATTGATCTACCTGCCTATCACTGTACCAATACCATGCAGTTTTTATCACTACTGCTCTGTAGTACAGCTTGAGGTCAAGGATGCTGATTCCCCCAGAAGTTCTTTTGTTGTTGAGAATAGTTTTTGCTATCCTGGGTTTTTTGTTATTCCAAATGAATTTGAGAATTGCTCTTTCTAAGTCTATGAAGAATTGAGTTGGAATTTTGATGGGGATTGCATTGAATCTGTAGATTGCTTTTGGCAGGATGGCCATTTTTTACTATATTAATCCTCCCAATCCATGAGCATGGGAGATCTTTCCATCTTCTGAGGTCTTCTTTGATTTCTTTCTTCAGAGACTTGAAGCTCTTGTCATACAGATCTTTCACTTGCTTGGTTAGAGTCACACAAGGATACTTTATTTTGTTTGTGACAGTTGTAAAGGGTATGATTTCCCTAATTTCTTTCTCAGCCTGTTTATCCTTTGAGTATAGGAAGGCTACTGATTTGTTTGAGTTAATTTTATATCCGGCCACTTTGCTGAAGTTGTTTATCAGCTTCACCAGTTGTCTGGTGGAGGTTTTCGGGTCACTTAAGTATACAATCATATCATCTGCAAAGAGTGATAATTTGATTTCTTCCTTACCAATTTGTATCCCTTTGACCTCCTTTTGTTTTCTAATTGCTCTAGCTAGAACTTCAATTACTGTATTGAATAGATAGGGAGAGAGAGGGCAGCCTTGTCTTGTCCCTGATTTTAGTGGGATTGCTTTGAGTTTCTCTCCATTTAGTTTGATGTTGGCTACTGGTTTGCTGTATATTACTTTTACTATGTTTAGGTATGGGCCTTGAATTCCTGATCTTTCCAAGACTTTGGATGGGATGTTGAATTTTGTCAAATGCTTTTTCAGAATCTAATGAAATGACCATGTGGCTTTTTCTTTGAGTTTGTTTATGTAGTAGATTACATTGATGGATTTGCAGGTATTGAACCATCCCCGCATCCCTGCATCCCTGGTATGAAGCCTAGTTGATTGTGGTGAATGATCATTTTGATGTGTTCTTGGATTTGTTTTGCAAGAATTTTATTTTGTTTTTGTATCAATATTTATAAGGGAAATTGATCTGAAGTTTTCTTTCTTTGTTGGGTCTTTGTGCGGTTTTAGTATCAGTGTAACTGTGGCCTCATAGAATGAATTGGGTAGTGTTCCTTCTGTTTCTATTTTGTGGAATAGATCGAAGAGTATTGGTATTAGTTCTTCTTTGAAGAATTCTGCACTGAACCCATCTGTTCCTGGGCTTTTTTTGATTGGGAGACTTTTAATGACTGTTTCTATTTCTTTAGGCATTTGGGACTGTTTAGATGGTTTATCTGATCCTAATGTAACTTTGGTATTTGGTATCTGTTTAGAAAACTGTCCATTTCATCCAGATATTCCAATTTTGTTGAGTATAGGCTTTTGGAGTAGGATCTGATGATTTTTTGGATTTCCTCAGCATATGTTGTTATGTCTCCCTTTTCATTTCTAATTTTGTTAATTTGTATACTGTCTCTGTGCCCTCTGATTAGTATGGTTAAGGGTTTATCTATCTTGTTGATTTTATCAAAGAACCAGCTCCTAGTTTTGTTGATTATTTGTATAGTTCTTTTTGTTTTACTTTTTTTTGGTTCATAAAATCTGTTAGTTTCACTGTGTCTCTGTTTAGGTTGTAATTCCAAGATCTGTCCACTGATGATAATGGGGTGTTGAAGTCTCCTACTATTATTGTGTGAAATGCAATGTGTGCTTTGAGCTTTAGTAAAGTTTCTTTTATGAATGTGGGTGCCCTTGCATTTGGAGCATAGATGATCAGATTTGAGAGTTCTTCTTAGTAGATTTTTCCTTTGATGAGTATGAAGTGTCCTTCCTTATGTTTTTGGATGCCTTTGGTTGAAAGTCGATTTTATAGGATATTGGAATGGTTACTCCAGCCTGTTTCTTGGGACCATTTGCCTAGGAAATTGTTTTCCAGCCCTTTACTCGAGGTAGTGTTTGTCTTTATCACGGAGGTGGGTTTCCTGAATGCAGCAAAATACTGGGTCCTCTTTATGGATCCAATCTGTCAGTCTATGTCTTTTTATTGGGGAATTGAGTCCATTGATGTTAAGAGAAATTAATGAATAGTGATTGTTGGTTCCTGTTATTTTTGATTTTATTTTTATGTTTGTGTGGCTATCTTCTTTTTAAGTTTGTTATAAGATTACTTTCTTGCTTTTTCTAGGGTGTAGTTTCCTTACTTGAGTTGACGTTTTCCATCTATTGTCCTTTGTAGGGCTGGGCTTATGGAAACATATTGTGTAAATTTGGTTTTGTCATAGAATATTTTGGTTTCACCATCTGTGGTAATTGAGAGTTTTGCTGGGTATAGCAGCCTCCACTGGCAGTTGTGTTCTCTTAGGGTCTGTATGAGTTCTGCCCAGGATCATCTAGCTTTCATAGTCTCTGGTGATAAGTCAGGTGTAATTCTGATAGGCCTGCCTTTATATGTTACTTGATCTTTTTCCCTTACTGCTTTTACTAATCTTTCCTTGTTTTGTGTATTCGATGTTTTCACTATAATATCACAGGGCCAATTTCTTTTCTGGTCCAATCTATTTGGAGATCGGCAGGCTTCTTGTATATTTATGTTAGTCTCTTTCCTTAGGTTAGGGAAGTTTTCTTCTATAATTTTGTTGAAGATATTTTCTGGCCCTTTAAGTTGGGAATCTTCACTGTCTTCTATACCTATTATTCTTAGGTTTGGTCTTCTCATTGTATCCTGGATTTCATGGATGTTTTGTGTTAGGAGCTTTTTGCATTTTGCATTTTCTTTGACTGTTATGTCAATGTTTTCTATGATATGTTCTGCAGCTGAGTTTCTCCCTTCTATTTCTTCTATTCTGTTGGTGATGCTTGCATCTATGACTCCTGATCTCTTTCCTAGGTTTTCTATCTCCAAGGTTGTCTCTCCTTATGAGTTCTTTATTGTTTCTATTTCCATTTTTAAATCCTGGGTGGTTTTGTTCCTTTCCTTTGCCTGTTTGATTGTGTTTTCCTGTAATTCTTCAAGGGATTTTTGTGTTTCCTGTTTAAGGGCTTCTAGTTGTTTACCTGTGTTCTCTTGTATTTCTTTAAGGGAGTTATTTATTTCCTTCTTAAAGTTTTTATCATCATCATGAGATGTAATTTTAGTAATCTGAGTCTATCTTTTGTAGTGTGTTGGCAGGGCTTTCTGTGGTAGGAGAACTGGGTTTTGATGATGCCAAGTTGCCTTGGTTTCTGTTCCTTATGTTCTTGCCCTTGCCTTTTGCCATCTGGTTATCTCTGGTGTTAGCTGGTCTTGCTCTCTTTGGCTGTGGTTTGTCCCTCCTGCAAGCCTCTGCATCAGTACTTCTTGGAGACCAGCTCTCTCTGAGAGGAATTTGGGTTTGGAGAGCTGTGGTACAGGGTCAGCTGTGGGGTGCAGACAGAAACCAGAAGGATCCTTTCCCAGCTGTTCCTTGGTTCCCGTGTCCTGATGGCTCTGTGAGGGTCCCTCTTGATCTAGGAATTTGAACAGATGTGGTGGTCTTACCTGTTCTTGAAGGTGTGTTGGCACTCCTGGGAGACCAGCTCTTTCCTGGCACTATTTGAGTATGGAGCCCTGTTGTCACATGATCAGCTCCCTGGCAGCAGAAGGAAACCAGAAGGCCACTCCTCAGTCCCTGTTTCCTGAGGGTTCCAGGCAGGTCCCACTGAGCAGAGGTGCTGGCCTTATCCTCACTCACAGGCTTGTCCACACTCCTGGAAGGTTAGCTCTTTCCCTGTGCTATTTGGGTATGGAGCCATGTGGCACAGGCAACAGGCATAAACCTGAAGGCTCCTTTCCCAGGCTGTCCCTTGGTCCCTGTGTCCTGAGGGTTCTGGGTGGGTCTGGCTGAGCAGTGTTGCTTGTCTTAGCTCCGCTTACAGGCTTGTTCACACTCCTGGGAGGCTAGCTTCCTCCCAGTGGTATTTGGCTATGTAGCCCTATGGCACAGACTGAGGTTCCCCCAGGGAAAGGAATTAACACATCTTTTCCTCTTGTCTTCAGAGAGGTGAGACAAGATGGATATTTACTGGTCAATGGATTCTGGAGGAAGCATTTCCTTCAAAGTACAAATCTACCAATCCAGATTTGAGTGAAAATGTTGTCACTCTAAACTTCCTGTTTTAGGTGTAGTGTAGAGAATGTCTTCAGTTTCCAGACAATCTTACTGACCCATCTTGAACATTACTGTCCCCTTGTCTAAAAAGTAAGACAATTGTGAAAAAACAAACACAAACTTCTGAGACGTGGGAATAGAGAAAAACAGTATTATTTTTATGTACTGTGATTGTGTTGTATCAAATATAACTCATCTTGGACTGTTTTATTTATATAATTTACTTATAATGACAAGTTACTAGCGTATTGACATGCAGAAATCATTGAGTCTTATTGTGCTTTGGCCACTGAAGATGGATCTATTTTAAAATTGAACACCATTTTGTACTTTCAAAAGGTTAAATAATTACAATGATTGGTTACAATGATAACCATGAAGGTATTTTGTTTTATACAAACAAAAAAATATACTTAAAAAATACTTTGTCAAGTCCTCTGTGAAGGATTAAAATGAATCATCACTTCTGACATGAAGGACTCCACACTATACTATCCTGTGTCCATATTCATCTGGATATTGATCTATGCTGTGTTCCTTCTCATTTTTATAACTTATTTGATCAAAGCACTAAGATAGAACCTTGATGAAGCCTGAGGACTTTACTTACCTTTTGCAATACCCTGGCATCTAGGAAGTCCTTTTGCAATCTGCACACACAATGAATGCATAAGAAATAAGTACATGAAAAGCAAAATTAATTATTAAGTGGCTGTCACTCTCATTCACCCTCTGGGTTTAAGTTGCAGAGATGGAAGGAAATGTTATTGTTTCTTATCTTTTAGATACACGAAGATGAAAACTGCAACCAACATCTATATATTTAACCTGGCTTTGGCAGATGCTTTGGTTACTACCACTATGCCCTTCCAGAGTGCTGTCTACTTGATGAATTCTTGGCCTTTTGGAGATGTTCTGTGCAAGATTGTCATTTCCATTGACTACTACAACATGTTTACCAGCATATTCACCTTGACCATGATGAGTGTGGACCGCTACATTGCTGTGTGCCACCCTGTGAAAGCTTTGGACTTCCGAACACCTTTGAAAGCAAAGATTATCAACATCTGTATTTGGCTCCTGGCATCATCTGTTGGTATATCAGCTATAGTCCTCGGAGGCACCAAAGTCAGGGAAGGTAAGAGTCACTTTTTTTCATACCATTTATAAAAGTAGAATTCCTTATGAGGTGAACTTTTACCTTGGAAATGAGCGAAACACATATCTATTAGGAAACAAGAAAACAGGCCATTAAAAATATAATTCCTAAATCCATGAAAGATACAGATGAAACAATTGTGTGTTTTTTCCACCTCTAAACATGGAGTAGGGTGATGACATTGCCAGAGCATAGATACCCAGAAATCTCTGACTCTTGAAGTGCTCCGTGAGCTTAGAAGGACGGTAAATTCCTATAGAAAGAAGACTATATACCCTGACTTTCTATTTATTTCTCTTCTTCCCATATTTTCACAGAAGCTTTTGATTCAGAAAGGTTGAAGTTACCATCTACAAACTCACTTTGGAAGCTAGTAGCCTAGACATTTATATCTGAACTAATGATGTGGCAAACCAACTAGAAAGCGAGTGTGAATAATCTTGACAGTATTTCCATGGGTCATACGAAGACATGTGTATGTACATAAAGCCTACAACTGTTACTGAATCACATCATTCTTCTTATGTTTGTGAGAAATGGAATCTGGAAGCATGAGGGAGAAGTAGGGAACCAAAGTCAATAAGTTTTTGAAAATACAACCTAGCAATCCCATGGCTTACCTTCTTTTTCTCTCTAAATTATTAGAGATACATGTGGGCTCTTTTTCCCTTCTTACTTTAAGGTTATCCCTTGTATTTCTTTTCTTTGTTGGTTTAGGTGAGCTCATGATCAGGTTCATAGGTGGTTATAGTTCTTGCCTTATGCAAACAGGGTAACTGTACTTTTCCTGTTTATATCACATTAGGATGAGGGATGAAATTGCCTGGGTACTTTAGAATATACCATTCCCTGTGTCATATCCTTGAAGAGTTTGGTTTAAATTAAGCTATACTGTGATCTAGGTTAGTCTGATCTGCAACCAAGGTGAGAACAGCTGTCTCAAGACTTTTGCTTTTTTAGCAGAGACTGAAGCTATATAAAATAAATTTGGTCTTAATAGAGATTCCCTAGAGAGAAGCAAATGAATGGATTTGAAGTATATAAATGCTATCTAATGCTCTTACAGATGTTCCAGATGTATCTTGTATAAGAGAGCTTTGTAGTGCCTGTGCGTATACACACACACACACACACACACACACACACACACACACACACACGGTTTTTCAGGACATAGTAAAAGGGCAGATGCTAAAATCATCACTTATCTTACATGATATATGCATAGGTTATTTTTGTTCATTCTAGGTGGTTTCTTTTAGAGAAATGTTAGGGTTACAGAAAAATTGAAATGAAAAGTAGAGTTTTGATTTGTCTCTTACTACCACACATGCACAGCCTTCATTATCAATGCCTCCATTAGAGTGGCACATTTGTCACAGTCCAACCTGAATTAGCACACTGTCACCTAATGATCGCTTATGTTAGGGGCTACTCTTAGTGTTGTATTCTTTATGGCTTATTTTCCCCTGAACTATGTTGTAAGTTCCTAGCACAGCTACAGCAGGTGATGGACTAAGGCGCTTGTCAAGTTTATTAAACAAGCAGTTACAAGATGATTAATCACACAGAGGATTACATTTTGATGCCTAGATTAAGGGGAAATAAATTGCAAGAAACTCTTCCAAAGGTCAGGTGTCTGTGCCTCACGAGTCCCATTCAGGAGCAATGCTCCGCACGCACTAGGAAGAGAAGGTGCTGAGTAAGAAAAGGTGGTAGATGACTTTCCAGGGCAAAGAAAGACCTGGTTTTACATTTCATGTTCTACTTGTAGATTTGACCACTATATTACTGCTAACATGTATCAGAGAGTGATACCCTAGAAGAATGGTTTTCAGTTAGGCTTTTGAAGGAAGAAATATAGATTTTTTTTTTTTCAGATAGATATTGCTGGAGATGAATGCATAGATGTAGTAGAAGAAAATATGCACCAATGTCAATAGGAATTAACTTGTGCAGCAAAAGAGAAAATTAAAGTGGTCTCATAGGATACCTGTTCTTTCCTTTTGCTTTTTTTCAAGTAAGGATTTCATTTATATTATGAAAGATGGTTTTCTATGGAGTGCATTCATTTTGTACTGCTGCCCCATGCTTCCTGTTAAGACTGCTGCATAGCTAGGTATTTTAGGTCATCTTTCTACCTGATCAGGGCTGGCTGGTATTGTTCTTCAGCATGCTAATATCATTAATCACCAGCATGAGCCTTAGACGTTGTGGCTTCTTGATACCCATACAATACTGAGGACTCTTGTACACAGCAGGATATTTTTACTTTATGGCTATTTTATATTCAGAATTATGTTTTGGCATTATTTATTTTAGTAACTAATAATCTGCCTATCACTAGTACTATAGTAGACAACTCTAGACAAAGAACTACAGTCAGCTAAGCGATGCCAAGAATGGGAAAAATAGCTTCCCCTAGGGAATAGTCCTCAGTTATATAATACAAAATGATCCAAAATGATCATCCCTGAAAATATAGAGACAAGTAACATTATACAGACTGATCATGTTATATTTATATATTTAAGATTAACATATATATATACATATATATATATGTATATATGTATATTCAGTTTCATGACATATCATCCACCGAGGTTGTTTAATATTTTTTCTATGACAATGGTGATGATTATTTTTAAAGGATAGTTTAAATCCTTTCACATAAACAGTAAATCTTTTCACATAAACAGTAACACAAAGATTGAAGTAGATGCTTATTGATTTCTCTTGCTTTTTCTTCATTTACCTTTAAATTTTTTGTTCACATTTCAATGATGCTGTCAATCACAGCAAGCAGAATGATACTATTAAATCAGAGCACCTGAGTCATATTTAGACATACTTCATTATCAATCCTTATGGACCCACATAAACAGTTGATGTTTTAATACAAGTTGGTATTTGTTCAATTCAGTAGAGAGATTCAAATGTTTAGTCATTTATTAGAAATAGATGTTGACTTTTTAAAAATGCTAACTCTTGTCAGAGCCGTGGGTGTGGGAACATTGTTAATACACAAAAATACAAGTAAGTGCCATCCTAAAAGTAAACAGGTTAGCTCCTCTGAAAGCCACAAATACCAAGCTAACCTTCACAGCTGGATGAATCTTATTGCTAGCCAGCTTTGCTTGTTTATTCTATGCAACACTCTGTTTGACAACAAACAGCTCTGTAGACACATTTTTTTTTTTTTATCAAATGCTCAATATAGTAGACTATCAATTTCTGATTTGCTGTTGTGCTTCCAGCACTATCTCGCTCTATGTGGACCTCTGAAAACAAAGGTATTGGTTAATGTATAACTCTGCAGTCACAGTACTGACAGTAACAAGATTCTCTTGTCATTTTGTTGACTTTGGTCACCTCCGGCAGATGTGGATGTCATTGAATGCTCCTTGCAGTTTCCCGATGATGAATATTCCTGGTGGGACCTCTTCATGAAGATCTGTGTCTTCGTCTTTGCCTTTGTTATCCCAGTCTTCATCATCATCGTCTGCTATACCCTGATGATCTTGCGCCTGAAGAGTGTCCGGCTCCTCTCTGGCTCCCGCGAGAAGGACCGAAATCTCCGCCGGATCACCAAGCTGGTGCTGGTAGTGGTTGCAGTCTTCATCATCTGTTGGACCCCCATCCACATCTTTATCCTGGTGGAGGCTCTGGGCAGCACCTCGCACAGCACAGCTGCCCTCTCCAGCTATTACTTCTGCATTGCCTTGGGTTATACCAACAGCAGCTTGAATCCTGTTCTCTATGCCTTTCTCGATGAAAACTTCAAGCGGTGTTTTAGGGACTTCTGCTTCCCTATTAAGATGCGAATGGAGCGCCAGAGCACCAACAGAGTTAGAAACACAGTTCAGGATCCTGCCTCCATGAGGGATGTGGGTGGGATGAATAAGCCAGTATGACTAGTCATGGAAATGTCTTCTTATTGTTCTCCAGGTAGAGAAGAATTCAATGATCTTGGTTTAACCCAGATTACCACTGCAGTCTGAAGTGGAAAGATGAAGTATTCGATAACTTTGAGTATGAAAGTCTATGCTATGAAATCTTAAGGTGCAGGGCACATTCATGATCTAGCTGAGTAGGAGCAGCAAGTCTGAAGAACAGAGCACAGCAGGTCCTGGCAACAATACACCTCTTTCCTAGGACAGAGAAGAAGCCAATTTAATCTCAACCCTTTGATAAACAAAGACAACATTCTTTCTTCTGTTTCCCTTGACTTAGTGTACCTCCATCTGTGTGGCCTTTCTATGCAACATAGTTCCAAAGCTCTAGAGAAGAAAATAAAATAAAAAATCCATTGGATCCAAAACTTACTGGACACCCAGTCTGCTCGTTAGCACTGGCAAAACCAACTTCAGTTACAATGAGGCCGTACTAGGGGTCAGATCCAGCTCACTTTCTGCTGGTGATCATGTGCCATGTGTGATGATAAGAGCGTAACTTAGGAAGAACTTGGATTCAGATCCTGACACTGGTGGAGAGCACCATATTTACACTAGTGAACCTATTTAAAGTTGTGAGTGCTCTCTTCTCACAGTGTCTAATGCCTTGAAAACTACAGTTGCTCCCTAAGATCTCTGGTTTTTAGGTTGCTGTTCAGGTAGATAATCTTTTGAGAAAACATGAACTGATATTAAAAGTGTGAGGCTTAAATACCAGCAAAGTGTGTGTAATTTCATCTGTAAATAAGTAGTCTGTATGTAAATAAGGACCAGGCTTTCCTGTCCAGCCTGGACATTCCTCAAGGATGCAGTAGACACACCCTTTGAGGCATGGAGAGTTGATGCTGAGATATTTTGCTGCAATATAAGTTACTTTCTGCGATTTGGTCTTGGTGTGATTTCCACTGGATTCTTCAAACACCATTTACTCTAATACTGATTATAACTTGGTGTTAACAAATCCCTAAATTTTGAATTCACTCTAAAATGCAAGCTTTGATCAAATCTACTTTGTGCTAGCATCTGTTTGTAAATACACACCTATTGCCAGATTCTCTACTCGGGTAGAGGAAGTTGTTTTGATCATGTACAACTTCAAATATTATGTTCTAGCTTTCCACAGAAAGTAGAATTGTTTCAAAATGCGTGCTGAAAAAAAGAAATGAGGCTTGAGATGGCTGGGCACAATTTGCGTGGTATTGAGTAAGGGGATATGTGTGGAGGTTACTATCTGAGAAGCCCATTTAGGATAATTTTGCTAAATCTTCCAAATGACATATAAATCCCCCATTCTTTCTTTTAAAACTTATAGTTCAGAGATGAGGATTTTTTTTTTTTTTTTTGCAATTTTCCTTGAAAGAAGAAAGGGATAATTTAAAAATAATACCCATTTCTAAGCTTGTACTCGGTTAGGGCAGCACCCCTCGGAGTCTAATAGAGCTTCTGACGTGTGAACCTGGATACTGCAGGCACAGTTCCATCTGTAAATTATTACCACCAACTGTCTCATAGGTGTTGCTCCCTTACTTTCTGGAGACAGAGAACCTGAATGAAGATATGACACACTCTACGAAGTCACTGTCATTATGTTTAACGCCATATGAGAATTTTATGCTACTGAATTCAATGGCGAACAATGACATTGCAGAGAGACTTCCTAATGAAAATTATGTGCTCTTTTGAGTATTTCTTAAATTTCATTGAACACCTTGATGCTCTGGAATTCTTTTGTAATGACACACAGCTAAAATTTGTTAAGAGAAAGGTATTAATGTAGATTTAAGCATGAAGACTAACAGAGGAAGAGAGACATGTAAAAGAGGGACAGGCACATGCCCTAGAGTGGACACAAACTTATTTTAAAACTTATTACTATTAATTATTATTATTAATTATTATGCATGTAAGGGCATGCATATAGAGGTCAGAGGACAGATTTGCAAGTCAGTTCTCTTCTTTTTCTTTCACATGTATTCTGAGGATGGTATTCACATCGTCAGTCTTGCATTGTCAAGTGGCATGTGCAGGGTACAACTTTCTTATAAGAGAGAGTGACCACCCTTGCATTCTTAAAACTAGATATATAGATAAGAATGAGGCAAACATTGGGCTACATTAACACAACAGTTTAAAACTTTGGCTATTATATGTAAGAGATATTTATGTGGACAAATAGGTTCCAGAACAAATCCGATTAAACAGCTTCTACAGCACAGTAAGATGCAGGAGATGTTCATAGATTCTTCCCCAGTAAAAAGACACAATGTAGCCATCACATCACCTCAGGATGGAGCTATAATAGTGACTTCTTCAATATTCCACATGCTCTCCTAATATCTATGTTTCCTGCATTTCTTGATACATGAGCTTGAGTCCCATGGAGGGTAAGTAAGTAGCTTTACTGCCTTTGAGATCTAATTTGAGCTTTCCTTTGATCCTCAGATTGAAAGTGAAGAACAGATGACAGCCATTTTGGGACACTAGTTTAAAGAATGATAAACAGACTTATACACTAGAAGGAAAGGGTCAGTTACATATATGTGTTTTATTGTCGAACTATGTACATGTGCATGTATATGTAAAAGAGAGCAGGTGCATACGTGTGTGCACATGGGCATGATACTAGGAAGCAGTGGTCATACTACTATGTTTGCTCAATGCAACCTGTGCTTTTGTCTGTTTTGCAACCCTCAAGTGGCTCTCTATCTTTGAGGTTCCCAGAAGCTTTTCCCATCAAAAAAAAGAAGGTATTGCTTGCTATGTCTGAGACTTGAGATCAAGTCTACCTGAGCTCTATGTTCCCACTCTAGTGGCAACTTTTGAAAAACAAAACTTGTTTGGAGATAAAAAAAAAAAGAATTTTTGAGAAAAGTGTTTAATTTTGTGATTGATATGATAGATAGTTGTTAAACTTGTATCTAAAAATTTATAGATATTCCATCTAATACTGGGACATAAGATGAATACAATGAAAGAATATAGACTTAAGCAAAAGAATTTTAAGGAAAACCTATGACAAAGTTGAGTGTCCGTTGTACAAATTTTATTTTTCAAGAAAGAGTGTTTTGGTGGGTTGGTATTAATATGAATGTCCCATAAGGCTAAAAATTAGCTCAGGCCACGATTATTTTCCTATCTGGAAGAAAAGCGTGTTCTTTACCATATCCATATTACTTATATCTTATACTGTTAGAGAACAGTTATACATTGTATATATGATTGTGTGCCTTGAAATAAAACCAAAATTGTACCTGTTAAAAATTACAAGCATCTTCTGGTAAATCATTTGTTCTTTAGTGGCTTCAGTGACACCTCTCATGTCCTCAATACCAAGGTTAACTGTTTCTCGAAACTATGTGTGTCACTAACTTTCCACCAATCACAATGTGGCCAGTGATTAATGGAACAGATCAAAACAGACTGTAAATCTTTCACTACTAGACCTGTAGATAACTTAGAAACATTTAATCATTTTCAGTGTAATGCTATCAAGATCCTAGAATCAATGTTAAACACTGCCTTTCCAACAAAAGCTCCTTTTAAAGAATATGCAAACATGCAAAATTTTAAAAGTAATCATTCTGACAAAAATACTTTAAATCAAATTCAACCTACAAATGTATTCAATTTCCTGCCTTTCTATTGACATTATAACACATCACTACTGCAAACTGCTTCTTAACCTCATGATATTTGTTCACTGAAGTCAAAGAAATTTTAGAATCACCACTAGTTTTTTGAGACAGTGTTATGTAGTTCAGGTTGGCCTTGACTTCACTTTACAGCTGAGAATGATCTGGAACTTCTGATCTCCTATCTCTGTCTCTTAAGTGCTAAGATTATAGGTCTGTGCCAATATGCCCAAATTTTATATGATGCTGAGGACTGAATATTGGGTTTCTTGCATGGTGTGATCTGCAGGCCACAGAAAGTGAACTGGTTAAAACCCTCCTGCAGAGTGACACACTTCTTTCAGCACAATCATACCTACTCCAACGAGGCCACACCTCTTAATAGTGCTGCTATTCCCTCTGGGCTAATCCTTCAAACACATGAGTCTATGGGGACCATTCCTATTCAAACCACTATAAGGTTTCTGCATCTGTTTCCATCAATTGCTGGATGAAGCTTCTCTGATAGCAATTACGTTAGGGCTCTAGTCTACTAGTATAGCAGCAGAGTATCATTAGGAATCATTTCTTTCTATTCCTTCCTTCTTTTCTTCCTCCCTCCCATCTTCCATCTCTCTTCTTTCCCTCCTCCATCTCCCTCCCTCCCTCCCTCCCTCCCTCCCTCCCTCCCTCCCTCCCTTCCTTCCTTCCTTCCTTTCTTCCCTCCTTTCTCTGTTATTTTTATGTTAATTTTTTGCTGGTTGTATTTCATTCTATCCTAGGTCTCTGGGCTATCCATACTCTGCACCTTGGCCCTCCAGCTAGTCAGTGTCAGGGGTGGGCTACCTCTCAGGGCATGGGTCTCAAGCTGGACCAGTCATTGGTTGGCTACTCCCACAGTTTCTCTGCCACCTTTAGTGTATCTTGGACACAGGACAAATTATATGTCGAAGGTTTTGTTGGATGAGTTGGTGTCCCAATTTCTCTATTGTAAGTGTTTACTGCTTACAGGAAATAGCAATTGAGGCTCCATATCCTGCACTACTAGGAGGTTCAGCTTATGTCACCCTAATAGATTCCATGGAATTTCCATTTCATTTCTTCTACCTTGCCTCCAAAATGCCCCTTAATTCCAGTTGTCTTTCTCAGTACTCTCTCCCTCCATTTTCCTCCCAAATGATCTCCCCTGTTCCTGTGCCCACCCACCTCTGGTCCACCTACAACATCAATTCTATTTCCTCTACTACCCTCTCGAGCCCTCCTTGTTATGTAACCTTTTTAGTTCCATGGATTGTAGAATGATTATCCTTTACTAATATCCACTTTTAAGTGAGTAAATATATTTGCTTCTCTGGATCTGAGCACCTTATTCAGGATGATATGATTTTTTTTTCTATTCACTTACCTGCAAATTTCAGGATGTCATTTTTTTTTTTCACAGCTGAGTAATGGTCTATTGTGTAAATGTACTACATTTTTTAAAACCATTATTCAGTTCAGGGACATCTAGGTTGTTTCCAGTTTGGGGCTACTATAAATAAAGCTGGTATGAAAATAGTTGAGCAAGTATGCTTGTAGGAGGATGGAGCATCCTTTAGATATATCATCAAGAGTGGTATAGCTGGGTCTTGAGGCAGATCAATTCCCAATTTTCTGAGATACTACCATATTGATTTTCAAAGTCATTGTACAAATTTGCACTCCCACCAACAGTGAAGGAGTGTTCCTCTTGCTCCATATTTTTGCCAGCATAAGCTGTCATTTGTGTTATTGATGTTTGCCATTCTGATAAGTGGAAGATGGAATCTCAGGGATGGTTTGATGTACATTTCCCTGATGGCTAAGCATGATTAGCATTTCTTCAAGTGTTTCTTGGTTATTTGAAATCCCTTTGTTGAACATTCTCTGTTTATATCTGTGCCCTAGTTTTTCATTAGATTATTTGTTTTGTTGTTGTCTAGTTTCCTGAGTTCTTTATATATTTTGGAAATTAGTCCCCTGACAAATGCGGAGTCAGTGAAAATCTTTTCCCATTCTGTATGCTGCTGTTTTCTCTCCTTGACAGTATCCTTTGTCTTCCAGAAGCTTTTCAGTTTCATGAGGTCCCATTCATTAATTTTTGAGCTTAGTTCCTGTGCTATTGGTGTTCTGTTTAGGAAGTTGTGTCCTGTACCAATATTTTCAAGGCTATTCTCTACTTTCTCTTTTATCAGTTTCAGTGTATTTGGTTTTATGTTGAGCTCTTTGATGCACTTGGACTTGAATTTTGTGCTGGATGATAGACATGATCTATTTGCAGTCTTCTACATGCTGAAACCAGTTAGACCAGCACCATTTGTTAAAGAGGCTTTCTTTTTTCCATTGTATAATTCTGGATGCTTTATCAAGAAGCAGATGTCTATAGGTGTGTAGATTTACATCTGGGTCCTCAATGCAATTCCATCAATCTACCTGTCGCTACAATTTCTTTATGAAGGCCCTTAGTACTATGAAGCTTTCCCTTAGCACCACTTTCACTATGCTCCATTAATTTGCATGTGTTGTGTATTGATTTTCTTTCAATATAGAAAGTCTCTCATTTCTTTCTTTCTTTCTTTCTTCTTTGACCCAGTAGTCATTCAATAGAGAATTGATCCATTTCCATGAGTTTGTTGGCTTTCTTTTGTTTCTGTTGTTATTGAAACTCAGTTTTACTGTGGTCTGATAGGGTACAGGGGGTCATTACAATTTTCTTGTATCTGGTAAGACTTGCTTTGTGACCAAATATGTATTAAATTTTTTAAGAAAGTTTCATGACATGCTGAGAAGAAGGTATATTCTTTTGTTTGGGGGTGAAATATTCCATAGATATCTGTTGGGTACATTTGATTTACAATGTCTGTTAGCTTCAGTAATTCTCCGCTTAGTTTTTGTCTGGATGTCCTGTTTATTGGTAAGAGTTGGATATTGAAGTCTTCCACTATTAATGTGTGGGGTTTTATGTGTGATTTTAGCTTTAGTAATGTTTCCTTCACAAATGTGAGTAACCTTGCATTTGGGACATAGATGTTAAAAATTGAAACATCTTAGGGGATTTTTCCATTGATGAGTATGGAGTGTTTTTCCACAACTCTTTTGTTTAATTTTGGTTGGAAATCAAATAATTTTGTTCAATAATAGAATGGATGCACCAGCTTGCTTCTTGTGTCCATATGCTTGGAAAACCCATTTTAAACCTTTTACTCTGAAGTAATATCTGTCTTTGATGCTGATGTATGTTTTTTGCATGCAGCAGAAGGATAGACACTGTCTTTTGGCTTCCATTCTGTATTAGGTCCACTGGTGTTGAGAAATATTAATGACCAATGATTTTTTTTTTATTTATCTTATTTTATTTTTGATACTTTATTTACATTTCCAATGTCTACTCTTTGGAAACCCCGTATCCCTTCCCCCTCCCCGCCTCTATGAGGGAATTCCACCTCCCACTCACCTGCCCACCCATTCCCATATTCCCACCTTGACATTCCCCTTTACTGGGGTCTCTGACACCCTCAGGACCAAGGGCCTCTCCTCTCTCCCGGATGGCCAACGAGGCCATCCTCTGCCACATATGTGGTCCGAAACATGGGTCCATAGATGTGTATTCTTTGGTTGGTGGTCCTAACTCCAGGATGACCGGGGGGGGGGGGGCTCAGGCCCATTGATGCTGTTGCTCCATCCTTGGGGCTGCAAACTCCCTCAGCTCCTTCTGACCTGTCTCCAACTCCTCCATCTGGGATCTCACTCTCAGTCCAGCGGTTTCTGTAAAGTGAAACTTGGGCAT
>CM052702.1:26404351-26421653 GCA_028551405.1 Uromys caudimaculatus | reverse complement strand
AGGGCTGAAATCAACCAAGTAGAAACAAAAAGAACTATACAAAGAATCAACAAAACCAGGAGTTGGTTCTTTGAGAAAATCAACAAGATAGATAAACCCTTAGCCAGACTAACCAGAGGGCACAGAGACAGAATCCAAATTAACAAAATTAGAAATGAAAAGGGAGACATAACAACAGATTATGAGGAAATTCAAAAAATAATCAGATCCTACTACAAAGGCCTATACTCAACAAAACTGCAAAATCTGGATGAAATGTACAATTTTCTACACAGATAGCAAATACCAAAGTTATGTCAGGATCAGAAAAACCATCTAAACAGTCCCATAATGCCTAACGAAATTGAAGCAGTCATTAAAAGTCTCCCAACCAAAAAAAGCCCAGGACCGGATAGGTTCACTGCAGAATTCTATCAGACCTTCAAAGAAGACCTAATACCAATACTCTTCAATCTATTCCACAAAATAGAAACAGAAGGAACACTACCCAATTCCTTCTATGAGGCCACAATCACACTGATATCAAAACCCCACAAAGACGCAACAAAGAAAGAAAACTTCAGACCAATTTCCCTTATGAATATCAATGCAAAAATACTCAATAAAATTCTCACAAACTGAATCCAAGAACACATCAAAATGATCATTCATCATGATCAAGTAGGCTTCCTCCCAGGGATGCAGGGATGGTTCAATACCCGGAAACCCATCAATGTAATCCACTACATAAACAAACTCAAAGAAAATAACAACATGATCATTTCATTAGATCCTGAAAAAGCATTTGACAAAATTCAACATCCCTTCATGATAAAAGTCCTGGAAAGATCAGGAATTCAAGTCTGATACCTAAACAAAGTAAAAGCAATATACAGCAAACCAATAGTTAACATCAAACTAAATGGAGAGAAACTCGAAGCAATCCCACTAAAATCAAGGACTAGACAAGGTTGCCCTGTTTCTCCCTATCTATTCAATATAGTAATTGAAGTTCTAGATAGAGCAATTAGACAACAAAAGAAGGTCAAAGAGATATGAATTCAAAAGGCAGAAATCAAAATGTCACTCCTTGCAGATGATATGATCATTTACTTAAGTGACCCGAAAACCTCCACCACAGAAGTGCTGCAGCTGATAAACAACTTCAGCAAAGTGGCTGGATATAAAATTAACTCAAACAAATCAGTAGCCTTCCTATACTCAAAGGATTAACAGGCTGATAAAGAAATTAGGGAAATGACACCCTTCACAATTGTCACAAACAATATAAAGTATCTTGGTGTGACTCTAACCAAACAAGTGAAAGATCTATATGACAAGAACTTCAAGTCTCTGAAGAAAGAAATTGAAGAAGACCTCAGAAGATGGAAAGCTCTCCCCTGCTCATGGATTGGCAGGATTAATATAGTAAAAATGGCCTTCCTGCCAAAAGCAATCTACAAATTCAATGCAAATTCCCATAAAAATTCCAACTCAATTCTTCATAGACTTAGAAAGAGCAATTTTCAAATTCATTTGGAACAACAAAAAAACCCAGGATAGTAAAAGCTATTCTCAACAACAAAAGAACTTCTGGAGGAATCAGCATTCCTGACCTCAAGCTGTACTACAGAGCAGTAGTGATAAAAACTGCATGGTATTGGCACAGTGACAGGCAGCTAGATCAATGGAATAGAATTGAAGACCCAGAAATGAACCCTCACACCTACGGTCACTTTATTTTTGACAAAGGAGCTACAACCAGCCAGTGGAAGAAAGACAGCATTTTCAACAAATGGTGCTGGTTCAACTGGAGGTCTACATGCAGAAGAATGTGAATTGATCCATTCCTATCTCCCTGTACAAAGCTCAAGTCCAAGTGGATCAAGGACCTCCACATAAAACCAGTTACACTGAAATTAATAGAAGAGAAAGTGGGGAAAATCCTCAAACACATGGGTACAGGGTGAAAGTTCCTGAACAGAACACCAATGGCTTATGCTCTAAGATCAAGAATTGACAAATGGGACCTCTTGAAATTGCAAAGCTTCTGTAAGGCAAAGGACACTGTCAATAGGACAAAATGGCAAGCAACAGATTGGGCAAAGATCTATACCAATCCTAAGTCCAATGGAGGGCTAATATCCATCATATACAAAGAACTCAAGAAGTTAGACTCCAGAAAACCAAATAACCCTATCAAAAAATAGGGAACAGCCAGGCAGTGGTAGTGCATGCCTTTAATCCTAGAACTTGGGAGGCAGATGCAGTTGGATTTCTGAGTTCGAGGCCAGCCTGGTCTACAGAGTGAGTTCCAGGACAGCCAGGGCTACACAGAGAAAGTCTGTCTTGCAAAACAAAAGAAAAAGAAAAAAAAGGGGGGGAAACAGAGCTAACAGAGAATTCTCAACTGAGGAAATTCGCAGGGCTGAGAAGCACCTACAAAAATGCTTAGTCATTAGGGAACTGCAAATCACAACAAGTCTGAGATTCCACCTCACACCAGTCAGAATGTCTAAGATCAAAAACTCAGGTGATAGCAGATGCTGGTGAGGATGTGGAGAAAGAGGAACACTCCTCCATTGTTGGTGGGATTTCAAGGTAGTATTTTTGTGTTGGTTCATGAGCAAAATTGGACTGAAGTTCTATTTTTTTTTGTTGGGTTTCTGTGTGCTTTAGGTATCAGAGTAACATGCTGCATAGAATGAATTAGGTAGTATTTCTTCTGTTTCTATTTTGTAGAATAATTTGAGGAGTATTGGTTTTAGCACTTCTTTGAAATTCTTGTAGAATTATGCACTAAAACCATCTGGAACTGGTCTGGTTTTGGATGGAAGGATTTTAATAACTGCTTCTATTGCATTAGGGGCTATGGGATTGTTTATGTAGTTTACCTGCTCTTGATTCAGCTTTGATAAGTTATATTCATATAGAAAGTCATCCATTTTGTCTAGATTTTCCAGTTTTGTTGAGTATAGTCTTAGTAGTAAGATCTGAAGGGCTTTTTGTTTTTAGTTTTGTTTTGTTTTTTAAATATACTCAGTTTCTGTTTTATGTCTCACTTTTATTTCTTATTTTTTTAACTTGGATACAGTCTCTGTGCCCTTTAGTTAGTTGGGCTATGGGTTTAGCTGTCTAGCTAGATGGCATCTGACTCTCATATCACCATTCCAACCATGCCTGGGCCTAGACTAGCTCTGTCCCAGGTTGACTTGAAGTCAGGAATCTGCCTGCATTTGTAAGCACAAACAATAAATTTAGCTGCGTGGGATCTTGCTCTGCAATCACCACTCATGAAATGTCTTTATCTCATCCCTTAATAGCTTTCTGACAAGCTGGTTCATGATACCTCTGTATTTTTAAGTCCATAAAGCCCCTCATGTAATTCATATTGCATCCTTAAATTTTGCATAGTTGAATAATTGTATATTTTTAAGTTCATGTTTTCAGAGTTCTTTTCCATAGCCTTATACACTGTCCTGAAGGTCATAGCATTTACTGTTTTTCTAAGGAACACTGGACACACCTTCACTTCCCTGACTTGTGCTGTTTTTAATTGTCATGTAGTAATCCCCTTAGCAGGTAGAACATTTCCTGAAGAAGGAACATAAAAATATGTACATTGATATATACACAATCCTTACACCTTGTAACTGTCAGTACTCATGAAAGCCCACACCCTGCTAGCTGTGATCCAGAGGTGGGAACTCTGTTGGGCCATTCTTTTTGCATGGCAGGACTTGGCATAGGTAAAAGAAATCAACCATTACCAGTCCAGCCTTTGTGAGAGTCACATCAGCCAGTGATGCCATTGTTTTTGTTCCTTAACCTCAAAAGCCTGTAGGTCAACTAAATAGAGTTTGTTTTTCTGAACTTCACATTGTTCCTTAAGATTTTCTACATCAGAGCCATGAGCAAAAGCATCTTAACCTAGCTTCACTAACAACTTAGTTTTTCAAATGCTTTCTAAGGGCATTTTCTACATTTATAAATTTGTTTCTAGGGAGGTGGTTGAATACTTAATCTGCTCCAGCAGCAATGCCTGAAAAAGATAGGGAACTATTATCATGAGTGTCAATGATACTGCCCAGTGAGGCGATAGAAGCCCATGAGAGTTTTCATACAATTCTTAGATTAAGAGGGTTGTAAAGAAAACAAGCAGAGCAAGCACCGCAACAATATGAAGTAAGCATTTTCAAGACATGTATCATTGGGTCCATTCCTCTCTGAGTTACATCTATCTTAGTTGTGCTAATCAGAAGGCTACATTTCATGAGTTCTTAAGTCATTTGTTGTTCCTCCTGCATGGCTCTTGACAGCTACAAAATCCTCAGCATTTATTATACCATTTAATGGCATTGATAAAAATTAATATTATTGTTTGGTTATACAGTCCAAACTAACCTTTAAAAAAAAGAAAGTTACCTTACCCATTGAAACAAAGAGCAGAGAGTCATCTTTAGCTGATTGTACACATCATACATTTTATACATACGCTAATGCAGGAATGTATATTACCTATGAAAGTTTATAGTTTACAGACCACACTGAAGTTAAAGAGACCCTGTCAAGATTCATCTTCAAGGATGCTGAAAAAGACGCTGAGATGCTGAGACATATTTACTCTAGCATCCTGCTTCATCCAACATCAGACTACCTCATTAGCTGTTTCATCAAAACTTGCTTCCAGGGAAGCTTCAAAGATGCTGACTCTGGTTGGTCTAGTCTCACAAATTGTTCCAATCAAGACTTCATCTAAGCCCTGTCCTTTCTCAGCACTCAGACTCAACAGCAAATGTTACAGCTAGCTTTTCTTTTTTTTTAAATTGGGTATTTTCTTTGTTTACATTTCAAATGTTTTCATCTTTCCACATTTTGCCTTCAGAAACCCCCTATCCCATTCCCCTTCCCCCTGCCTCTATGCTCCCCCACCCACCCACTCACTCCTGTCTTCCCGCCCTGGCATTCCCCAACACTGGGGCATTGAACACCCTCAGGCCTAAGGGTCTCTCCTTCCACTGAAGTCCAACAACGCCATCCTCTGCAACATGTGCAGCTAGTGCCATGGCTCCCTCCATGTGTATTCTTTGGTTGGTGGTCCAGTCCCCAAGAGCTCCAGAGAGTCTGGTCTGTTGACACTGTTGCTCCCTCCATGGGGCTGCAAACCCCCTCAGCTCCTTCAGGCCCTTTTCCAACTCCCCCATCAGGGACCCCCATGCTCAGTCCAATGGTTGACTTCAAGAATCCTCCTCTGTATTTGAAAGGCTTTAGCAGAGCCTCTTAGGAGACAGCCATATCAGGCTTCCAATAGCAAGCACTTCCTGGCATTCACAATAGCATCTGGGTTTGGTGGCTATATATGGGATGGATCTCCAGGTGGGGTAGTCTCTGGATGGCCTTTTCTCCAGTCTCTGCTCCACACTTTATCTCCATATTTCCTCCTGTGAGTATTTTGTTCACGCTTCTAAGAACCACCAAAGCATCCACATTTTGGTCTTCCATCTTCTTAGGCTTCATATGGTCTGTGAATTGAATCTTGGGTATTCCGAACTTTTGGGCTAATATTCAACAGCTAGCGTTCTTAAGATAGGCCAATATCCTATTTATTCTATTTGGGCCCTCAAAGAAAATGATGCCTCAGATAGCAAGAAGGAAATTTAGAGAACGATGCCCTTTTCACAAGACCTGGGGTGGATGGCTTTTTCTTTCATTGGGTGATGGATGTTTGTTGTTATTTGGGGGGGATTGGTTACAAGTTGGTAATTGTCTGAGTCAAGGAGGAAACAAAGTCAAGAAGGTTAGATTCAGGTACATATTTCTTTCTTTCTTTTTCTTTCTTGAATCCTTCTTTCTCTCCTATCTAATGTTAGGGGGAAGGGGGGTGGAAAGTATAAAAAGAAAAATATGGGTGTTATACAAATGATCAGTTAAAGGGTAAATTATTGAAATTACTTTTAGACAAAAGAGCATTTGATAAGCCAGATATTTTATATTTGGTATGGACTTTGTATATTGATACACATTTATGATACTATTTTGTTACTGCATACTGTGTTTATGTTTCAACTCTTGTTTAAGGTATTATACCTAATGCAACTCATGTAAAAATGAAATATTCTAATCCTTTTAAAAACTGCTTTAAAAACTGTTTAGGATAAATAAAAATGTGAGTTAATAGTCAATCAAACATATGATAATATTATATACTAGTTAAGTTAATTACAGAAATATGTTTTCTAGGTTAAACAGATAGTAAATAGGCAGAAACAAGTTTGCTCATTTATAGTATTTATAGTATAGATAGATAGTGGTCTTCAAAAATCTCAGAGATCTACAGAATATGGCATTTCAAGATGTTTTATTAAGATATGGTTTTTCATGATGCCTTTTACTTCAAAGAAGATAATGAGCATCAAAGAACCTCCAAATGGAATTTGGTTCAAATTTGGCAGGTTAGTCACAGGGCAATAAACTGTCCATATTTCGACTGCAGACAGAATGCTGTCCAAGCTATGGACCAGTGGGACACAGAGAAGTTGACTACTGAACTTGACAAGAAAAAATGAACTGTTCTTCATAATTCTTGCTTTACAGAAAAGTATGTCAGATATTCTGGACCTGAAAGCCAAAGATGAATGTTCCAACAATGGAGATAAATTTTGGATGATTTTCCAGGTATCTAGCTGTCTCCATCATTTCTATAATTTCAGAAGCTGTTTGTTCTGCACTTCCTGAAAACTAAGGTAATATTTATTCCTTCTCAGTTTCCTGATAGAGTTTAAGACTATATAGTTTTAGTTTTACATTTAAGCTTAATTGTTTAGGATTTTAGAAAATGTTTTAAGATCTGAGAAGATAATCTTAAGTTTATAAATACAATTTTGGTAGAAAATAATTTATGCACAAAGTTCCAAACTCACCAAGATAGGAAAGATAGTAGAATACTATTTTCAAGGTTGTCAAATACAAATGAACTGAACAATGTGGATGTAAGCTTTAATTTTATAAGTTTTCATAGTTGTTATTATTATATATATTTTATTGATATAAGAGAAAGAGCCTTTTAATGAATTAAAAGGGGAGATGTAGAAAGAATCTCTTATGTGTATGGGGAACCTAGTAGAGACAGACAGAGAAAGAGAGACAGAGAGTGAGAGAGAGAAAGAGAGAGAGAGAGAGATAGAGAGAGAGGAGCTAAGAGATTTTAGTCAGATACTGATTTGCCCTGGACTCTTAGGAAGTGGGATGTATGAAACTGAAGAGAGGTATCTAGCCTTGTAGAAGATATAGAGTAATGTAAGCAGATTATATAAGTCACGAGCTAGTTGGAAGAATGAGATCATCTGTCTTAGTTAGGGTTTCTATTCCTGCACAAACATGACCAAGAAGAAAGTTTGGGAAGAAAGGGTTTATTTAGTTTACACTTCCACACTGCTCTTCATCACCAGAGGAAGTCAGGACTGGAACTCAAGCAAGTCAGGAAGCAGGAGCTGATGCAGAGGCCATGAAGGATGTTCCTTACTGGCTTGCTTCCCCTGGCTTGCTCAGCTGGCTTTCTTATAGAGCCCAAGACTACCAGCCCACAGATGATACCACCCACAAGGAGCCCCCCACCTTGATCACTAATTGAGAAAATGCCCTTCAACTGGATCCCATGGAGGCATTTTCTCAACTGAAACTCCTTTCTCTGTGATAACTCCAGCTTGTGTCAAGTTGACACACAAAACCAGCCAGTACACCATCCTTATGACCTATGCATTTATTCATAAATAAATAAGCCTTCAGAGTCATTATTCAGGAGCTGGGGTGCTGGCAATAAAGCCTGTGTCTACAAGTGGTGGTGATATAGTCTTTTCTTTCTCTGAAACTTTACAAGCTAAACTTTCATCATCTGACTTCTCTCAGCATTATCTTCTAAGATCCCACTACAGCAACTTATCCAGTTCTGAGCACTAATTGGCTTTTCTAGCCCAAAGTTCCAAACTTCCTTATTCCTTACATTAAAAAACATGATCAGGACTGTCACAGCAACAACCCACACCCAGTAACAGATTCTGTCTTAGTTACTTTTATAAAAATATGATAAAACACCATGACCAAAATAACTTGGGAAGAAAGGGGCTTGTTTCTTCCTCTTGCAAGTTTTAGATCTCACTTCCTCACTGAAGGAATTCAGCAAAAGACTCAATCAGGAACCTGGGGGCAGGAACTGAAGCAGAGCCCATGGAGGAATATTGCTTACTGACTTCTTCCTTGTAGCTTACTCTGCCTGTTTTCTTATAGAATCCAGAACCACCAGCCCAGAAACGTCACCACTGACAATGGGATGAGATCTCCCACATGATTCACTAATTAAGAAAGTAATACCACACACCTGCTTACAGATTAATCTTATGGTGTCATGTTCTCTTGACAATCTTTCTTCCTGAATGCTTCTGGCTTGTATCAGGTTCACATAAAACTAAACAGCACACTATCCAATTACGTACAATATTTTTTAAGATTTAGTTTTTAATTATATGTATATATGTAGTGATGGGTATGCACACATGTGAAGGCAGATGTCCATAGAATTGAGAATAGGGTTTGGATATTTTTTATCCTAGAGCTATAGGTAGTTATGAGCCACTCAACCCTACATGGCTGCTGTAAACTGAACACAGGCCTTCTGTAAGAGTAGTACACATCACTAATCCCTGAGTCTCCAACCTTCAGTTAGGAATATAATTCAATATAAGTTTTGAGTCAATCTACTTGCTCAGTAAGCCTCTGAGAATACAGAATGCAAAAAAGAAGAGAAGGAAGAGAGGTAAGAGGAGGAAGGAGAAGGAGAAGGAGGAGGAGGAGGAGGAGGAGGAGGAGGAGGAGGAGGAGGAGGAGGAGAAGAAGAAGAAGAAGAAGAAGAAGAAGAAGAAGAAGAAGAAGAAGAAGAAGAAGAAGAAGAAGAAGAAGAAGCAGCAGCAGCTACTTAGCAGGCTTAATATCCATTTCCCCCAAGAGAAACAAGATGTTTGTAGCAATGACAGCATGCATTGCATTTTAGGTTTAAATAAACATGAAAAATTGAGTGATATCTTTTAACAAAGTTCAGTTGCCATTTTAAATTTCATTTTTGGTGTGTGTGTGTGTGTGTGTGTGTGTGTGTGTGTATGTATAAGTCAGAAGTCAACAGTAGGTATTGGGATAGCTAGTACTGTCAACTTGACAGATTCTAAAATCATCTGGAAGATGTGCCTCTAGGCAAACCTGTAAGGGCTTATGTGAAATGCACTGAAGTAGGAAGACCCATTCGTATGGATATGACCATTCCATTTGTGAGGATCCTTAACTATATAGAATGGAGAGAGGGAACTGGGCACTAGGATCCATTGCTCTTTCCTGTTTGAAGACATAATGTGACTACTGCCTCCAACTCCTGCTGCTGTGACATACCTGCCATGATAGACCGTAACCTGGAACTTTGCATCAAATAAACCTTTTCTACCTTGCTTTTGTCAAAGTATTTTATCATAACAGAAAAATAAACTAAGACTGATGTTTTAGTCGTTTGTTCTCCAACTTTATTTCTTGAGACAGTCTTTAACTGAACATGAGGCTTATGAATAGTCAGTACTCTTAGCCAATGAACTTCAGGGATCCTTCAGAATTACCCACTACCACCTCTCTCCAGTGCATGGTTACAGTCTTGAGCCACCAAACCCTTCTTTTTATGCAGATTTTAGGGATCAAACTCAGATATCTTTGTTCTGCAAAATTCTTGTTTTGCTTTGCTTTCCATTGTTGTAATAAAGACCACAACCAAAATCAACTTTGAGAGGAAAAGGAGTTATTTCATCTCACAACTCCTGATCACACGTCATCACCAAGGGAAGCCAAGGTGCTAATCTGGATGCAGGAACTAGAACAGAAACAATGGAAGAATTCTGTTTATTGGCTTGTTCCACAGACTCACATTTAGCTACTATTTTTGGACCTCTTTGGACCACCTTCTCAGGTATGGTGCTATCCTCAGTGACTGGATCCTGGTATATTGATCATTAGTCAAGAAAATGCCCCCACAGATTTGCCTATAGCCCAATCTGACAGAAGGATCTTCTCAATTAAGATTGTCCCTTCCAAAATGAGATTAGTTTATGTCAAGTTGACAAAAAATACTAACCAGCATACGTACCTCTAAGACATCTTTATTTTATTTTCAAAAATCTGTTATAATGCAGAAATATTTTGTTAAAAATAAGCAAATGAAACAAATAAATAAAAATAAGATGACTGAGAGATGGAGAGATGGCTCAGCAGTTAAGACCAATTCTTGCTTTACCAGAGGGCCTCACTTCAGTTCAGCTCATAATAGCTTGTAATTCCAACTTCTGGGTATCCTATGCCCTGTTCTGGCTTCAACAGGTATGCCCCCACACATGTACACACAGAGGGACATACACATAATTAAAAATTTTTAATTTTAAATGATTTAAAGGAAATGAAATTTGCATAAATTAACTTTGTATAAAAGCATCATCGGTATTCTAAAGATAAGTGGAGGAAGAGTCTGATGGATGTGCTTCCTTGCCACATAGACAGAGGACCAGGAGCAAGCTAAAGGGATGGTTTTTCACATGTCTCCACTATAAGGCTTCCTTATTTCAGGTCATAATTAAAGGGTCTTCACATATTGTAAGTGATGGATGAATATGAAATGAGCTAATACACTTCAATATGTTAAATATGACTTAAAAGATAACCAAAATGGGGAGCTTTTCTAAAATATCTTATAACAAGACAAAATCCAAATCTCTTGTTAGACAGCCATGTGTGTGTGTGTTATGTTCATATATATATATATTTATATACTTAAAGGCAGATAGAGTGATAAATCAAAGGACAGTGAGAGTGTGGACTTTTTTCCAATGGTTTCTGAGTTTTAAATTACAGGTTAACTTCCAAGAGATTGAAATCAGAGTGATGGCTATGTTGGAGTTTAATAGAAAAGCATGGGACACAGTTATGATTAAAAAATAAGCATTTGAGATTTGCTTTGATTTTCACATCTTTGCTTCATGAATAAAAAGCCAGGTATCAGGATAGATTCAATTTTCAGTAATCTTTCTTATTGATTCACCTAGTAACATGATGTTTTAAGAACAAATGCCTGATATGACTACTTCCTTGTCTGAAAATGACTTCATTATTTATTTAAATTACAAACTAAATTTCCACTGCAGTCTCAAATTTTCCTTCTTGTTTCCAATATTGATTAAGCTAAATGAATAGTAACTACACATCACTCCTGACCTTTAAGGCAAATATAAAGATCACATAGGGCACACCATTTCCTGAGCACTGCTCTGCCTGCATCCTGGAGGCCTGTTGTTGCCAAGGACAACCAGGTGAAACCCCCAATCTCCAAGACACTACCTACTGGCTCCCCAGCAATCCTAGCAGCCATGAGGTCTACCATGTCTCCTCTGCACTGAGTCTTCCAGTTCATACCTCTAATGACAATCCCAGATACCTGTGGCCATCAGCAACTACCAGGAAGGACCTCTTCCCCAGTTCCCTGCCTGCTGCCCCCTCTAGGCAAACCCAACAGCCACAAGCTCCACCCTGCCCCCTCTGAACTTCATTTTCCAGGCCACAACTCTGCCTTCATCCCTGGAAGCCTGTTGCCACCAGGGACAACCAGTTTTACCTGCAACCCCAGAAGTCTGATAACATCAGGGACTACCAGATCCACTTACATCCGCAGAGACCTGCTTCCATTAGGGACTATCAGGGCAGCCAACACTAAGAACAACCAGTTGGCTAAATGCCAGTCTAAGAACACAATAAACAAAAGCCAGGGCAATATGGTACCATCAGAACCCAGCTATCCTACTACAGCAAACCCGGAATAAGTTAACACACCTGATTCTTAAGAAAATGACCACAAATCTATTCTTATGCAGATGACAGAGGCCTTTAAAGAGGAAATGAATTAAATTCCTTAAAGAAATACAGGAAAATACAATCAAACAGGTAAAAGAAGTGAGTAATACTGTTAAAGACCTGAAAATGGAAATAGAAGTGATAAAGAAAACATAAGTGGGGGCATTCCTGGAAATGGAAAACCTAGCAAAGTGAACAGGAACTATAGACATAAGAATCATCAACAGAATACAAGAGATAGAAGAGTAAATCTCAGGTGTAGAAGATACCATAGAGGAAAATGATACATCAGTCCAAGAAAATGCTAAAGCTAAAAATGTTCTAACATAAAACATTCAGTAAATTTGGGGCACTATGAAAACACCAAACCTAAGAATAATAGAAATAGAAGAAGATTCAAAGACCTAGAAAGCATCTTCAACAATATCATACAAGAAAAGTTCTCTAACCCAAAGAAAGAGGTGCTAATAAATGTACAAGAAGCTTACAGAACACTAAGTAGAGTGGATAAAAAAAAAATCCTTCCTAGCACATAATAATCAAAACACTAAATGTATATGACAAACAATATTAAAAGCCACATGGGATAAAGGCCAAGTAACATATAAAGATAGACCTATTACAATTACACCAGACTTCTCAACAGAGCCTTTAAAAAAGCCAGTAGAGCCTGGGAATATATCTACACTCTCTAAGAGATCACAGATGTCAGCTCAGAATACTATAACCAGGGAAAAAAATTACCATAGAAGACATTCCATGAAAAAAAAATAAACAAATTTAAGCAGTATCTTTTCACTAATCCAATCCTACAGAAAATACTGAAAGGAAAACTCTAATAATAGGAAGGTAACTACACCCAAGAAAATACAAGACATAGATAATTCCACATGAACAAAATCAAAAGAGGAGAATCTCTCTCTCTCTCTCTCTCTCTCTCTCTCTCTCTCTCTCTCTCTCACACACACACACACACACACACAGACACAGACACACATAGACACACAGAATCACTAACAGGAACTAACAATAATTCATCATTAATATCTCTCAACATCAATGGTTTTGATTCCTCAATAAAAAGATACATGATAATAGAGTGGATACATAAACAGGATCCATCATTCTGCTTTTTTCAAGAAACACAGCACAGCAACAAAGATAGTTACTACATCAGCGTAAAGGGCTAGAAAAAGGTATTCCAAGCAACTGGACACAAGAAAAAAGATGGAGTAGCCATTCTAATATCTAATAAAATAAACTTTTAACCAAAAGTAATGAAAAGAAATACAGAAGGACACTTCATATGCATCAATGGAAAAATCCAACAAATTGAGGTCTCAATTCTAAAGTCTATGCCCCAAATTTAAGAGCACCCATATTTGTAAAAGAAACATTACTGGAGGCTTAACTCACACACCAAACCCCACACATTAATAATGGAAGACTTTATCACCCCACTCTCACCAATTGACAGGACAGCAAGGAAAAAACTAAACAGAAACATAATAAACTAAAAGAGGTTATCAATCACATGGACATAACAAATACAGAACATTTTACTGCAAAACAAAAAATTATACCTTCTTCTCAACACCTCATGGAACCTTCTCTAAAATTAACCATACAGTCAGTTAAAAAGCAAGCCTCAACAGATATAAGAAATTTGAAATAACTCCTTGTATACTATCAGACCACCATGGACTAAAGCTAGACTTCAACAACAACAACAACAACAACAACAACAACAACAGAAAGCCTATATACTCATGGAAACTGAACAACTCTCTACTCAATGATCCCTAGGTCAAGGAAGAAATAAAGGGAGAAATGAAAGACTTTCTACAATTCAATGAAAACAAATGCACAATATACCCAAACTTATGGGATACAATGAAAGTAATGATTAAGAGGAAGTTCATAGCACTAAGTGCCTTCATAATGAAATTGGAGAGCTCTTATTTCAGCAACTTAAAATTACACCTGAAAACTCTAGAATAAAGAGAATCAAATATATTCAAGAGGAGTAGAAAGCAGGAAATAATCAAACTCAGGGCTAAAATCAATAAATTAGAAACAAAGGGAATGATACCAAGAATCGGTGAACCCAAGAGCAGGTTTTTTTTTAGAAAACCAACTAGATACCAACCTAACATAAAGGCAGAGAGACAGTACCCAAATTTAAAAAATCAGAAGTGAAAAGGGAGACATAACAATGGACTCTGATGAAATTCATTCATTAGGTCTTGTTTCAAAAGCCTGTACTCCACAAAATTGGAAAATCTCAATGAAAAGGATGTTTTCTATACAGATACCACTTACCAAAGTTAATTCAAGTTCATGTGAACAATCTAAATAATCCTATAAACCCAAGGAAAAAGGAGCAGTCATTAAATCTCCCAATCAAAAAAAATAAAAAATAAAAGACAAAAAAGCCCAGGACCAGATAATTTTAGCACAGAATCCTACAAGATGATCAAAGACTTAATATCAATACTCCTCAAACTATTCTAAAAATAGTAACAGAAGGAACATTGCCAAACTCATTCTATGAGGCCACTGTCATCTGAGATTTTAACCACACAAAAAACTCAAAAAAGAAAGAGATCTTCAGACCATAAGATCATCTCATTTGATGCTGGAAAAGCCTTTGACAAAATTCAGCATGCCTTCATGATAAAAGTCTTGGAGACATCAGGGAGACAAGGCACATACCTAAACACAATAAAGGCAACATACAGCAAGTCAATAGCCAACATCAAATAAATGGAGAGAAATGTAAATAAATTCCACTAAAATCTGGGAGGGGGCAAGGCTGTCTACTCTCTCTCTCCCTATCTACTCAATATAGTACTTGAAGTCCTACCCAGAGCAATAAGACAACTAAGCAGATACAAATTGGAAAGGAAAAAGTCAAAGTATCGCTATGGGCAGATGATATAATAGTATACAAAATTGGCACTCAAAATTGTACCAGAGAACTCCTCTAGCTGGTAAATACCTTTAGGAAGTGACTGGAAACAAAATTAAATCGAAGAAATCAGTAGTCTTCCTTTATATAAATGATAAACAGACTGAGAAAGAAATTAGGGAAACACCCTTCACAATAGCCACAAATAATATAAAATATCTTGGTGTAACTCTAACCAAGCAAGTGAAAGACCTATATGACAAGAATTTCATTTCCCTCAAGAAAGAAATGGAAGAAGATATCAGAAGATGGAAAGATATCCCATGCTCATGGATGGGTAGAATTAACATTGTGAAAATGGCCATCTTATCAAAAGCTACCTACAGATTCAATGAAATTCCTCATCAAAATTCCAATACAATTCTTCACAGACATGGACAGAACAAGTCTCAACTTCATATGTAAAAACAAAAAACAAAGGATAGGTGGGTGGAGACCTCTACCTGGGCCACCAGGAGTCCATAGCCAATGAGCGCCGGAGAAAGCTACCCTCCCAGGAGCTTGGAAAAGCCATGAGTGGGGTTAAGGGGAGCAACACCTCTCACCCAGACCCACACTGAACTGGCGGGATCCAGGGCCTGAGAACCCGGGGGCAGGAGAAACCTGTGAACCTTCTGGTATCCATCTATGGGTGGAGACCTCTACCTGGGCTACCAGGGGTCTATGCCTGGGGACCTCAGCCTGGGCCACAGGGCTCCGGAGAGAGCAGGTATCCCAGGAGTGCTGACACACCTTTGAGCACAGGCAAAACCACCACTTCTGTTCAAACTCACTGGATCAAGAGGGACCCTTGCAGAGCCATCAGGACATAGGAACCAAGGGACAGCTGGGGACAAGATCTTTCTGATTTCTTTCTGCACCCCAGAGCTGACCCTGTGCCACAGCTCTCCAAACCCAAAGACCTCTCAGAGAGAGCTGGTCTTCAAGGAGTATTGATACAGAGGCCTGCAGGAGGGGTAAGCCACAATCAGACAGAGTAAGATCAGCTACCATCAGAGTTAACAAGATGGCAGAAAGCAAGGGAAAGAAAATAAGAAACAGAAACCAAGAGTACTTGGCACCATCAGAACCCAGCTCTCCCACAACAGCAAGCCCTGGATACCCCAACACATCAGAAAAGCAAGACTCAGATTTAAAATCATTTATCATGGTGATGATAGAAGACATAAAGAAAGAAATTAATAATACCCTTAAAGAAATACAAGAGAGCAGAGATAAACAACTAGAAGCCTTTCAAGAGGAAATACAAAAATCCATTAAAGAATTACAGGAAAACACAATCAAACAGGCAGAGTTTCAAGAAAACACAATCAAACAGACAAAGGAAATGGATAAAACTATCCAGGAACTAAAAATAGAAATAGAAACAATAAAGAAATCACAAAGGGAGACAACCCTGGAGTTAGAAAAGCTAGGAAAGAGATCAGGAACCATTGATGTAAGCATCACCAACAGAATACAAGAAATAGAAGAGAGAATCTCAGGAGCAGAAGATACCATTGACAACATCGACACAACAGTAAAAGAACATGCCAAATGCAAGAAGCTTCTAACCCAAAACATCCATGAAATCCAGGACACAATGAGAAGACAGAACCTAAGGATAATAGGTATAGAAGAGAGAGCAGATTCCCAACTTAAAGGACCAGCAAATATATTCAACAAAATTATAGAAGAAAACTTCCCTAACCTAAAGAAAGAGATGAACATAAATATACAAGAAGCTTACAGAACTCCAAACAAATTGAACCAGAAAAGAAATTCATCCCGTCACATTATAGTGAAAACACCAAATACACAAAACAAAGAAAAAATATTAAAAAGCAGTAAGGGAAAAAGGTCAAGAAACATATAAAGACAGACCTATCAGAATTACATCTGACTTCTCACCAGGTGTAATTCTCTTCTCACTATGAAACCTAGAAGATCCTGGGAAGAACTCATACAGACCCTAAGAGAACACAACTGCCAACACAGGCTGCTATATCCAGCAAAACTTTCAATTACCATAGATGGTGAAACCAAAATATTCCATGGCAAAACCAAATTTACACAGTATGTTTCCACAAACCCTGCCCTACAAAGGATAATAAATGGTAAATATCAACTCAACGAGGGAAACAACACTCTAGAAAACACAAGAAAGTAATCTTTCAATAAACTGAAAAGAAGATAGCCACACAAATCTAAAAGTTACATCGAAAATAACAGGAACCAACAGTCACTATTCCTTAATATCTCTTAATATCAGTGTACTCAATTCCCCAATAAAAAGACATAGACTGACAAATTGGATCCATAAAGAGGACCCAGCATTTTGCTGCATTCAGGAAACATACCTCCGGGATAAAGACAAACACTACCTCAGAGTAAAGGGCTGGAAAACATGTTTCCAGGCAAATGGTCCCAAGAAACAGGCTGGAGTAGCCA
>CM052702.1:26371774-26403851 GCA_028551405.1 Uromys caudimaculatus | reverse complement strand
GATCCCGGCGCTGATTAGCTGTGGAGCCCTGTGGCCCAAGCTGAGGTTTCTGCCATTGGCCAGATTTTTATTAAGCCAATCAGCAAGTAAAATACATGAATGTTTAATATATATGTTATATATATATTAGCAAATATAATTTCTATCAATATACAAAAAATCCATACCAATATAACTATTTGATGCTTGTTCTTTCTAGTCTAAACGTAGATAGAATAATCTATTTTTCTTTTCTTCATATTCCTATATACCCCTTTTTCTTTTCATCCCCCTTTTCCCGCCTTTCCCCTAACACTAGATAGAAAAGAAGAAGGATAGAGGAGAGAAAAGAAAGAGAGAAATTCCTGACTTCCCTGACCAAGACTAATAATAACTTGTAACCGACCCCCCTAAACAATGGCAAACACCCATAACCCACCAAATGACCAAAACCACTGATCCTACCTCTCAGGAGTGGGGAATCATGTTCTTTAAACAGCTTTCTGCTGTCTGGAGGCAATGGCGTCTGTTGGGGATCTTAAGAAAGTTGGGATACTGGCTATGTCTTGGGAGAGCCAGCTGTTTCACTTGCTGTCCAGGCTCTGTGTGATAGGAAAGTTGAGGGCTTAACTGAAATCCTGGCTGAAAGACTCCATGACGGTAGACCAACTGAGCCCAGTTGTTTTGAAGTTGTCCTGGATTCAGCAATTGAGGCAGTCTCTGAGACTGAATCATCTGGATTACTTTTTTTCTTTATTGGTGCTTTAATTTTTTTGCTCAGAAAGCACAATTTTTTCAAAGTAACATACATATTTGTATTAACACATATATGGAATGTGTTTGTGCACAAATTAGCTAAAGATGTTTCTCTGCTCTGTGTTTGAACATGTGAAAGCCATTAAACTTTATAAGCCCATTTGGACTGTATAACCAAACTATAATATAAATCTTGACCCATGCCATATGAAAGGATGGCATATAATAATATGTCATGAGGACTAAGTAGCCATCATGATTTATTGGCATCTGCAGAGACATTCACATGTCAGCTAGTCTCCTGAGGTGTCTCCATGGAAAGGGGTAGATATTTGTGGCACCTGTTTTGTTGTCATTCTGGGTCTCTTCTTCTATGTCTGTAGCCAAGATTTTTAGGAGGTTCTCTGGTAAAGTCTAATCTTTATTAATTTTGAAGAAATCCATAGCTTTTCATTTCTTGTAGCAACAAACATATTCTCTTCACCAATACAACACATTTCCTGACTTCTATTCTGAAGCTAACATATCCTTAAAATATGTAGGCTGATTCAACTCATCAGTCCTTTCTAAAATACAATGACTTCCAGCAGCGGTGCTATATATCTCATTGACATTTGAAAAATTCAAAGTCAATAAAGTATTATTTAATCTATCTCTGGGAGACCTCACACTTCCCTTCTTTTTTATGACCATACCCTTTAAAGTATGGTTAGATATTTCCACATATGTTTGACTGTACAATTGTAGGATCGTAAGATATACCCATAACATGCTTCATGCCAAGATGTCTAAAAATTGTTGTACTCTATTGGATACATATGTTGGAATATCACCAGCTTCAGTCTGCAAAGGCATCGCCAAGATAGCAGTTATGTCAAATAGATGTGCAATCTCAGAATCAGCCTTTTCAGAACTCAAGGCAAAAGTCCACTGATATTCTCAAGAGGTATTAATTGTATGATCTTTAATATCCCAAACTTGGAAAAATGAAACACATAAGCTATTGTATGACACTGTTCTAAGGTGGCATCATTAAACATAATCCATACTCTTAATTCAGATTATTGACCTTCACCTAGCAACTGATCCTTGACAATATTAATGCCTCTAGTCCTATCTCATTGTTCCATAACTGAAGCCTCATCTGTCCACCTGATTAATCATTGTAGTTGAAGGCCATGTTCTAAGATGACTGAGATCAAATCTCTCCAGTCTTTGGAATTATATGATTTTGTGTGGTTAAGTTATTAGGTATCTGCTTTGCATAAGTTGAATGCACGCCATAAGACATTATTGCTTCTTCAAAGTCTAGCATCTCTATGGGCTTCCACCCAAATTTCTCAAGCCCTTGTGGAATCTCATCTCTTACTGTAATTGAAAAAATAATCGTGGGCTTTCTAATGGGCCTGAAATGCCATTTTGGTGTCTCATCATAAGGTGGTACTGTAGGTTCTAGATTGGCTTCTTCTGAAGATTATTTATGCTGACTTAAAGCAATCTGCTCTATTGCTTTTATCCTAGCATTCCATTTCTCAGTGCTCACCTCATCTAAGTCTGCTTAGATAAGCTGCAGCACAGCTCTGAGAAGTACTTGTTTTGCTTCCTGTGTTCCCACAGACTTCAGCCAGGGTTCTACTTTCCATGCCTTCTACCTTGAGGGCCATCTCTCAGATTTTCTTCAGTTTTTGATACACAGTTCCCACAGAGCAAGGCATGGCTGACTGCTGCTTCTGCGCCTGGGTCCTACTGCTTAAATCTAGTGTCCTAAGCTTGGATTTCTGCCACCATGTTAGATGCTAAATATAGTGGGACAGACCCTCAGCTAGCTCTATCTAAATTAATCTTACTATTCTAGCACTAAGTCCGGCCACATAGCTAGTTCTTTACCTCTTTCTTCCTGTTCATGACCAACTACTTCACCCTCTTCTGGAGACTCCTCTGTGCATGAAAATTCTACTTTCCCATTCCTGCCCAGTCTTTGGCCATGAGATTTTTATTAATCCAATCAGCAAGTGAGGAGCATGACTGTTTACAAAATAGAAAACCTGGTGATGGGCCATAGTTCTCTTCTGATACAGAATTCACAATCGAATACACAGAGATACACCTTCACACAGTGAACCCCGACATTTCGGTCTTCTGCAATGTTGCTCATAGAAGGTAACTGCTATTAGGGTAGTATGACTGAGATTCTTTTACTTAATTATGGCTGAATACAGGTATTAAAGACTGATAGCAGTCAGGGTCCCTGCTTAGAAAACAATGTAGAAGTTAGCTAAAAGAACCAGCTAAGGTTGTGCAAACATCTGGAGTCTGGGGAATTCCAAACAGTAAGAAACTACAAAAACTGAAACATTACACAAGTGAAGACCAAAGTTACAAATCAAAATTAGCTATATTAACAATGTTATGATAGGTGATAATAATAATTTACTTCCTGATGAATGCTGGTGAGTTTGGGAAGAAACAAAAATACATGCAGATGGAATTCACCAAACAGATACAACATATCCAATTGGATATGAGGCAGTGCCTGACCAGGATCCTCGATGGAATTACAATTCCTCAGGTGGTATCTTAACCAGAGACAGGTTTATTACATGTCTTCTGACTGGCCTAAGAAAGGCAACCTTAAAGCCAGTCAATTTTGAAAAACTCCAAAAGGTTGTCCAGGACAAACAGGAGAACCCATTTCAATTTTTAGAACACCTCACAAAGGCTTTATTGCAATACACTAATTTGGATCCTGAAAACCCAGAAGGTAAGCAACTTCTGATGACTTACTTTTTTTCCCCAGAGCTACCCCATGATAAAAGCTAAACTTAGGTGGTTGCAGAAGGGGCCCTTAACTCCACAGGCCTTCAAGGTGTACCATGAGAGAGGTAAGAAAGCCTGACAACAAAAGTACCACATGTTGGCAAACGCTATCTGACCAGCCTCAGCTGCTAACCCATACTCCTGGTCTTCTAAGGCTTAGAGACCACCAGGCCCCTGCTATAAATGTGGTCAATAAGGTCACTGGGAGAGGGCTTGCCTCACCCCTAGCAAGCCAAAGGACCTTGTCCTAGGTGTCATCAGGAGGGACATTGGTCTGTCAATTGCCCTCTTGTGCAGAACAGAGGGACATCACTCCCAGGTAACCTTCCAGCCGACCTCCTAGGCTGTGTTATAGATGACTGATGGGGCCCAAACTCTCTCGACCCGACTATGCCTATCATTAGCAGGGATCCCCGGATAGCTATCATGGTATGTGGGCTGCCCATATCCTTTCTCTTGGACACTGGGGCCACTTACTGGGTCCTGACAGACTTTTGGGAACCCATTTCACCTTCAAGGTTTCCTATCATCGACGTAGGAGGACAGCCTTATCTCTTCATCCGACCCCACCACTTAGTTGCATTTTTAGGGGTGTACCCCACACCCATTCCTTTTTGGTAGTGCTGACATGTCCTGTCCCCTTATTGGGAAGGGATCTTTTAGCTAAGTTGGGAGCTTCCATTTCCCTTGCTCCACCCATTCGCCTAAATCCAAGCTCACCAGCAATCCCTCTGCTCCTTCTAGCCAGTCAACCTACTAACATTAACATGTTTCCTTTACCAGATTCTCAGGTAGACCCCTGAGTTTGGACATCCAGAACCCCTCTATTGTTACATGTCATTCTCCTGTTGTCATCCAGTTACTGGACTCTACCAGAACCATGCTGTTAAGCTCTGGAGGACATCGAGACCACCCACCTTGTCCCCAATCCCAGAAAATGAGACTCTACTCTGGCAGCCCAGCTTGACCTCACTGGATTAGACACGGGTTTCTCCTCTTCTCCCTGCTGTTTGTTTCCATCCAGGGTAGACATTACATCTGAAGATTTGAAGTTCAAGAAACCCCCACCAATAACAAACAGTCTTTCCAAATAGGGTCTGGAAACTGCTCCATAGCTGAATGCCAGGAACTGATCCAAATTGCTATCATCCTTGTATCTGTTATTCCATCTAAATATTATGATCTCTATGCTTGCTTTCTCTTTGACCAGACAAAAGATTATTGTAGAAAATGGCCAGATGAATATGAGGGCTGTCCATATTGGTCTTGTCAGATACATATGCTAGGATCATGGACCAATCATTTCTTCTATCAACACTGCAAGACACTCTTTTTCTACATACAAGACCCATGGGATTCCAGATGGGAGACAGGAGTTGTTGGTAAGCTCTTCTGTAAAAATCAACCCAGGTCCCCAGTAAGTACTATCTATATCCAGAGAAAATATGTCTCAATTGCCCAACCTCTAGACATTAGAAAAGTAGGGGAAGTAATCAAACACTCCTCCTAGGTCTTTACCTCTTTGACATCACCTTTCATAAATGGCACTAACTTGTCATTTTGTCTTTTGCTTAAGGAGTTGGCATACCAACTCCTTAATGTCACCAGGCCTGGTCCCTTTAAAGATTGCTGGCTATGCATAGCCCCTAGAATTAACTCACAGTTGTCATTTACAGCCTCTCCGGTGTTACTGCTGAGTAACTTTACCTCACCTTTTGTCAGCTGTTCTGACTCTGATGTTGCCATGACTCCATACCTAACCTCTATTTCTCTCTTTGGCATGGCAAACTGTTTTAAGATCTGTGGGACATGTTCTGTAGGAACGTAAAGCATCCTAGACTACACTAGAACCATAACCCTTGATATATCATTTCTGCCACAATGTCCTGCAGTCCAGAACACGTCAATTCTTTGTGGCACTCAGGAAAACAAGCCCCTGCCAATCGCAGTTGTAGATATGATAGGTGCATAACGTAAGAGGGTAGTTCAGGTCATGTCTTTTTTGGTTGCTATGGGAATAGCCATAGGTGTTGACACTGGAGTTGCAGGGATAATGACTTCCATGACTCAATATGATATATTCACTTCACAGTTTAAAAGCAATCTTCAAGAAATGACAGAAACTGTGCTTACTATCTAGAAATAGATCGATTCTTTGGCAGCTGTAGTGCTTCAGAACCAATGGGGGCTAGATGTCCTGACAGTTAAAGAAGGTGGTCTTTGCCTGTTCCTCCAAGAAGAATGCTGTTTCTATGTCAACCAATCCAGGAGAGTGAGAAATAAAATCCAGGAGCTACAGTCAAACACAGAATTTCAGGAAACATGAGACTTACAGTTCTGGGATTTTCGAAAACCCTATATAGAAGTGGATACTCCTTTTGGTAACACTCTTTCTCATCATCCTCCTGGTGTTATTATTTGCTCCCTGCCTTTATTAATCTTGTTTCTACATTCCTTCAATGACAAATACAAATAGAGGCTGGACCACCAACCAAAGAATACACATGGAGGGACCCATGGTTCAGACCACATATGTGGCAGAGGAGTGCCTTGTTGGCCATCAGGGGGAGGAGAGGCCCCAGTAAAGGGGAATGTCAAGGTGGGAATATGGGAGTGGGGGGGGCGTGTGGGTGGGAGGTGGAATTCCCTCATAGAGGTGGGGGAGGGGGAGGGGATAGGTGGTTTCTAAAGAGGAGACCTAGAAAGGGGGAAACATTGGAAATGTAAATAAAGTATCAAAAAATAAAAAAGAGAGAGAGAGAAAAAAAATAAAATAAAACAGCAGAAGCTCCTGAACAAAAGCCTCGTGGTAGAAGCCCACGTAATCAAAACTGTGCTTATTAGAAAAAAATAAACCCACTAAAACACTGTAAAAAAAAAAAATTCTAACCAAACTATTAATCAGTTCCTGTTACAGGATTACTAGCTGCTGCCCACAAAAGAGTCATTGTCCACAGAGGAACCTGATTGAAACTTTTACCAGGTGGACCCCGATGGTGAATGTTAACTACACTCCAAAATTGATGACACTCCTACACAGCAGGAAGCAGCTTAAGAGACAAGACGTCCTGATTCTCTTTTGACCATCGGCTCCCCCCTTTTTTCCTTATCTTTATAATAATAAGAAGGGAGGTATGTTAGCATCAGGACCTCCGAAACCAGTGACATCACACCTAGGCAACAGTGCAACCCACATACCTGTTGCCAAGGCAACAGCCACCATATTCCCAGATTCCACTTGGCCCACCTCCCACCTTTACCTGTGGCTATGTCACTATCCATATGAAAAAGGAAGACCCCTCTGATCTCTCTGTCTCTTCCAGGCTTCTCTTTTCATCACCACCTTGCCCCTCCTTCTCTTTCAATAAATCCCATATGGAATTGTTTGGCCTGGTATGGTCTTTCTGGAACTGCACAACTATCACAACACATATGGTTTTCAGTACCCTTATGAGTGCTCCTCTGTGTGGTCTCTGTGTGGTCTAGGCAGTACTACCTTTTAGTACTTTTTATAGCACCTGTTTAGTCTCTACATACATGGTTCTCCTGACAGTCCTCCATTCCTAGAGTTGGTACAATTCCTTATATTCTCTAGCACTCATTCTATCTTATTTGTTTTTCAGCAATTCTATCTACTTTGTAACTAAGATTCCACATGTAATATTCTCTGTTTAAGGTACCTAAGCTAGTAGTCACTTTTCTAATGAGACTCCAAGTCAAATACATGTTTGCAAAATACTGCCATTGTTCAAAACATCCAGGGGATTCTTTTGGTAAATGCCATTGTAATGTGCAGGAGCCACACTTAGTTTGTTTGTGCTGCTATAACAAAATACCACAGGCTATATAATTTATAAACAATATACTTTTATTTTTTATAATTTGGAGGCTGAAAGGCTAATGTCAGGGTGTCAGAGTCTTGTGTCTTTGGGGTTTGTATCTACTGAGGGCTTGCTTCCAAAATGGTGCAGAGCCAGAGGCAAAGGACTTATCTTATTCCCTCTGGCCCTTTAATACATTTGTGAGGGAAAAATTTGTATATTTTAATCCTTTCCCAAAGTCTCTGCCTTTTACTGCCTCCATAAATTTGGAGAGGACTCAATCAAGTCTTTGCACATTCTAAACAATAACCTAAGTAATTTGATTTTCTACACAAGTCTAAAAGTGAGCTTCGGCCATTTTCAAACACCAAGAAGACATTTTAGAAACACATACTTTCTATAGCTACTAGATAGTTTCTGAATGAAATTATAGAAGAACATTTTATTTTTTTATTTCATTGAGAAATAGAAAAGGAGTAGCTACAGATAACTTCCTCCCTCCCTCCATCCACCTAACCCTCCCTCTGCCTCTCTTTCCTTTCATTCTTTACAGCTTTCTAAGTCTTCTCTGTCTTTCTTTGGCAATGATAGTAATTTAAGGTTATAAAAACTCAGTTTTGTCTTCATAGATTAAAGACAAAGTATCTAATTGATAATTAACACTCTAGAAATGTTGACTGTCACCATACTCTGTCTATGTTTACTGCACTTATGCATTGCCAAGTATATCTCTAACTTATTCTAGAAACTGTCATGTGGAACTAATTCTGTAGGAGACATTTTGTCTCTTCCCCAAAGAAGTACAAACATGAACTGTTTGACATGGTGAAGGGAGAGACTAGAATAGTCCAAAAGTAAGTTAGTGTCTTTGACAGAAAAGAAGGAGGCCTTGGCTAGCAAGCAAATGGATGCCAGTGTAATGATTTAAGTGGTGGATACCACAAAGTCACACCACAGAACAGATCTCATGCAAGAGGTTTACTGGGGGAGTGGAGTATGCAGAGGCTACATGTGAGCAAGGATGGAAGGGACAGAAGGTGGGAAGAGAGGCATTGTTACAGTGCAGGCACATATGGTAGGATACCCTACTCATAGTGACAGTGCAAATGTGTTGCATCTCGGTTGCTGGTGATGAAGCACCCTGCTGTCTTTAGGTTATTGGAGGTTGGCTTAGGAGTGGGGCTTTCCAACAGTCAGCTATGTAGATCTCAAAATAAAAACTCACTGGGTTCCTCATAGATGGTATGGCTACAGTAGAGTCCTTTCCAAAGACGTATGACTATCGCCACAAAAGTCATTTGGAAGGATCAGGGAAAGCAGAGAAAGGGCCCAGTGAAGATTTGTCAGAGAATCACATTCAGTACAATTTTCAAATTAAATTATGGTATGAGTAAAGAAGTACTGTCCTCACAAACAAAAATCTTTGTCATCAGATCAATTCTTGATATTCAATATTTTTATGTTCTACAAAAAACATAGTTGTGAACCGATATTTGACTTGTGCTCCCACCACAAGACATGAACACATTAAAATAAATTCATTCATTTCAAATTTAAAACGTACATTTTTAAAAATATGTCTCTGAATTTTTACCTAAAACTTTTTACTACAAATTCTGCTATTTGAGAAGCTATAACAACCCTTGCTTCTATTGTGCATTTCAATGAAACATGATATTTCAACTGGCTATTAAAGAGCAGTTTTGCTTTCTGTGTATAAGTATGTACTTATATTTCTGGGAGCAGGATGTATAGCACAAACTCCTCTAGAGATCCCTCCCTCATAGTAACCCCCTCCCTCATAGTCACCCCGTCCCTCATAGTCACCTCCTCCCTCATAGTCACCCCCTCCCTCATAGTCACCCCCTCCCTCATAGTCACCCCCTCCCTCATAGTCACCCCCTCCCTCATAGTCACCCCCCTCCCTCATAGTCACCCCCTCCCTCATAGTCACCTCCCTCCCTCATAGTCACCCCCTCCCTCATAGTCACCTCCTCCCTCACAGTCACCTCCTCCCTCATAGTCACCCCCTCCCTCATAGTCACCCCCTCCCTCATAGTCACCCCCTACCTCATAGTCATCCCCTCCCTAAGAGGTACCCCTTTTTCCTCTAGTCACATCTCCTCCCTCTAGAGTGCCTCACCAGTCAACACTGTGGAGAAATTTCTTCTGCTGAGGAAAGAGAGATGGGAAAGCAGATTTAGTTCTTGGCACACTTAGACTATGCTAGTCTATGGTGCTGTAATATGCGCAAAGTACCTCAAAGTGAGAGTTCACTCTGAATTCTTACTAGATCTTTTCTTTTTCTCTTGTTTATTACATTTGAACCGTGACAAACTTATAGATTCTTTTTAAAATGTGCCTTTGTTATATACATTACATATTTAAGGACAGTCATTTGTGATTCAAAAACATAAAGCATCCAGAAAGAATGTTGTGCAAAACATTCAAATGTAGCCCAAATCTGGCCTTAAATGAACAAGTCTTTATTTTACCCTCGTGGGATGTTAATATTTAATTATAAACATAACTTAATATATTGATTACTATTAGTATTGAAATATAAGAATTATGACTAAGGTCTTCATGATGACGTTATATAAAACATACCACATATTTTATTGGTTTTGCAAATTTTGAAAAATGGTAACTCCTAAAATACAAGGATGTAGGAGCTTTGCATATAGGAATATGGACCTACAACTAAATTTGGGGCTTCTAGGGGTAGATTCTTTATAGTAGAAAATCAAACAGCAATAATAGAGAGAAAACAGTGACCTTGACTGTGTCTTTCATGATGTTAACTGTGAGACTATAATTATCTAGCCTTATTTCCATCAGAGACCTGAGGAGGCATTAACATTACCTGAGTGTGTAGAATGTACAAGTGAGCAGCTTCCAAAGCTATAGAATGACAGAAAAATTTGATGTGGAAATTCCTGGTTTCTTTCAAGACTCAGTTGTGTCATGTAATGTTTCATGAAACATCTTCTGGAAACTGTCTTATGAGAGGATATTTTGTTGAGGCAGACGACACATGAGAGGATGTTTTACTGAGGCAGTCACTTGAGGGGATGCATGGTGATTGAAAATATTATAAGTAAAACCCAAAAGACGGTGAACAACGCTTTTGTGTTGGCTTGCCTTGCAACTCTTTACTGATGACACTCTTGCATTGATTTGCCTTTCAGTGATTTGCTGGTCTTAGTTGATCTTTGCTTGTCATGATTTCTTACAGAGAAAAGTGCCAAAGAACTTCTGTGGTTCTTCTTGCTGCTTCTGCAGACTTGTGCCTTGCAGTTTCTTCAGGATTGAGCTGCTGCTAATTCATCTTTGGTGCTTGCCAGTTGGACTGGATTGCCATTACTGATTTGTATTTGGTGTTCACTGATTGGAATGGACTGCTGCTACTAATTTGTGACTGATGTTTTATACTGGACTGCTGATATCCTGACAATGAAGATTGGTATCTCCCCAAAGAACTACTTCTAAACAGGTCTACATCACCCTTCTCTTATTAATCATCTTTCTCCTCATCCTTTCGTCAGTCAGCTAGAAGGGAGGTTGAACCATTTAAGAACCCTTATTAAAGTAGGTTTTGAAAAATCTAAGCCTACAAAACTGTCTGCCTTGACAGTTCCCCCAAATTTCTCTGAGTGGTAGGAGCATCTTGGTCAGCCTTCATGCTGAGAATATCTGACATTTATATGAAGTAGGAAATATGATGGATTGCTTACTCTGTCTTGGTAAAGCTCAGCAATCAACTTCCCTGTTTGAGCAGCATATTGTCAAACTCCATATGGAAATTCTCTGGTACTCATCATATTCCTTGAAGAGGAATAGGGCTTTGCCAGCAGCAGATCTGTCTCACTGTCAAAAAAATCCTTTTATAATAAAACATCTTTAAATGTCATATTCTCTACATCTCTGAGGTTTTTGAAGACCATCTACATATCTGAACTGTATCTTAATAGGCAAATGTTGCTTGCTTCTAGCTATTTACTATCTGTTCAACTTTGAAAAAAAAGTTGCGATTGACTAAACTAATCCCTTATGTAACCACAAGTTTGATTGGTTAACTATTAACTTGAATTTCTTAATTATCCTAAACAGTTTGTAATAAAAGCTAGCAAAAGGACTGGAACTAAATATTGTAATTTTAAGAATTACATAGGTACAATAACTTTAAAAGAGTTGATACATAGTATGCTGTAACCAAATATAACCTTAACTTTATACCAATATACAAAAATCTATACCAATGTAAGATTTCTGGCTGGTAGTAGTTCTTTACTTTAAGAGTAGACTCAATAACCTATCCATATTCCTATTATTCCTGTATTATTCATATAACCTCCTTTTTTATTTTCAACTCTTTTCCCCCTTTCTCCCTAGCACTAGGTAGGATAGAGAGAAGGATAGGGAAAGAAAGAGAAAAAAAAATCTTTGAATGCAACCTCTGTTAGTTTGTTTCCTCCCTCACCAAAATCATCAACAATTTATAAACCCCCCATTAATAATGACAAAACCATCAAATGACCAAAACCATCCATGCCACCTCTTGGCAATCAGGACATCACTCTTTTAAAATTGCTTCCAGCTGAACTGGGGCATTGTTTTCCTTGGGGGAGGGGTAAGAACATTGGGATATTGTTCAGTCTTAAGAAAGCTAGCTGTAGCATTTGCTGGCCAGTCTTTGCATGCTGAGAATGTTCAGGGCTTAACTGAAGTCCTGACTGGAACATTCTGTGATGCTGGATGATCTAGCTAGCCATTTTGAAACTGTCCTGGATACAGATTTTTGAGGAAATAGCATTAAGGCAGTCTGAGGTATGGTTAAGCAGGATGCTGGAACAAATATACCTTAGTGTCTCAGCATCATTTTCAGTGTCCCTGAGGGGGAATTTTGTCAGGGCCGCATTGACTTCATGAGTGTCTGCAAACATATAAACTCTCACAGGCAGTGTATATTTCTGCAATAACATCTCTATGGAGTGTGCAGTGTGCACGATTCAGTTAAAGATGATTCTCTCCTCTTTGTTCAAGCAGGTAAGGCATGTGTCTTTCTATGTTAGCTTGGAATATATAACCAAATTGTAAAATAAATTATCTATAAGGATTATATGAAAGGATAGCATGATAAATCTTGAAGATTCTTTAGCCAACAAAATTTATTGGCTATGCATAGCTGAAATTCTGGCTAGAGACATTTTCATGTCTCTTCTAGTCTCAGAGCTATTCCCATGTAGGAGGATCAGCAATTTATGTTACCTGTTTTGTTCTTCATGGTTACTTTCTTCATGGGTAGAATCTAGATCTTCAGGAGATCTCTCCCTGTCAATTTTTACTAAGTTGGAAGGAATCCATAACTTTTCTTTTCCTGTGGAAACAAATACAAAACCTCCTCCCCAGTGCAACATATTTCCTGCCCTCCATCCTGAGGCTATCACATACATAGACTGATTTAGTTCAGCAGTTTTTCTATAATCCAATATATTTTTGCGGTTATGTTTTCTGTCTCATTGGCATTTAAAAATTTAAAGTCAATAAAGTATTATCTAAACTACCTTTTGGTGGTTCCATATATCCCTTCAGTTGTATGAGCATTTCTTCAAAGTCTTCTTAGATCTCTCCATAATTGTTTGACATGTAGGATTGTAAGATGTATGTGTAACAGTTTTTATACTATAATATAAACAAAATTGTTGTATTCTAATGGATACAAATGTTGATGCATCATCAGCTTCAATTTGCAAATGCAGCTCTAAGATAGCCACCATCTCTAGTAAATGTGCAATCTCAGAACCAGCTTTTATAGAACTTAAGGCAAAAATCATATTGAAATCCTGAGTATAAATCAACTGTATGATGCATTAACATATGTACATACTTTAATTCACCAAACTCTACAAAATGAAACACATCGCTCTAAGACAACATCATTAAACAGCATCTGGATTCTTAACTGAGAATATTATATCTCTATGGGCTGCCGTTCTAATTTCTCAAGCCTTTGTGGACTTTTCTCATATGAAACTACCCATTTTGCTGTCATTATAGGTTCCATATTGGATGCTTCTGAAGATTTTTTTACTCTGATTTAAAAAGTCCTGTAACCTCTGAGTTATCATCTGTAACCTAGCATACCATTCTACAATACTCTACTTATCTAAGTCTGTTTTGTTCTGATCTTTCTTAAAGAGAATCTATAAAATTGTAATAGTGACTGAGAAGATTAGCTATTTGTGTGCTTATAAGAGAAACAAAATTTTATGGGGTCAAGATGCATGTGTCATTGTGTTTTCCTTTTTATAACACAGAAAAAAAATGTTTAATCTCTAATTCTCAACTTAAAGACTTACCAAGTATCTTACCAAGTCTGTTTCAGCTTTTGCTGTTGTTTCCACTTGTCTGTAACTGGCTTCTGCTGCTCAGTTAGCATATATTTCAGAGTGTTGGTTCTTGGCTCCAATCCCCTTCAGTCGGTCCCTCTCTCTACCTAATGATTGCAGGCTCCCCAGACTAGCACATATTTATGGTGGCTAACTCTGTTCCTTAGCTCAGTCTAGCAGGCTGCTGTTGTAGATTCATTAATGCTTCTCTTCCCTTTGGGTTGGATACTTTATCTGGGCTTTTGTAGGCTTTGCCTTTATGGACACAGGTAGTTTAAATATGCTTAGCTCATGGGAAGAGGTACTATTAGGAGGTGTGGCCTTGTTGGAAGAAGTGTGTCACTGTGTGGGACTTATGCTTAAGCTCCACCCAGGGTGGAAGAGACCCTCCTCTTGGGTGCCCACAGAAGACAGTCTCCTCCTAGCTTTCTTTGGGGCCTTCTAATACCACGCCTGCCTGGATGCTGCTATGCTTCCCACTAGGATGATAATGGACTTAACCTCTAAAATTGTAATCTAGCCCTAATTAAATGTTTTCTTTTATAAGAGTTGCCTTGGTCATGATGTCTCTTCACAGCAATGGAAATACTAAGACAGATCCGAATTGAGCTATCTTCCTCTCTTTAGTGCATATTTTTTTATCTAATTCTGGAACTGTGTCATGCGTGGAAGAAGCTGTAGCTATAATACCCTCAGTCCGAGAGACTGAAGGGCAGGCAGCTCTGGCACCTGAGTTGGCCCATAGGCCCTGGTCAAGTATCCAGCAGCCAGCTGCCACCTTTCCTGTACAGAAGGTACTCTAAGGCTACAGTAGACCTCTCTGCAGGGATACAGTTGCTCTTTGACTGAAGAATGGAAATGCTAAAGTAACAACCATGTGATTGGCTTCCAACTTCCAAATTTGGTCACGATTCCAGGTTTATTCTTCAACACTAAGAGTCCAGAAATAGCCAGACAGTGGTGGCTCATGCCTTTAATCCCCAGCACTTGGGAGGCAGAGGCAGATGGATTTCTGAGTTCGAGGCCAGCCTGGTCTACAAAGTGAGTTCCAGGACAGCCAGGACTACACAGAAACCCTGTCTCAAAAAACAAAACAAGACAAAACAAAAAAAGAGTCCAAAAATATATTACCACTTCATTGTTGGTATTTTCCTCATAATCACAGTACTCCTCACTAAGATTAAATTTATTAATTATAATGAGATATTGAATTGTAAATAGGCCATATTGTTTTCGAGGAGTGATCAGTGTTATTTGCCTGTAGGAAAAGACCCAGGGGAAATGAAATATAATGAAAAGCTTGCTCAATGAGGCAAGGCCTCTCTGGCTTCACTACATCCACAGCATTTTTCTTTTGTAACACATTTATTGTTGTTCTCATGAAATTAAAACCAACCACTTAATGCATCAAATACAATGATTTTAGTGTATTTGCTGAGTGATGCAGCCAAATTATATGCCTTTAAAGTACTTCTCTCACTCCTGAGAGAGATGATCTTAACTTTCTGGGTCTAGTCAACAGCCATTATGATCTGTATAACTAGATTCACATATTGGATGTTTCATGCTCCTGGAATCATGTAGTGTATGGTATTTTGTATTGGCTTCCTTTACTATTGTCTGTCTTCAAGGCTTCTCCAGATACCATTGTATATTAAGTTTTAAGACCTCTATTCTTTGAGTGATTAATATTGCACTAACTAGATATAAAAGTTATTTTTCTACTCATTCACCTACATAAATTTCAGTTGCTTCTATTTTCTATGAATGATTTTTTATTAGTAAACATATATGCATATTTTTAGTACTCAGATAGAATATAGGACCTAGCACTTACCAAGTAGACAAATGCTCTAGCACTGGGATACATGTCCCACCTGTCACATATGTGGGAGTAGAATATCTGACTAAAGGGTTAACTCTATGATTACTATTTTGCAACTCCCAAACACTTGTTCAATGAAAGATGATGATGCTACATTCATACCAATAATTCTAACTTCTTTGCATGTTCTCTAACACTTGTCATATTTTCAATTATAATTGTCATGTGTGAAGGGGTACCTCATCATGGCTTTGACGTGCTTTTCTTTCCTGATTAATGAGGTTGAACCCCTTTCCATATGTGTCTTGGTCATTGATCTGCCTTTTGGGGGGGCATATCTGTGAAGTGGAAATTTCTGGTTTATTTGGAGACTCAGTTGTGTCATGTGATTTTTATTGGATACTGCTGAAGCAGACACATGAGAGAATGTTTTACTTAGAACAGACATGTGGTGTTTTTCTGGAAGCTGCCTGGAGAAAGGGCATGTGATGTTTTGTTGGAGTAGATGCTTGAGAGAACATGTGATGCTTGGGAAGGGTATAAATATAACCCAACAGACAATTGACAGCACTGTGGCTAGGTGGCATGGGTTCACCTTGTCACTCTTTGCTGGTCTTTGTTGGGCTTTGCTGACACTGGTCTTCAATGACAACATTGTGGCATTGGTTTGCCTTGCCTTCTTTGCTGATCATCATTTGTAGTGACTTAGTTGAGAATAACTCACCAAAGAATTTCTCATGATATTCTGGCAGTTTCTTGTCACTTTTTCAGACTCAGGCTGATTGGCAGAGCCTCGCAGTTTCTTCTGAATCGAACTGCCATTACTGATTTGTGAATGGTGTTTGTGAGTAAATTGAGCTACTGCTGTTGATTTGTATGAACTGAGCTGCTGATATCCTGATAAAGATTGGAATTGCCCCAAAAAACTCTTTCTAAACAGGTGCACATCCTCTTTTGCCCTATTAACCCTTCCTTTCCAATACCTCTGGTAGGTGGGGGTATAGAAGGTAAGTTAAAGTATTGAAGTGACCTTATTAATCTAGGTTTTCAAAAATATAAGCCTACAGATCTGCCTATTTTAGATCCTATGACAGTTTATTATTGAACTTAAAAATACACTGAATTGTTAAGGGTCCCTTATAGATTTTAGCTAGATCTCTCAACATATGGATGTTACACATTGTTTGTACATTCCAGCCACTTTTCTTTCTATTTATCTCTGTATAATAGTTAGCAGTAGTGTTTTTAATTCCAATGAAGTCTATTTATCCAATTCTCATTCATTCTGTGCTTTGGTATCAGCTAATGTTGTTACTTAACAAAGCTCTTGAAGCCTTGTTCATATCAAAGATGATTTTGAAGACTGTGGTATTTTTGTTATCATAGCTTTATGTCCATTTTGAGGTAGTCATTTAAAACCAAGAGTTTGGAGAAGAGATATACAATAGAAGAACAGTTTAAATGATACCATAAAAAAATAAAAACATAAAACTAAACTAGAAATTTCAGGAATGACTGAATCTATGGGCTTAGTCCTAGGCTGAACTGAAATTTCTATACTGGGTTCTCCTATACTCTCCTGAACTGTTTATTTCATGCCAGTACCATACTCCATTGATTAATACAGCTTTGAACTATGTTTTGCAATTAGGAGTTATGAATTTTCTAAAGTAATTCTTTCAGATATTTTTATTCTAAGACCATTGCATTTTATATAACGTTGGGATTACTTTGTTAATCTTTTTACAGAAAGAATTCCAGTTTTGAGACTGCAACTCTTCTGACTCTGGAGATTGCTTTACTGCTACTATGAATCTCAAGTCTTCTGACCAATGAGTATGGAAATTTTTATTGAAAAAATATTTTTCATACAATATATTCTGTTTATGGTTTCCCTCCCACAAGTCCTACCAGAAGCTTCCCATCCACTCAAATCCACACTTTTTCTTTATGTCATTATAAAACAGAGTAATAATAATAAACAAGAATAGTACAGAACAAGCAAACAGAAAAAAAGAAGACAAACAAAAAAATGCAAGAAACATATAGATGCAAAGACATACACACTCACACATACACATAAAAATTCCATAAAAATACAAAACTGGAAACCGTAATATATAAACAAAAGACCTATAAGGCAAAATAAGATGATGAGATAAAGCATTATGTAACAAAATCCTCCAAAAATCCCACTGAGTACATTTTGTATGGAATATCTACTGCTGGTTTGGGGGCCTGCACCTAAGAATGGCTTGTATACCCAGTGAGATTCTATTAGAAAAAAAAAAACCAAATTTTCCCTTTGTGAATAAGAATCAATTGGAAGTAGCTTTTGGGTTAGGTATGGGGGCATTTGGCCACTTCCCTCTCAGCATTTGTGGAGAGCTTTTGGGGCCACTTATAGGAATTTGGCAAGAATTTGACATTGGGCTAGGACAAGAAAGTAGGCTCAAGGTAAATACAGCTAAAGAATGTGTTCTTTGTATCTTGATGGATCTTGTTAAGACCTGGAATACAGTAACCATGGCACCTTTGCTTATGCTTTGTTTGTTCATTAATTACTCTGTTTCTGCCTTGTTTGTTTGTTGTCTACTTTCTTTATGCCTTAGGACTATTTTCTTTGTAGGTACTTAGAATGATATAAAAGCAGACTAGAAAACAAGGAACCTGCTTCAACTTCAGAACTGGATGGAGTCATGGTATAGTCTTTTTCTTTTCCATTCTCCCTTCCTCCCTTGAGACACCATTGACTGACTAAGCTGGCCTGGTCACTTGGTGCCTCAGTGTTGAAGCTCAAGTACAAGTGGTATAGTAAAAGACACCACAAGGAAAGGAAGTAAGCACAAAGGAAAAATTCGACCAGTGGTGAAAAAAACCTAAGAACCTAAGATTTTATATATATGCTTAGAGATATGCTAACACCTAGAAGAGCGAAGATAATTCTCATAGTTACTTTAGTCTTTGGACTCTGATTAAATATAGTTTAGACCCTAGATTTGAGAGGGAGAATGGGTTTCTGACAAGCGATCTTCCCTCATGTTCAGGGCTGCTTTGGTAAAGAAGGAAAAGGAAAGTAAGCTGTTCCAGAGCTCTGCTAGGGACAAGGGGAGACCAGGAGACATGCTGCTTCCTCTTTGGTTCTCACTGGGGGAATACCTAGTTTTGATTCTGAGTCCCTTAGGTAGGATATTAGGGTCCCTTTGGTGGCACATCTAGTTCTCTTCCCTGTCTGTTGGCTGTCCCTGGTGCACCAGTCTGTCCATGTCTGTCAGTTTATGTCTGTGGTTTCATTTCATTGCTTGATTGTTGCTCAGTGTTTCATATTCAAAAGAAAAAAATGGTTAAAACTTTATCTGCTGATCATTCACTCCTTGATTTAACTCATTTGAAGAAAAAAAAAAAAGCAGTCTCAGTTGATACAACAAAAACTGATGAACTACCTTTGGAGCCCTGTACCTGCAGGTAGGAGTCTAGCATTGCGGGAGAAGCCCTGCCAGGGGCTGATTGTCTGTACAAACTGCTCTTAGTGAGGCCAGCAGCTCCTCAGCTTCACTGAACAGGAAGCTGATAACTGTTTCTCCTAGAAAAATCTCTGTGACTGTGTTTATTAGGTTCAGCAGGTGACAAGGTACTCCTCCCTTGAAATTAAAGCTAGAAAAAGTAAGAAAATTTTTTCTGTTTAGTCTAAATATGTAAGATCTATGTAACCACTTCATGTTTATTTCTGATTGTTCTGCATGTCTTTGTTATAGATTATTGACTTATAAGTTATTGGGTATGGTTAAAATTTTATAACATTGGTAACAGAAAGTTGGCTTAAAACTGGTAACTCAAGGTTGCAGTCATTCTGGACAACAACACATGGCATGAACCAACCTAGGGTAACAGGTCTCTAAAGACATCTCTAAATTGGGATAATATTTTATGTAATTTTTGTCCTAGAAGTCAGACTCATAAAAGATAGGATTTAAAACAGTGAGGTATTAAAAGCTGCACTGTCCTGTATTCATATACAAGGACTGGCAGCCAAAATTTGTAACATGAAAGTAATACACTTGGTATTAATTTTAGAGATACTGGACTGTTTACACTGTTAAAAATTGGTTTTTCTTTCCCCAAAATTCTGGTTATGCTCTGATATTTGCAAAAGAAACTAAATCTATATAGAGCTAATAGAACATTGGAAGTTTACAATTCAATCATGAGAGCTTGATGAAAGACTTATTCTAAACAGAAGTTAAATTGGTTATTGCAGAATACTAATATTTGGACTATTGCATGTCCAAACTTTTCAGGCAAAATTGATAATCATTATCCAAAAGACGAGTTGTTACAATTTGTCTCTATGCATGCTTTCCTGTAAATTTGATCATACTACCCATAGAGAATATACTTACTGTATTTACAGACAGCTCATCTAATAAGAAGGCAGCATATTCAATTGGATCATATGTTTATTCTCTTGAGCTTCACCCCACTTCAGCACAAATAATTGAATTATGCACTGTAGCAGCTATTTTTGAAATGTTGAAAACTCAAGCTTTTAATTTTGTATACTGACAGTCAATATATAGCTCACAGTTTGCAATTGCTTGAAACTGTTCCTCTTTTAGATACTACTAATTCACAAATTTTTCAATTATTTGTGCAAATACAATTTAATTTACTGTTCCTTACTTTATAGGACATTTTAAGAGCTCCTACTGCATTGCTTGGACCCCTTAGTGAAGGCAATATCAGAGTAGATTTGTATACCAGACAGATTATAGGCCTTACACAGGAACAATTAGCCAAACCTTCCCATTTTTTACATCATGAAAATAGTAATAGCTTGAGACAACAATTTGGTATTTCTAGAGAATGTGCATGCCAAATTGTAATGACTTATCATCAATGTCCTCAATTTCTTCCTGTAGCACATAATGGTGTTAATCCTTGAGGACTCGTACCTAATCAGTTATGGCAAATGGATTTTACTCATATTTCTGATTTTGGATAATTAAAATATGTACATGTAACTATTGACACCTTCTTAGGCTTTCTTGTTGCAACTGGAGATGGGAGAACTAACTAAAACTATGATTACTCATTGTCTACATTGTTTCTCTATGCTGGGTGTTCCAAATCAGATTAAAACAGATAATGGAACTGGTTATTACAATCATGCTTTTGAGATGTTCCGTCAACAATTTAATATTATTCACATTACAGGGATTCCGTATAACTATCCTGGTTTTTTTATATTTTCATATGAAACTGAAAATTGTCCTTTCAATTTCTGTGAAGAATTGCATCGAATTTTCATGGGGATTGCATTGCATCTGTAGATTGATTGAGTAAGATGGTTATTTTTCACTGTGTAAGCCATGCCAACCCATGAGCATTGGAGATCTTTTCATCCTCTGCTATTGTCTTTAATTCCTTTGTTTAATTTTTATTGTACACATTGATTTTTATTGTACACATCTTTCACTTGCTTGGTTAAAGTTACCCAAAGACTTTTGGGCTTTTTGATGCTGTTGCAAAAGGAATTCTAGCAATAAAATGACTACTAATGATTTCATTCTCAGTTTTTTGTCATTTTTGTGTGTTGATGATTTATTCTGCATCTGTCTAAAAGTGTTTTTTTTTTAACTGTAGAGGTTTCCTGGAGTTCGAAATGTTATGCATAAAAATATGCATATAAATACAATATTTATTATGCATACAAATATTCAAATGAAGATACTTTGACTTCTACCTTTCTAATTTGTAATCCTGCCACCCCTTGATCTTCTCCAGTTATCTTATTGCTCCAGCTAGAATTTTAAATACTATGTTGAATAGATATGGAGAGAGTAGAAAACCTTGTCTTGATCCTGATTTTACTGAAATTGCTTTAAGTTTCTGTCCAGTTAGCTGTTGACATGCTGTAAATCACCTTTATTATGTTGAGATATATCCTTTGTATGCTAATATCTCTGGAACTTTTACCATGAAGAGACATTTGATTTCATCAAAGACTTTTTCTGCATCTAATGAGATAATCATGCTTTTGTCTTATATTCTGTTGGTGAATTACATTTTTGAACCGTCCCAGTGTCTTTGGGATGAAGCTTTCTTGATAATGCAGATGATCTTTTTTTATGTGTTTTTGGGATTAGTTTGCATGTATTTTATTAAAAATGCTTGCAATTGTGTTGATAACAGAATTTGGTCTATAATTTACTTTCTTTGTTGGATCTTTATGTGGTTTGGGTATCAGGGTAAGTATGGTCTCATAAAATTGTGCACTGTTCCTTCCATTTCAATTTTGTGAAATAACTTGAGGAATGTGGGCATGAACTCTTCTTTGAGAGTTTGGAAGATTCTACATTAACATAATCTGGGATGGACAGGATCCTTCTGATTTCTATCTGAGTCCTGGAGCTGACCCAGTGCCACAACCCTCCACAACCCAATCCTGTCCAGAGAAAACTTGTTTCCCAGGAGTGTTGATACACCTAAGGTCATAAGCTCATAGGCTCACAGAAAGAACACTCTCCAATCAGAGACAGCAAGGCCAGATAACACCAGAGATAACCAGATGGCAAAAGGTAAGCACAAAAACATAAGTAACAGAAACTATGGCTAATTGGCAGCATCAGAACCCAGTTCTCCCACCACAGCAAGCCCTGAATACCCCAATACATGGGAAAAGAAAGATTATGATCCACAATCACATCTTATGATGATGATAGAGGAATTTAAGAAGGACGTAAATAACTCCCTTAAAGAAATACAGAACACAGGTAAACAGGTAGAAGCCCTTAATAAGGAAACACATAAATCCATTAAAGAAATATGAGAAAACACAATCAAAAAGTGGAAGGAATAGAACAAAAACATCCATTATCTAAAAAATGGAAATAGAAAAAATAAGGAAATCACAAAGGGAGACAACCCTGGAGATGGGGTACCTAGGAAAGAGATCAGGAGTCATAGATGCAAAAATCACCAAAAGAATACAAGAGATAGAAGAGAGAATCTCAGGTGTAGAAGACACCGTAGAAAACATTGACATGACAGTTTAAAAAAAAGTGAAAAATGCTCCTAACCCAAAACATCCAGGAAATCCAGGGCACAATGAAAGGACAAAACCTAAGGATAATAGGTAGAGAAAAGAGCAAAGATTCCCAACTCAAAGAACCAGTATACATCTTCAACAAAATTGTAGAAGAAAACTTCCCTGCCCATGAACATACAAGAAGCCTACAGAACTCCAAATAGACTGGACCAGAAAAGAAATTCCCCCTGTCACATAATAATCAAAACACCAAATGCACAGAACAAAGGCAGAATATTAAATGCAGTAAGGGAAAAAAGGTAAAGTAACATATAAAGGCAAACCTATCAGAATTACAACAGACTTCTCACCAGAGACACTGAAAGCCAGAAGATCCTGGGCAAATATCATGCAGACCCTAAGAGAACACAAATGCCAACCCAGGCTACCATACCCAGCAAAACTTTCAATTACCATAGATGGAGAAACCAAGATATTCCATGACAAAGCCAAAATTTAAACAACTCCAGCCCTACATATGACAATAGATGGAAAACTCGACCACAAGGATGGAAAGTACATCCAAGAAAAAGCAAGAAATTAGCCTTCTTACAATAAAGACAAAAGAGGAGAGTCACACATCATGCCACCTCTAACAACAAAAACAACAGGACACAACAGTCATTGGTCTTTAATATCTCTTAACTTGAATTGACTCAATCCCCCAGTGGAAAAAAAAAGACTAAAAACTAGATATGTAAACAGGATCCAGCATTTTGCTGCACACAGGAAACACACCTCAGTGACAAAGACAGGCACTACCTCAGAGTAAAAGTCTGGGGAAAAAAATCCAAGCAAATGGTCCCAAGAAACAAGCTGGAGTATTTTATTTTGATATCAAAAAAAGTTAACTTTCAACCAGAAGTTATCAAAAAGGATGAGAAAGGACACTTAATACTCATCAAAGGAAAAAATCTACTAAGATAAACTCTCAATTCTGAACATCTATGCCCCAAATGCAAGGGCACTCATATTTGTAAAAGAAACATTATGAAAGATCAAAGCACACATTGCACCCCACACAATAATAGTGGGAGGCTTCAATATCCCACTCTCACCAATGGGCAGATCATGGAAACAGAAACTAAACAAAGACACAGTGAAACTAAGGAGTTATAAACTAAATGGGCTTAACTTATATCTACAGAACATTTCACCTTAAAACAAAAGAATATACCTTCTTCTCAGCACCTCATCGTACCTTCTCCAAAAGTGACCATATAATCAGGCACAAAACAAGCCTCAGCTAATACAAGAAGACTGAAATAATTCCATGCCTCCTATCAGATCACCGTTCACTAAAGCTGGTCTTCAATAACAACAACAACAACAACAAAAAAAAAACCCAAAATACCACATACTCATGGAAAATGAACAACTCTATACTCAATGATAATTTGGTCAGGGAAGAAATAAAGATAGAAATTAAAGACTTTTTAGGATTAAATGAAAATGAAAGAACAACATATCCAAACTTGTGGGACACAATGAAAGTAGTGCTAAGAGGAAAACTCATAACTCAGAGTGCCTCCATAAAAAATTGGAGAGAATATACACTAGCAGCTTAACCATCTGAAAACTCTAGAACAAAAAGTAGCAAATACAGGAGGGAAGAATAGATAGCTGGAAATAATCAAACTCAGGGCTGAAACTAACCAAGTAGAAACAAAGAAAACTATACAGAGAATCAACAAAAACAGGAGCTGGTTCTTTGAGAAAATCAACAGGATAGATAATCCCTTAGACAAACTAACCAGAGGGTGCAGAGACAGTATCCAAATTAACAAAATCAGAAATGAAAAGGGAGACATAGCAACAGAAATTGAAGAGATTAAAAACAAAAACAAAAACAAAAACAACAACAACAAAAAAACCCCACATCAGATCCTATCACAAAAGTCCATACTCAACAAAACTGGAAAATCTAGATGAAATGGATCATTTTCTAGACAGATATCAGATACCAAAGTTAAATCAGGATCAGATAAACCATCTAAACAATCCCATAACTCCTAAAGAAATAGTATCAGTCATTAAAAGTCTTCCAATCAAAAAATGCCCAGGATGAGAAGGCTTTAGTGCAGAATACTACCAGACCTTCAAAGAAGACCTAATACCAATACTTTTCAAAGTATTATACAAAATAGAAACAGAAGGAATCCTCCTTAATTTGCTCTTTGAAGCCACAGTTATGCTGACACCTAAAACACACAAAGACCCAACAAAGAAATAGAACTTTCACTCAATTTCGCTTATGAATATTGATCAAAATGCAAACTGTATCATCCAAGAACACATAAACATGATCATTCACCATGATCAAGTAGGCTTCACCGTATGGATGCAGGGAATATATAAAAATCAATGTAATCCATTATAGAAACAAACTCAATGGAAGAAAAAAACACACATGATCATCTCATTACATGCTCAAAAAGTGGTTGACAAAATACAACACCACTTCATTGTTAAAAGTCTTGGAAAGATCAGGAATTCATGGCCCATACCATATAATAATAAGACATAACAAGACGTAATAAAAGCCCTACACAGAAAACAAATAGCTAACATCAAACTAAGTGGAGAGAAAATTGAAGAAATCCCACTAAAATCAGGGACAAGGCTACCCCTTCTCTCCCTATCTGTTCAATATAGTACTCAAAGTTCTATCCAGAGCAATCAGACAACAAAAGGAGATCAAAAGCATACAAATTGGAAAGGAAGAAGTCAGGATATCACTATTTGAGGATGGTATGATACTATACCTACATGACCCCAAAAATTCCACCAGAGAACTTTTAGAGCTGATAAACAACTTCGCCAAATTGGCTGAATACAAAATCAAATCAAAGAAATCAGTAGCCTTCCACTATTCAAAGGATAAACAGGCTGAGGTCAAAATTAGGAAAACAACACCATTCACAATAGTAGCAAATAATATAAAATATCTTGATGTGACTCTTACCAAGCAAGTGAAAAATCTGTATGACAAGAGCTTCAAGTCTCTGAAGAAAGAAACTGAAGAAGATCTCACAAGATAGAAAGATCTGGGCTCATGATTGGCAGGATTAACATAGTAAAAATGACCATTTTACCAAAAGAAATTTACTGATTCAATGCAATACCCATCAAGATTCCAACTCAATTCTTCATAGACTTAGAAAGAGCAATTCTCAAATTCATCTAGAATAACAAAAAACCCAGGATGGCAAAATCTATTCTCAGCAATAATAGAACTTCAGGAGAATCAGCATCCCTGACCTCAAACTGTACTACAGAGCAGTAGTGATAAGATAAAAACTGCATGGGATTGGTACAGGGACAGGCAGGTAGATCAATGGAATAGAATTGAAGACTCAGAATTAAACTCACACACCACGGTCACCTGATCTTTGACAAAGAAGCCAAAACCACTGAATGGAAAAAAGACAGTATATTCAAAAAATGGTGCTGGCTCAAGAGGCGGTTGGCGTATAGAAGAATGCAAATTGATCCTTTCTTATCTCCTTGTACAAAGCTCAAGTCCAAGTAGATCAAGGACCTCCACATAAGACCAAATACACTGAATCTAACAGAAGAGAAACTGGGAGAGAGCCTTGAACACATCAACGCAGGGGAAAATCTTCTGAACAGAATGCCCATGGCTTATGCTCTAAGATCAACAATTGACAAATGAGACCTCAAAAATTGTAAAACTTCTGTAAGGCAAAGGACACTGTCAATAGGACAAAATGGCAAACAACAGATTGGGAAAAGATCTTTACCAATCCTACATCTCATAGAGGGCAAATGTACAATATACACAAAGGACTGAAGAAGTTAGACGCCAAAGAACCAAATATCACTATTAAAACTTGGGGTGCAGAGCTAAACAACGAATTCTCAACCTCAGAAATTTGAATGGCCTAGAAGCACCTAAAGAAATGTTCAACATCCTTAGTCATCAGGGAAATGCAAATGAAAACGACCCTGAGATTCCACCTCATATCAGTCAGAATGGCTAAGATCAAAGACTCAGGTGACATTAGGTGCTGGTAAGGATGTGGAGAAAGAGGAACACTCCTCCATTGCTGATGGGATTACAACTGGTATAACCCCTCTGGAAATCAGTCTGGCGGTTCTTCAGAAAATTGGACATAGTACTACCTAAGGATCCATCCATACCACTCCTAGGCATATATCCAAAAGATGCTCCAACATATTACAAGGACATTTACTCCACTATGTTCATAGCAGCCATAATAGCCAGAAGCTGTAAACAACCCAGATGTCCCTCAACAGAAGAATGGATACAGAAAATGTGGTACATTTACACAATGGAATACTACTCAGCTATTAAGAACAATGACTTCATGAAATTCTTATGCAAATGGATGGAACTAGAAAATATTATCCTGATTGAGGTAACACAGTAACAAAAGAACACACATGGCATGTACTTACTGATAAGTTGATACTAAGCAAAAAGATGGTCATATTCATGAAACAACTCACAGACCACATGAAGCTCAAGAAGAAGGGGAACAAAATAACCAGGAGAGGTAGAGAGAAGGAGGGATCTGGGAGGGAGAGAAACTGGGGAGGGAAAAAGAGGGGCAGGATCAGGTATGAGAGGAGATGGGGAGAAGCACAGAAGGTCAGGAAATTGAAGGGAGGTGTGTAGCAGTGGGGTATGGGAAACTGGGTGTAGCCACTAGAAAGTCGCAGATGCCAGGAAAGCAAGAGCCTCTCAGGACCCAATGGGGATGACATTAACTGAAATACCTCACACAGGGGAGAAAGAACCTGTAGAGACCATATATAGAGGTTAGGTACAGTCCCCAGTTGAGAGATAGAGCCACCCACCCATATCAAAAATATTAACTCATATTTGTTCTTGTCTAAAGGAAATGCAGGGACAGCGTGGAGCAAAGACTGAAGAAAAGGCTATCCAGAGACTGTCCCACCTAGGGATCCATCCTCTCTTCAGATCCCAAACTCAGACACTATTGCTGATGCCAAGAAGCACTTGCCGACAGGAACCTGGTATGGCTCTCCCCTAAGTGGCTCTGTCAGAGGCTCACCAATACAGATGTTGATGCTCATAGGCAATCATCAGACCGAGCACCAAGACCCGAATAGAGGAATTAGGGGAAAGACAGAAGGAGCTGAAGGTGTTTGCAACTCCGTAGGAAAAACAATTTCAACTAACCAGATCCCCCAGAACTCCCAGGAACTAAACCACCAACCAAAGAATACACATGGAGGGACCCATGGTTTTAGCTGTTTATGTAGCAGAAGGTTGCTTTGTCTGGTATCAGTGGGAGCGGAGGCCCTTGGTCCTGTGGAGGCTCAATGCTAGGACAGTGAGGCGTGTGTGTGTGTGTGTGTGTGTGTGTGTGTGTGTGTGTGTGTGTGTGTGTGTGTGTGTGTGTGAGCTCCCTCATAGAAGCAATGGGGAAGAAGGATGGAATAGGGGGTTTCTGGAGGGGAAACCAGGAAGGGGGATAACATTTGAAGTGTAAATAAATAAAATAACCATTAAAAATAATCTGGACCTAGAGATTTTATTTTCAGGGGTGGGTGAGAGATTTTAACGGCTGCTTTTATTTCACTAGGGATTACAGTTTTGTTTAGATTGCTTATCTGACCTTGATTTAATTTTGGTAAGTGCAACCTATTAAGAAAACTATCCATTTCTTTTATATTTCCAATTTGGTTGAAAACTGTCTTTTTACATATGTCCTCACGATTCTCTGTATTTCCTCCAGATCTGCTCTTATGTCCCCTTTTCATTTATGATTTTGTTCATTTGTATCTTCTCTCTATCTTTTATATAAATATGCTAAGGTTTTATCAGTGTTACTACTTTCTCAAGAACAAAACCTTATAATTCTTTGTAATCTTTTTCGTTTTTGTCTAGTTTTAGATTGCAGCCCTTGAGTTTCATTATTTCTCATGCTCTACTCTTTGGCGCGTAATGTTTTTCTTTTTGTTCTAGAGATTTAAGGTGTGCTGTTAAGTAGCTAGTATGGGATCTCTCCAATTTTTTATGTAGGTACTTAGATATATGACCTTGCCTTTTAGAACTGCTTTTCACTGTATTCCCTAATTTCAGAAGTGTTGTGTTATCATTTGATTAAATTCTAAAAAGTCTTTTATTTTTTTCTTAATTTCTGTCTTGACCCAATTTTCTTTCAATAGTGAGCTGTTAAGTTTCCATGAGTCTATAAACTGTCTGTTGCTTTTGTTGTTGAAATACAGCTTTAATCTGTGGTGGTCAGATAAGATACAGAATCTTCTTTCAATTTTCTTGCATCTGTTGATACTTGTGCTATGTTCAAGTATGTGGTCAATTTTAGAGAAACTCCCATGAGGTTCTGAGAAGAAGGTATATTCTTTTTTTCTTTGGGTGAAATGCTTTGTAAGTACCATTTAGGTCCATTTGCTTTATAATGTCAGTTAGCTCCAACACTTCTCTGTTTAGTTTTTGTCTGGATGATATGCCTGGTTGGTGGGAGTGGGGTAATGGAGTCTCTCACTATCAGTTTGTGAGGGTCAGTGTATAAATTAAGCTGTAATAGTTTTTCTTTTGTATGTCCTTGTGTTTAGTGAATAGAACAATATCCTCCTAGTGAGTGTTTCCTTTGATGAGTATATAATGTCCTTCCCTATCTTATCTGATTCTGATTATAGTTGGATTTCTATTTTCTGATACTTTATTTACATTTCAAATGTTTCCCCCTTTCGAGGACTCCCCTTAGGAAACCCCCATCCCCTCCTGCTCCCTCGGCCTCTATGAGGGTATACTCCCACCCACCTATGCACCCACTCTCTTCTTCCCTTCCTGGCATTCCCCTATACTGGGCCATCAAACAGCCTCAGGCCCAAGGGCCTCTCCTCCCCCTGATGGCCAAAAAGGCCCTCCTATGCCACATATGTGGCTTGAACCATGGGTCCCTCCATGTGTATTCTTTGGTTGGTGGTCCTGTATCTAAGAGAACCTGGTGGTAAGGCCAGTTGACACTGTTGCTCCCTCCATGGGGCTGCAAACTCCTTCAGCTCCTTCAGTCCCTTTTCCAACTCCTCCATCTGGGACCTCACTGTGAAGTGAATATTGGGTATTCCGAATTTTTGGGCTAGTATCAACTTATCAGTGAGTACATACCCTATTCATTCTTTTGAGACAGACTTACCTTACTCAGGATGATATATTCAAGTTCCATCCATTCACCGGTGAATTTCATGGTCATTGTTTTTAATAGCTGAGTAGTATTCCATTGTGTAAATGTACCACATTTTCTATATCCATTCTTCTGTTGAGGGACATATGGGTTGTTTCCAGCTTCTGGCTATTATAAATATGGCTGCTATGAACATAGTGGAGCATGTGTCTTTATTACATGTTGGAGCATCTTCTGGGTATAGGCCCAAGAGTTACCACTGGGTCCTCAGGTAGCATTATGTGAATTTTTCTGAGGGTCCGCCAAACTAATATCCAGAGTGGTTGTACCACCTTGCAATCCGACGAGTAATGGACGAGTGCTCCTCTTTCTCCACAGCCTCACCAGCATCTGCTGTCACCTGAGTTTTTGATCTTAGCCATTCTGACTGGTGTGAGGTGGAATCTCAGGGTGTTTTGATTTGCATTTCCATGATGACTAAGTATGTTGAACATTTCTTTAGGTGCTTCTCAGCCCTTCAAATTTCCTCAGTTGAGAATTCTCTGTTTAGCTCTGTTCCCCATTTTTGATAGGGTTATTTGGTTCTCTGGAGTCTAACTTCTTGAGTTCTTTGTATATATTGGATATTAGCCCTCTATCAGACTTAGGATTGGTAAAGATCTTTTCCTAATCTGTTGGTTGGCATTTTGTCCTATTGACAGTGTCCTTTGACTTACAGAAGCTTTGCAATTTCATGAGGTCCCATTTGTTGACTCTTGATCTTAGAGCATAAGTCATTGGTGTTCTGTTCAGGAACTTTTCCCCTGTATCCATGTGTTCAAGACTTTCCTCCACTTTTTCTTCTATTAGCTTCATTGTATTCGGTTTTATGTGGAGGTCCTTGATCCACTTGGACTTGAGATTGGTACAGGGAGATAGGAATGAATCAATTCGCATTCTTCTACATGTAGACCTCCAGTTGAACCAGCACCATTTGATGAAAATGCTGTCTTTTTTCCACTGGATGGTTTTAGCTCCTTTGTCAAAGATCAAGTGACCATAGCTGTATGGGTTCATTTTTGGGTCTTCAATTCTACTCCATTGATGTACCTGCCTGTCACTGTCCCAATACGATGCAGTTTTTATCACTACTGCTCTGTAGTATAGCTTGAGGTCACAGATGCTGATTCCCCCAGAAGTTCTTTTGTTGTTGAGAGTAGTTTTTGCTATGCTGGGTTTTGTGTTATTCCAAATGAATTTGAGAATTGCTTTTTCTAAGTCTATGAAGAATTGAGTTGGAATTTTGATGGGGATTGCATTGAATCTGTAGATTGCTTTTTGCAGGATGGCCATTTTTACTATACTAATCCTCCCAATCCATGAGCATGGGAGATCTTTCTGTCTCCTGAGGTCTTCTTGATTTCTTTCTTCAGAGACTTGAAGTTTTTGTCATAAAGATCTTTCACTTGTTTGGTTAGAGTCACACCAAGATACTTTATATTGTTTGTGACTATTGTGAAGGGTAACATTTCCCTAATTTCTTTCTCAACCTGTTTATCCTTCGAGTATAGGAAGGCTACTGATTTGTTTGAGTTAATTTTATATCCGGCCACTTTGCTGAAGCTTTTTATCAGCTGTAGCAGTTCTCTGGTGGAGTTTTTCGGGTCACTTAAGTATACTATTGTATCATCTGCAAATAGCGATGTTTTGATTTCTTCCTTTCCAATTTGTATCCCTTTGACTTCCTTTAGTTGTCTAATTGCTCTAGCTAGAACTTCAAGTACTATATTGAATAGATAGGGAGAGAGAGGGCAGCCTTGTCTATTCCCTGATTTTAGTGGGATTGCTTCGAGTTTCTCTCCATTTAGTTTGATGTTGGCTACTGGTTTGCTGTATATTACTTTTATTAGGAGTATTAGGAGTATTAGGTATGGGCCTTGAATTCCTGATCTTTCCAAGACTTTCATCATGAAGGGATTTTGAATTTTGTCAAATATTTTTTCAGCATCTAATGAAATGACCATGTTTTTTTTCTTTGAGTTTGTTTATGTAGTGGATTACATTGATGGATTTCCGGGTATTGAACAATCCCTGCATCCCTTGGATGAAGCCTCTTTGATCGTGGTGAATGATCATTGTGATATGTTTTTGGATTCAGTTTGTGAGAATTTTATTGAGTATTTTTACATCAATATTCATAAGGGAAATTGAACTGAAGTTTTCTTTCTTTGTTGAGTCTTTGTGAGGTTTTGGTATCA
>CM052702.1:26334946-26371274 GCA_028551405.1 Uromys caudimaculatus | reverse complement strand
ACAGCTAGAATCCTTTCACTGTGGTTCACTCAGCAGTACTGTTCAGCTTCCTTTGACTTCTAGCAATTTTAAATGTTTCTGTGAACAGGTAAAATATTAAAAAGGTTTAACATACAAAGCAATATAAGATCTGGGTCTGTCTGGCCTTCCTTCCTTCTCCGTTTTCCACATATTCCTTCCCATCAGCATATTGTCCACCAAATGCTTTGCCAGTTTACAATCTCTGCTTTACAAAGTAAGTTGGAGCTCACTTTATCCCTAGGAAAACACTGCCAGCAAGAAATGCCTTATCAATTTCATGTGGAAGCAGCATGGGTGAGTATCTAAAACACAGAAACCTTAGTCTTTCTAGGAGATTCTAACTTACTTCCTCTGTTTTGCTTCTTGATTTTGAAGCCTATTTTGTTTTTAATACACGTACCATCTGCTACCATGTGAAATCTCTGCATGCTCCTATGATCTCTTTTCAGCTCTGAAAATGTCCGGTGCTAGCTTCTCTCCTTGGCATTCTTTCCCGGGTAACAAGATCTCTGTTCTTTACTATAATTCAGGAGAATGAGCATAGATCTGACCCTGAAAGGCATTTGGCAAGCTTGCTGACAGGATGCTTAAATGCCAACTTGAAACAAATCAAACACCAAATTCATTTATACTAATGCCACTTCTTATTTCATGAAGCAGAGTAACAGAAGACATTTCCATTACTCTTTGGTAACCAGGTCTAAAGGAATATTCTATCCTTCATTAGCAAGAATGAAGCAATGTAATCAGATACAACACAAATCCTATTAGATCTTTGCCTTTGTATGCACACATACAGATAAGCAAAAATAATGGATTCTCCTTAGTGCTTCAGGTAAAAACATTTCTGAGTGCTCTGTGCCACACAGATAAATTCTGGGCCTAAGAGAACATTGGGTTTAAAGAGGACAGAATCTTTGGAAAACCTGTGCTGCCCCTTTAACAATAGAATATTGAGCCTTTCAGAGTGTCACAGAGTAAGCACAGATGAGGACTGGGAGACATTTTCATGTGCAGAGCACAGAGGACTCACAGGGAACTATGTTCAGGACAGAAGCCGGAATGAGAGCATTTGTACAGCTCCATGGACCTGACCAGTTCTGACCATCATGGTTCAACACACATTTGGGACTAAACACAGTCTGCAGACAGTGATGCATGCTAATGCTCAGCTCATTTTCTCATTTTAGGCCCTGGACCACAGCATGTGGAATGATAAGTACCCACATTAAAGATGGAGCTTCTGGTGTTAATTAACCTAATCTAGATAATCCCTTACAGACACACAGAGATTTGATTCCACAGTGACTCTAAGTATCATCAAATTAAAAAGTCAAAATGAACCATCATGCCAGATTAGCCTGGTTCTTGTATTGTAGCCCATGCTGTCCTATGTCTCATCCCTGCTTCGGCATCTGGACTGCTGAGATAATCATCCTGTCTTACATATTTTATTGAACCCTGCATCAACCATTGGTATTGAACATGAAGGTATATATTTACTGATTCATTTACCCACTATTCCAAATCTGCTTAAAGACAAGAACTGGGAAACAATTTCCTTTGTTTTTCTGGTGACTATATTAAAAAATTACATGAGCAGCTTCTGGGGTACATATGCTTATCTGACATATCCTAATGATTTTAGGCTGCTGTAATGGCTATTCCTGGTTGTCAAATTGACTATCTGGAATGAACTACAATCCAACATTGGAGAACTCACCTGTGATCCAGATCTTGTGGTTGCGAGACGCAAGTTTCTGACCTGGATCTTGGCATGGAGATCTTGAGGCATAGTGGCTATGCAAAGCTTAGACTCAGGCAAGGTGTTACATGCCTTTAATCCCAGGAGACTAAGGCAAAGAGACTTCTGAGTTTGAGGTCAGCCTGGGACAAAACAGGTCCCAGATCCAGTTGTGGTGGTACGCAGCTTTAATCTGGGCCACACTTTCTGTTGGAGACCTACAAAAGAACATTGGAAGAAGGAAGATTCGAGCTTCTTTGTTTGCATTTCCCTGCCAGCACTTCTGTTGGAATCTACTGCTACAGAAGACCAACTGAAACAACTAGCCTTGTGGGTGAGCAACTACTAGATCCTTGGACTTCCCATTCACAGCTGACCATTGTTGGGGAGTTGGACTATAGACTGTAAGTCATCATAACAAATTCCCTTACTATATAGAGACTATCCATAAGTTCTGTGACTCTAGAGAACCTTGACTAATACAGCTGCTATAAGCAAGAGAGTCATGATCACCTATAAATTTGCAAAAAAATGATTTGGGTCCATTGTTAGTTTCTTTTCATGTTACTGTGATAAAATATCCTACAAAAGTACCTTGAAGGAAAAAGAGTTTATGTTGGCTTGTGTCTCCATTGTTCCAGAGAAGACACGGCAGCAAGCTGGAAAGGTGCAGAAGCAAACCGCTACCTGGTTACATTACATATATAATCATAAACCAGAAAGAGTAAACTGGAAGCAGGGCTAGGGTATAAATTCTCAAAGCCTGTCATTTCCTCAAGACAGGCTTCATGTCCTAACGTGTCCAAACCTTTCCAGGCAGCAGCAACAGTTGAAGACCAAGTGTACAAACATGTGGACCTGTGAAGGACAATTCACATTCAAATCAGAATGTGGGTTAAAATTAGTGAGGTAAACACAGGAAATTCAGTTACTAAGCTGTCACATGCCACAGAGAGACAATGACCAAAGCTAGGCAAGCTGTATCTCACCATGGTCTCTTCCTGGAATCCCCATTTTCTCTAATTTTTGTTCTCTGAGATTTGAAGGGTTCTGTGCTATCACTGCTCCCCTTTCCCATGACAGACTATCATCTTAAAACTACGAGCTAAACCCCTTCTTCCATAAGTTATTTCGTCAAGCATTTGGTCACAGTAAATGTGACTAATATAGATATTTCATAAAGCTGCAGAATCTGCAGAAGTCAAATGATTTTAACTGACTGAAGACCAACACACATTTTCTGAAAGCATTTAAGACAAGATAAGCCACACTAGAATGTTCTGTATTCTAGAACATTAAATGGAATTTTGGCCCAAGATATTTTTATCATTAATGAATTTATTAGAATACAAGTTATCAAAAGTCCATAAGTACATACATGTGAAAAAGAGTTGCTTTTGAGGGAAAGCCCTGAGTACTGAGTGAATATTTGTACATAGAACTGCATTGATTTCCAGCACTGAATAAAATAATTCAAACACAGACACTATGCTTTCTATTCTGTTTTCAACAGTCTTACATTCAAATCACAGAACGAACACACACACACACACACACACACACACACACACACACATTTGGAATGGGAGCTTGTCCTTTTAAAAACTATAAATAATTTTTTAAATATATTTTTAAAGTTCTAAGGAGGGGCTTGAGGCAATGGCTCAATGGGCAAGGATGCTTGTAACTGTACCTGACATTAGCTCAGTGTCTAGAACCCATAGAATAGTAGTAGAGAACATACAACTTAAAATTGTCCTCTAACGTCCATACACACGGCATGCTGTGGTGAATGGGCATGCATGTGCATACACAGAATTAATGAATTTAATAAATTTTCTTTGCTTTATATTTTATACAGTCTTTCTTGCATATTTTACTACAGTTACAGAAAACCAACCAAGGTAAATAATTTTCTCATTTTTGATTATTTAGATGGCACAAAATTGTAGGTCCTTTCAATTTCATTTTATTGCTGTATAATGTATTTATTTACCTAAATAGAGATAGAATCTTAGTCAAAATCCCTTTCTTTCCCAAGTTAAAATATTCAGCACAAATCTACAGAACTTTAATTTGGGGTCCATTTGAACTTTTACTTAATTTTCATTAGCTATTTTATTAGAGGTGTCTTATTAGAGGTACTGCATTATAAAGCAACCCCACTTCCAGATGTGTGTCCACAGATGTTGACATCAGCATAAATACTCCTGCATTCATCCCAGCATTATTCAAACTGGGCAGGAAACAAAAGGAACTGGTGTTCATCATCCTGGAAAATGCAGAGAAACAATGTACACATTTGAAATACCACTGGACCTTTTAAGAGTGTACATCCTGTCAAGAATGATACAACATGTTAAGTGAAACAAGCCAGACCACAAAAGGCAGTTCGCATGTGACATTCCTGGTGTGTAGAATCTGAAAAGCTTGAACTCAGAAGTAAAGAACAGAGTAGAGATAGCAGGACCTGGTCATGGGAGGTGAGTAGGGAAGGGAAAGACATATATCAAAATACCACATTATATCTCATGAATATAAACTATTAGTATTTTTATAATTTAAAATATAAAAAGTTCTCACCATAAAAAACCTCAGTCATAATTTACAGGATTCTTTTGCAACTTTGCTTTTATTTCAGACACACATTTATAAATTTACAAAGTTGGTGACTCAGACTTTGCTAAACTATGGCAAAGACATAAAATTCAAATTATCAAGCTTAAGTGTTAGCCTAGCATGGTAAAATATACCTGCCATACCTTGGGTGGGTAGAAAGCTGAGAGGGTTGAGGCTAGCATTACTGAGTAAGAGCCTGTCTCAAAGCAAAGAAAACCAAACCAACTGAAGTATTGTGTTCCAATCAAACTTAGTAGCAATGTTGGAAATTGTAGTATGATTTTGATTGTATGTTTACAGAATATTTGTGCATATGAGCAACTATAATCTCTTTTGTAATGGGAAAATATATCTCTCCCTGTAAGCAGTATATATTACATGTTCATCTCGTTCTCTGGACATCTCTGAACACATTTTCTGCTCTATAGGTTTCTTAATCTAATAAGAATATTGTTCTCATGATGATTATGTGCTTGACCAAAATTTGTGTTCCTGTTATCATGGCAAAAGGCAGATTTATTATTATTATCATTATCATTATCATTATTATTATTATTATTATTGTTGTTGTTGTTGTTGAATGTATTTATTTGTTCACTTTTCAACCCAATATCAGCCCTTCTTCTCTTCCCAGTACTTCCTCAGGTATGTCCTCCCCCATTCCCCTTAATAAAGGAAGCTTCCCTCTGGGTGTTGACCCCAACCCCAAACCCCCATCCTCCACCCCAAGCAGATTGGACCAAAGGAGAAAATCCTCCACCACACAATAACCAAAACACTAAATATACAGAACAAAGAAAGAGTTTTAAAAGTCACAAGGGGAAAAGGCCAAGTAATATATAAAGGCAGATCTATCAGAATTATATCCAATTTATCATCTGAGATTCTAAAACTTAGAAAGGCCTGAGCAGAGGGCTTACAGACCCTAAGAGACCACAGATGGTAAGTCAGACTATTATCCTAGCAAAACTTTCAGTCACCATAAATGTAGAAACCAAGATATTCCATGACAAAACCAAATGATATTTTTTTTTGGGGTTTTTTTTTTTTTTTGGTTTTTCGAGACAGGGTTTCTCTGTGTAGCCCTGGCTGTCCTGGAACTCACCTGTAGACCAGGCTGGCCTCGAACTCAGAAATCCACCTGTCTCTGTCTCCCAAGTGCTGGGATTAAAGGCACGCACCACCACTGCCCAGCCCAAATGATATTTTTAACCCCCCCACCCAGTGAAATGATCTTCTAAGAACTCACTTATATTTCAGGAATTAGGTTGAAGAAATCCAATTTTACTCTAAATAACTGGTTCGCATCATGAAGCATCTTCGGATACTGAGATGAGAAAGAACTTACTTCACTTAGTTCTGCAAAGGTCTTCTGATAAAGAGCCAATGTATTAACAACTTCTGTTCCATGTTTCTGCATTTATTTCCTTAAAATGCTTGAAAGAGATAACATGTGACATTAACTTAGAACCCTTATCTGGCCCAAATGCTGAGTCTCAATGCAGGGAACTATCCAGATACCATTGAGTAATACTGTCCAGTGCCTTCAATGACCTGATGGCCTGTGGTACAGGAGTCTGGTCAGTAAAATCTTCCTACCCTTAAGATGTCACTGATGACACTAGATCTGGAAGGGATAGCTCAGCTACATTGCATGTTCTAGGGCAGGCTCTTTGGAAATGGCATCTTTCACATTGTGATGAAGTGAGAATTATTCACAAATGGATACTATTTATGAATTCAACGTTATCCTACCACAGGTATTAGTAACAATCCTTTGGAGAATAAAGAACTCAAATGTAAAAGCAGAGAAAACTACCCAAGCAAATAGTCATGCTAATCTGACCTCTAGTGAAGATGCTTACCAGGTATCCATCCTTAAATGTATGTGCTTTTTGTGCAAATTCTATATAATGTCATCTCAGCTAAAATATCAACACAACACAAAATGTTTTCATATCTTTTCACTTGCTAATTTATTCTTTTCTTTTTAAAGTATTTACTTTTTTTTATCTTATATGTATGAGTGTTTGCCTATATGTGTGTGTTGCATCATGGGAATATCTGGTGCCTTTAGAGGATAGAATAAAATGTCAGAACCAGATCCCCTAAAACTGGAGTTGCACACAGTTGTGAGTCACTATTTGGCTTCTAGGAACCAAACCTAGATTTTTTGCAATAGCAATAAATGTGTATAAGATAAGCTGAGCCATCTCTTTAGCCCTCTTCACTGCTTATCTCAGTTAAATATTTTGGACATCAACTAAATCCAACTTCATATAAAGGTGTGTGTGTGTGTGTGTGTGTGTGTGTGTGTGTGTGTGTGTGTGTGTGTGTATGATGTCTCCACTAGGCACTCAGCCCTACCAACAAGTCAGGTTTGCATTAAGGCTCCTCTAATCAGCAAGTATATTAATTCTAGAGCAGTCAAGTCCCCAAGGAATAGAATAGCTGATGTATTCAAGCCTACACTGGGTTCAGTGGCTCAAATGAAGAAGAGCTCTTGAATATGTAAAGACTCTAACAATCCCGCCTAATTAATATGTACTATTAACAAAAAATGCAAAGTCCCATTGACATTTAACCACACAGATAAATTGAGATTTTTCTTTACCATTTTCTTGTTTTACAAGAATATGTGTGAACTCAAGTTAATGCCATTAGCATTAAATATTGTAGCTGAGCCAGCAGTCTTACATTACAAATTTGAGATCTTGAGTTGTTTTCTCATAGAGAGGTAAAAACAAAAGGAAAGGTTATTACTTCTAAATAACTTTGATGGTGTGCAATTCAATTCAATGCAGTATTTTCTAAACTCATCAATGTAAATCTGGATTCTCAAATATTTTAAAAGCAAATGTTATAAAATCTTTAAGTTCTCTTTCAAATCATTTTAAGGTACTATACTTATTTTCCTGGATCTTCGTAAGGTTATTTTGTTTTTGTCTTTGCTTTTTGGTAGATTATTCAATGATGGCTAAATGTCTTGAGCACCTACTGTGATCCAGATTTTTGATGTACATTAACACACAAATGTCCATCAATCTTCAAAGCCAGTGTTGTTATCTGATATTACAGTAAACATCACTTTGGTCAACAGTATTTAAATAATTTGTCCTGTTGGGGACTTCATCAACATATTCCACAAAATAAATCAAGAACACTGAAATTTTAGTAAATGAAAAATATGTAACACAAATTATAAAAAGAACCAATACTTTGGAATGGATTTGTTCACAAAAAATTGTTTTTTAAAAAATCCTTACTAAACAGCCCCTGGTGCTTACTAAGTGCATAAAGTGCTAGCAGCCTGTACAAGTGGGATGCCATGGACCAATTCTCTTTTCATAAGGAATTATCATTAAACAAGTACTGTTTACCAATGTGATAAGATATATAAGAAATTTTTAATAAATGCTCAATGCCTTTGGGGAAGCATTTGGAGCTCTGAATGCAAAGTAGAGTTGCTAGACTACAAAGAGGGAAAGGTCAAAGATGGGGAGGGTGAAAGCAGAGAATTTATCAGAGCACATGTGAGGCACACAGACGATTCCAAAGTTCCATTCAACTGAAGGGGGTGGGAAGATTATAGTATCACGTACACATTTTTTCTTTTTTTTTATTAGATATTTTCTTTACATTTCATATGTTATCTCCCTTCCCACCCACTCCCCAGGAAACCCTCTATCCCATTCACCCTCCCCCTGCTTCTATGAGGTTGCTCCCCCCACCCACCCACACACTCCTGCCTCCCCACCCTCAAATTCTCCCATACTGGGGCATCCATCAAGCTTTCACAGGACCAAGGTCCTCGCCTCCCATTGATGCTTGACAAAGCCATCCTCTGCTACATATGCTGCTGGAGCCATGGGTCCCTCCATGTGTACTCCTTGGTTGGTGGCTTAGTCCCTGGGAACTTGGGAGCTATGGTTGGTTGGTACACATACACATTTTTTAATTTCTTTCTTGATTCACCCTGTGAAACAACGACTTATCTATTGCTTAGGCAGATCTTGAACTTGTGTGCTCAACAGATCTTCACCCTTCAGCCTTCAGAGTAGCTGTGGTTACAGGTGTCTGCTGTCAGGCCTAAATTTATCACATATGTATTCTAAAAATGATTCTAACAAAAGGCTGATGGTTGCTAAGAGTTTAATCAGGAAGGAACAAGAGTAGAGTGATTTTAAGACTATTGAAGCAAACCATGACAGAAATGAGAGTGCTTATGAATGATGGGAACCAACTTGACACACAAACTAGAAGTTTCTGAAAAGGAAGAAAACTTCATTGATTTTGTTAACCAAATCAAAATGTATCCTTGAATGGTACTAGATAGAGTAGATCTTGATTGTCCCAAAGAACTTTGGGATCATGGTCTCCAAGAAGTCACTTTGGAAGATCACAAAGACAACTTGGAGATAGAGCATTATGAGAGGCCTTCAGGTCCCTGGAAGTGAGCTCTCACTGGGGATCCTAGAACTTTGCTCCTTTCTTTTCTCACTTCTTAGGCATTAGATGAATGATTTGCAAGATTGCAAGCAAATCTGCCTGGATGTGCTGCCTAACCACAGATCCAAACTAATGTAGAAAGCCAGTCATCAATTGAAAACAATGAATTTTGTTCTCTTTGGAGTTACATTGATCATCTCAATTACTTGTTATGATAAGAGGTCATGACAGGGAGCTTTGGATTTCTGTATTAGAAAAGAAGGTCCAGTAATCTGACTTGTCCATACATCCTGTGAGAGTTCATTTTAAATCATTCCTTTTAATAAATATTTAGATCTGGAATTGATGCTTCAAAGGACAGGAACTCATTGAACAGTATCATAAATTATACAACACAATGTAATTCATATTTTGGTGAGAGTATGAGACAGTGGCCCTTTTATTTCAATGCTTTTTATTTCTCTGATCTTTGTCAAATTTTGATGGCGATCTCCCCCACAAAGATTAGATAGTTTGAGAATCTTGCATTCTTTCATGACTGATTCTATCTCTCTCTTCCCTCCCTTCCTTCTGTCCTCCCTATTCTATTGGGTGCTGGATTTTGTTAGAGTGATTTAGAAAAGGCTTAAGTTTTTTTGTTGTAGAGATAGGGGTCTCTTTTGGTCACAGACATATTCCAGGTCATGACCACCTGTTGGTCATGCTTGAAATTTGCTCCATTTTTGGAATTCTGGTCAAATATTTGTGTGTGTATATGTGTGTCTTTGTGAGTACGCATGTGTGTATCTGTAAGTTCATGAGAGTGTTCATATGTGAGTGTTGTGAGAGTTTGCATGTGTATATGTACAAATATGTGTTAGTATATGTATTAATGTGTTTCCTCATGGGTATATGTGTATGCGTGTGTAAGAGTGTGTGACTCTGCCTGAGGGAATGTGTGTCTGTGTATCTCTCTGTGTGTTGATGTATGAATGTATGAGTTTTTGTATGAAAGAGTTAAGGTGTGTATGAGTTTATGTGTGAATGTTTGTGTTTGTGGAAGTGTTAGATGAATGTGTGAGAGTGTGTATGTATGAGTATGTGTCTGTGTGTTTTTTATATGTGAATGTTGGTGTGGATGTGAGTATGTGTCTGAGAGTTGACATGTGTGAGTGTGTGCATGAGTGTATGTGTGAGTTTATTATTACTGTGCTGTGTGGGTTTGCGCATGTGTGTGGATGTGTCAGAGTGTGATTGCGTGTGTGACTGTGAATGTGACATGTACACTTGTGTCTAAACAAACCTGTAGCTTGTCAGTTTGTCAGGGCTGGCTGGTCAGCACGCCCACAGGAGCTATTTGTCATGTTTCACTCATTACTGGGGTTATAGACTCATTCAGTTTCAAAAAGGTGATGGGATCAGAACTCAGCTCCTTATTCTTGGGCAGTATCCACTTTATCCATTGAACTCTATTCCCTACCTCCTGTCAAAGTCTTCTTTGATTCTAACATTGTCAATAACTTAAAAGATCTATTTGAGCCTTTTGAATTCAGAGAGAGAAATTTTGCTAACAACACTACAGAAATAAATTGGTCAGAGTAATATACACATGGCTAAAAGGAAACATATAAGTGATGGTCACTCTTAAACCACTAGTCACTGTTAACACTGTGAGCTGTTTCTGCTCTTATTTTTGTTTGTTGGTTTTGTTTTGTAGGATGCTGTTTTCTTCTACTCCATGTGGTATCTCCAAGTCATTGAATATTTGGCATTTGCCACTTTGATTTCTTGGCTTCTGAATTTATGACTTACACTAGTCCAGTTTATTCTTTGTAAATGCTTACATTTCTGAAAGCAAGGCATATTAGTCTCAAATATGATAGATAATCTTGATAGAACAATGAAAATTTTAGATCTAATACATTTCCTGGACTTATCAAAATTCAAAAGAAATGCTCTATATATGGGTGTCTTTCTCTAAATATAACTGCTTGGGTCTGTACCCATGTAACTGTTGAGGTAAGAGAGTGAACATGGCCCATATACATATTGTTCTGATTCTCTGATTGTCCTTTAGCTTATGTGTTCCAGTAAGTGCTCCTCCAGACTGCTTATTTCTAAGAAGCTTTGTCATCTTTTTGTCTTAAAATTATAGCACTTTCTGCTATATTGTTAGAAAGTATTAGCAAGATGGTAAGAAAATCGTCATTATTTCATGTACTTGCAGAAATGTAGATACTGTCCTTTACAATTAAAATGTCCTTAGACAAAAGTCATTTTTGAGAAGGAATTTTTATAATACATCCAGAATTAAGAAAATTTTATTTTTGTAAAAGTAACTTTAAAGTTCTAAAAGTCTGTAAGTCAACAAATTAGTTGCCATAGTAATAATATCTAAATCAGCATCTGTGTTTACAGAAAGTATCATGAGTTGCAAATGTTCTTTCTTAAGCTAGAGAAGGGTCATATACACTGCTTCTTCATGCGCATGATAGGTGGGGATCCCAGGCTCATAGAAAATTAGGAAGCAATAATTAGAAACATGCACTAGAATCTCACCCCAACAAACTTTCTACAACAGAGCACCTGCTGCAACCTTCCCTGCCCCTTCTGTCCCCATCTCCTCTGGATCCCCCACATCTCCCCCTTCTAAATTCCCTATTCCCCCTCATTGCTATACCTCAGCTTGAAACCCCAACAGGCTACTCTGCTAAGCCAGAGGCAATCCTGGAAGGAGAAGAAAAGTTAACTACAAATCTTCACCTCTCCTTCTGTTCCTCCAGATCCAATCACCCAGGCTCATTGCCAGCTCTATGGCACGATACCTGCTATGATTTCCCTTTCCCCTCTGACCCCATCCCCAATGGAACACAAAGATCTTCTTCAACTTTTCTTCCCCAAACTCATCCCATTATTCCAGCCTCCAACAGCAGCAGGCATTCCCAGGGAATATACCATCTGAATATTCTAGGGAAACATGTCCACAGAAATTTACTACCAGGGAACACACTCTCTGAAAATCAAAAGACAGGGAAACTATAGACCTAGTAGACATTTTAAACCAAGTAGACCTAATAGATATTTACAGAATATTTCAACAAACACAAAAGAATGTATCTCCTTCTCTGAACCTTGTGGAACTTTCTCCAAAACTGAATAAATACTCAGATACAAAGCAAATCTCAACAGATACAAGAAAATTGAAATAACTGCCTGTATCCTATCAGATTGCCACAGCTTAAAGCTAGATATTGACAACAGAAACAACAGAAAGATTAGAAACCCATGGAAACTGAACAACTCTCTACTAAACGAAAAATGTATCAACAGAGAAATTAAGAAGTAAATTAAGGTCTTTGTAGAATTCAATGAAAATAAATATACAGCAAAGCTAAACTTAGAGGACAAAATAAAAGGGGTTCTAAGAGGCAAGCTCATACCACTAAGTGCCTACAGAATAAAATTGGATAAATCTCATAACTAGCAACTTGAAAAAAGGCAGAAATCACACCCAAAATGAGTAGATTACAAGAAATAATGAAGCTTAGGACTAAAATCAATAAAATAGCAACAAAGAGAACAATACAAAGAATCAATGAAACTTAGAGTTTGTTCTTTGAGAAAAATCAACAAGATACACAAACCCTTATCCAAACTAACTAAAAGAAGAAGATAGATATCCAAATTAACAAAATCAGAAGCAAAACCTGTGATGCAACAACAGATAATGAGGAAGTCTAGAGAATCATAAGGACATACTATAAAAGTCTCTTCTCCACCAAATTAGAAAATCTAAAAGAAGTGAATAATTTTCTCTATATGTACTTCTCACCCAAGTTAAACTGAGATCAGATAAACAATTTAAATAGATCAATAAGCCCTACTGAAACAGAATCAGACATTAATAGTCTTCTAAGCATAAAAGCTCAGGACAAGATATTTTAGCACAGAATTTTACCAGATATTCAAAAAAGAGCTAATTACAATATAATACTTCTCAAATTATTACAAAATATAGAAACAGAGGGACCATTGCCCCATTATTTTTATGAGATCACAGTCACTCTGATATTAAAACTATATAAAGACTCAACAAGAAAGAGAATTACAGACCAATTTCCCTTATGAATAGGGATGCAAGAATACTCAGTAACATACTTGCAAACGAAATCCCAGAACACAGTAAAAAGATCATACACAATGATCAAGTAGGCTTAATCCCAGAGATTCAGGGATGGTTCAATATATGAAAATCAAAAAATATAATTCAATATATGAACAGACTGAACAAAAAAACTATACACACACACACACACACACACACACACACACACACACACACACACACAATCATTTCATTAGTTGCCAAAAAGATCTTTGAGAAAAGCCAACATCCTTTCATGATAAATCTCCTGGAGAGTTTAGGGATATGAAGGACATACCTAAGCAGAATGAAGGCAGTTTACAGTAAGTTCATAGCCAACATCAAGTTAAATGGAGAGAAACTCCAATCAATGCCACTAAAATCAGGACCAAGACTATATTATCCTTTCTTTTCATGTCTATTTGATATAGTTTTAAAGCTTTATCTAGAGCAATAAGACAACAGAGGAACATCAATAGGATACAGATTAGAAAAGAAGTCCCAGTATCCTTATACGCAGGTTATATGATAGTACCGTATAAATGATCCTAACAATTTCAGCAGGGAACTCCTACAGCTGATAAACACTTTCAGCAAAGTTACAAAGTAATTAACAAAAAATCAGTAGCTTGACTGCATACAAGTGACAAAGGGCCTGAGAAAGATACAAGGAAACAAAATCTATCATGATACTTTCAAATATTGTAAGGTATATTGAGATAACTCTCAGTAAGAAAGTGAAAGACTTTTATGATTAAAACAAACCTACAAGAAAAGAAAATTAAGAAGATATCAGAAGATGGAAAGATCTCCCACGCTCATGGAAGGTTAGAATTAACATAGTAAAAATGGCCAGCCTACCAAAAGCAATTCCCATCAAAATTTCAACACATTTTTTCCAGACGTTGAAATGACAATTCTTAGCTTCATATGAATACACACACACACACATACACACACACACACACACAAAACACCACCACCACCACCACAACAACAACAACAACAACAACAATAACAACAGAAACAAAGAAATGAAACAAAAAACAGGATAGCTAAAACAATCATGAACAATAAAAGAATTTCTACAGGGCTTGCCATTTTTAATTTCTATTCTTATTAGACAGGTTATCATGGAGTTGATCTGGTCTAGTCACCTTGAGAGGTATGTCATAGGTTTTTCAGATTACAGTCTCTTGCTCCTGGGGCACTTCTAGTTTCTGGAAAACTGAAAAACTCCTCAGGCAGTGAAGCATTTAGAATGCTGCTGTGTTTCCCTCTGTTCTTTAGAAGTTAATGAGTCATATAGAATTTTGAGAGGACAGTTGGTCTCAGACATTAATTTGTGTACCCTGTATAACTTGCAAGTGTCATAGTATCCTAGAAACTACTATTGTATTGATTCTGGCAACAGTCATTATATTCTGTTACTGATAAGGGTATAAAAAGTCTGATGGCTTACGATAAACTTGTCACAGCCTCAGTCTGACTATGACACCTCTAACCTGTACCTGTTCAAGACTCTTTTCTTTTTAAAAATTTTAATAAATAATTCATGTATCCACTTTATATCCCAATATCAGCCCCCATTTCAGTCTCCCCCTCTTGTTTCTTCTCTCCTCCTCCCCTTTTCCTCTGAGAGGGGGGAGCCCCAACTGGGTATCAATGACTACTCCACACCCCACTCATATCCCATCCAACCCCATCCCAGCTCATCAGTCACCACAGGACTAGGTATATCTTCTATCACTGATGCCAGACAAGGTATCCTAGTTAGGGAATGAGATTTACAGGCAGACAACAATTTCAGGAACATTCCCTGAACTGGCTGGTTTTGTGTCAACTTGACACAAGCTGGAGTTATCACAGAGAAAGGAGTTTCAGTTGAGAAAAAGTCTCCATGAGATCCAGCAGTAAGGCATTTTCTCAATTAGTGATCAAGGGGGGAGGGCCCCTTGTGAGTGGTATCATCTGTGGGCTGCTAGTCTTGGGCTCTATAAGAAAGCCAGCTGAGCAAGACAGGAGAAGCAAGCAAGCCAGTAACATCCCTCCATGGCCTCTGCATCAGCTCCTACTTCCTGACCTTCTTGAGTTCCAGTCCTGACTTCTTTTAGTGATGACCAGCAATGTAGAAGAGTAAGCTCAGTAAACCCTTTCCTTCCCCAACTTGCTTCTTGGTCATGTTTGTGCAGGAATAGAAACCCTGACTAAGTCAAATTGATACCAGCCTAGTGAGGTATTCCTGTGACAACCTGACCATGTTTTGGGGAGGACTGTGGAAGGACTTTGGAACTTTGAGCTAGAAGAGTCATTGGGATGTTAAGAGCCCTATGAGGTTTTCTGTAAGAGCTTGGAAGATAATGTTGAGAACAGTGCAGAAGATGGAGGCCTGGCTTGTGAAATTTCAGAGGGAAGACTAAAGACTCTTATCAGGGCCATTGCTAGTTTGATTTAAGATTCAGTGGTTTTGGTTAGCAGGGGCTGAAGAAATCAACTGTGATTAACAAGATACTAGAACTACTAAAGCAAAACCATTGTATTGCTGGGACTATTGATGCTGGTTAGCTGGAGCTAAGAAATTGGTGGTGATTAAGAAGAGACCAGCATCATTGAGATGACGTCTTCTGGGAAGTGTTTTCTGAGAGCACAAAGAGGCTGTGTTCCAGAGATAGCCAAGGTTGTACCTTGTGCTGTGACAGGACTTGGTAATATGTAAGAGTCTCCCAGGTGGTACTGGTTTTGAAGGCATGAAGGAGTCATGAAGAGTAGCTGAGGCCTGGGCACTGTGAGAGGCCACAGAAGGCCATTGGTGAAGGTCCAGCCTCTGTTGCAATTGATGGCCCAGGACTGAAGGGGTCATACAAAGGAAGTGAGGCTTGGCACCATGGTAAAGCCTAGGTGCAGTGGAAGACAGCAGTGTTTTGGAGATACCAGTACCGTGAGAAGACCACCAAGAACAGCAGCAGCAGTGGAGTACAGGCATCTGGAGCCTAGAAGACAAGGTGTGTGGTACAAAAGGCAGAGCTGAAGAAGTGAGTCAGGCCCTTGGAGGAATCCAGAAGATCATGAGTGGATCCTAGACATTGGACAGTTGGAGTTTGATTTGGCTTTTGATTGTGACTGTGGCCTGATTTTTTTTTCCCTTTTGAAGAAAGAAGGTATTTTAGTAGATCCCACAGTTAAGAGACTTTGAATTTTTAAAAGACTTTGAATTTTAAGAGATTGGATGTTTAAAAAGGACTGAAATGTTAATATGTAAGAATTTACAAAGACTGTGGGACTTTTAAAGTTATTTAGATCTTGGGGATGAATAAGAAAGTAAGGGTTGAGGCTTAATGGTGATGTGTTTGTGTGTCAAGTTGACAAGGGGTCAATTGTACTGGCTAGTTTCATACTAATTGTACTGGCTACCATCTGTGGACTGGTAGTCTTGGGTTCTATAAAAAAGCAGGCTGAGTAAGCCAGGAGAAGCAAGCCAGTAAATAACATACCTCCATGGTCTGTGCATCAGCTCCTGCTTCCTGAGCTGCCTGAGTTCCAGTCCTGATTTCCTTTTGTGATGAATGGCGATGTGGAAGAGTAAGCTGAATAAACCCTTTCCTCCCCAACTTGTTTCTTGGTCATGATGTTTGTGCAGGAATAGAAACCCTGACTAAGACAGTCCCCTTACAGTCTAGTTGTTGGGGGACCCACATGAAGACCAAGCTGCACATCTGCTACGTATATGTGGGGGGCCTAAGTCCAATACATACTCATTCTTTGGTTGGTGGTTCAGTCTCTGGGAGCTCACAGGGTCCAGGTTAGTTGGTTCTTCTGGGGTCTCTATTCTTTTTGGGTCCCCCAGTCCTTCCCTTGACTCTTCCACAAGACTCACTGAACTCCAACTAATGTTTGGCTGTGGGTCTCTACATCTGTTTTAGTCAGCTGTTGGATAGAGTCTCTCAGAGGACAGTTATGCTAGAATTCTGTTGGCAAACTTTACAGAGTATCCCTAATAGTGTCAGGGATTGGTTCTTTCCCATGGGATAGGACTCAACTTGGGCTAGTCATTGTTCGGCCATTCCCTTTGTCTCTGAACTATCTTTGGCCCTGCACATCTTGTAGGTAGGATACATCTTAGATCAAAGGTGTTTTGGGTGGGTTGTCTTTATTCCTGCCTGGCTATAAGAAGTAGACACTTTAGCATTCATATCCTACACTGCTAAGAGTTTTGGCTAGAATCATCCCCATAGATGCCCTTGATCCCCTTCACCATGCCCCAGGTCTCTTGCACTTCCTAGAGATGCCCTCCCCCTGCACACCACCTGTTTCCTTTCTCTCTCCTAGTCTCCCTATACCTGATCCCACCCTGCTATCCTCCCCATCTCATCACCCACCCAGTTCTATCCCCCATCTACCTCTGAGATCTATTTTGTTTCCCCTTCTGAGAAAGATTTAACCAGCCTCTCTTGAGTTCTTTTTGTTTATTGGCTTTTTGGGGGTCTTAGGATTATAGCAGGTTTATCCTGTGCTTTATGAGTGATATCCACTTATAAATAAGTACATTCCATGCATGTCTTTGTGGGTCTGGGTTACCTCACTCAGGATATTTTCTAGTCCCATCCATTTGCCTGAGACTTTCAAGGAAGAGCTAATACAAATACTCCTAAAACTATTCTACAAAATAGAAACAGAAGGAACAATGCCAAATTTATTCTATGAGGCCATAGTCATCCTGATAACCAAACCACATAAGTCTCAACAAAGAAAGAGAACTTCAGACCAATTTCTCTTATGAACAGTAATGTAAAAATACTCAATAAAATGCTCACACACCAAATCCAGGAACACATCAAAGACATCATCCATCAAGATTCCAGTGATGCAGGAATGATTCAATACATGAAAATCTATCAATATAATCCACCATATAAACAAAATGAAATTTAAAAAAAAAATCACATGATTTTCATATCAGATACTGAAAAAACTTCTGATAAAAACCAACACCTCTTCATTTTAAAAGTCTTGGAGAGATCAGAGATACAAGGTGCATACCTAAACACAATAAAGGAAATATACAACAATCCAATAACCAACATCAAGTTAAATGGAGAGAAACTTAAAGCAATTTCATTAAAATCAGGGACTAGACAAGGCTGCCCACTTTCTCCTTATCTACTCAAAATAATACCTGAAATCCTAGCTAGAGCAATAAGACTACTACAGGAAATCAAGGGGATACAAATTGGAAAAGAAGAAGTTGAAGTATCACTATGGGTAGATGGTATGATGGTATACATAAGTGACCCCAAATTTCTAACACAGAACTCTTGCAGCTGATAAATATCTTCAGCAAAGTGGCTGGATATAAAATAAACTCAAAGAAATCAGTAGCCCTCCTTTATACAAATGATAAATGGACTGAGAAAGAAATTAGGAAAACAACACCTTTCACAATAGCCACAAATAATATAAAATATTTTGGTGTAACTTTACCCAAGCAAATGAAAGACCTGTATGACAAAAACTTCAAGTCTCTGAAGAAAGAAACTGAAGATGTCAGAAGGTGGAAAGATCTCCCATGCTCATGGATCAGTAGTATTAACATGAAGATTCATTTCTTACTGGCCACAACAGATAACCTTGGTCTGGTTTAGTAAACACCCTGGAAAAGGGACCAAAAATATGGGAATTTAAGAAAAAAAAGAAAATGTTATGGTTAAATGGTGAGGAATTCCTGGGTTGTGGCACACACACAAGTACAATAAGGCAGGAAATCAATTCATTGGAGGTTTAAAAAATGAGACAGGCAATGTCAAAGGAGTGATGTTTATTTGGAGATGTTCTGTGTACTTTGCTACATGAACAAGTTAAAGCAGACATTATCAGTTGATGAAATTCCTGGAATTCATAGTAAACTTCAGTCTTCTTTCCCTGAAGAGGGATCTCTCTTCCCCAGAACTTGGTCCTGGCTAGAAAGAGTAATTCAGGAAGAATTAGATGTAAGGGGATCAGAAAAGATTCCTAGTGATGCTTTTCATCTTTGGAAAGAAATAAATCTGTAGTAAATACAAGTGACAGTTTAAATTAAAAATCAAAGTGATCAGGAAAAAATATAACTAACACTTGAAATAAAAGAAATATTAGAACCTGAAGATATATTATCTAATGTCTCTCTCTGTGGTCAGGTTTACAGTCTTCCTCCTTCTTGTGCTGAGTTTGTGCACGTGTGTGCACACAAGCACAACCTCCTGATTCAACTCCATCGACTTTCAATTCCTAACTATCAAGTACTGTTCCTGACAGAATGGAGAATTGTTTTCCCTGCTCTGCTTCATCTCTCACTGAAGTTATTATGGAGGTTTCTCATCCACTGACAAAAGAATTAATTCTTTCTAAGTTGAGGTACAGGTCTCTGATGCAAGAAGCTCTGCATCATGCCTGGGAGATGCAAGAGGGTATGAAGGATTCCTCTGCCTCTCTGTGAGTTACCTGCCTGATCCTAATAACCCAGTGCAGCAAGTTAGAAATAATAAACACTTCATTTAACACTCTTAAGGATCTTAAACAGGCTTGTGCTCAAAATGAGGTTGTTTCTCGTTTTACCTTGTCTCTCCTTGATTCTATATCTGGAGATGCTTTTGTTCCCTCTGATAGGAAGATCGTAACACAAAGGCTTGTTTTACTGTGGATGAATATTTATTGTGGAGGATTTGATTATACAGAAAGATGTCAGAACCAAGCTATTAGAAACAAACAAAATAATGTAGCCATAACATTTAAAATATTAGCAGGACACTGTATATATAATGATGCTCATTGAAAGATTACATATCCTACTGAGACTTATGAATAAATAAATCTTTTGGCACTTTAATCATGGTGTAAGTTACCCAATTCTGAAAGAAAAGCAGAGGAACTTCCTAAAGATAGAAAGGGACATAATGAGCCATCTTTTACAGGTGGTCAGTTGCTTGATGATTGATGGAGAGATAGGAATTATTATTGTCAAGCTACTGGCATATGATAATGCTAATGCTGCATGCTAGACTGCCATGTATTCCGTTTGAAATAAGAGAGATATTAATGATTGTGCTGATATTGGGCCTTCCTATACTAAAGTGTTAACACTGTCTGTGATCCTCAAAGGAAAGATGGTGCCTCAACTATGTTAAAAATTTGTTGCTTTAATCAGAGTTAAGAAATTTGTTTCCTTTTGCTTTTATTATACACTATATGGATGACATTCTGCTGAAAATCATAAAATGCTTAAAAAAAAACTGTTTGCAAAAGAAAAAATGAATTAACCCTTTAAGTTTGTACTCATCATGATTTAAAAAGGGGTTAAATTTTTATTGAATATTTCAAATAACTTAGCAATGATATTTGCTGTTATCCTTTTCAAGTTGATAATCATTTTTCTTCCACTAAACTTGCTGATTTTCCATCAAAACATACTACTCTGTTTCCATGAATTACTAAGCTTCAGGCCATATCCTCTGCAAAAGTATTCTTTGTAGATGCCACAAAAGATGGACAGTGTGCACTGCTTTCTAGAGATGCTTCAGTGATTTTTATTCAGGTGATTCTGTACAACAGGTGGAATTGTGCATGTTTTGCATTGCCTTACAGCATCACCCTCAACCTCTAAACTTACAGTCTGATTCACAATATGCAGTTCTGGCAACTCAGCATCTAAACACAGTACAGGTCACCTAATAAGACACCTCTATTCATGATTTATTAGAATTAATCCAACAGGAATTACAGACACAAGAGAACCCAGTTTATTTTGGCCATATTCAGTCACATTCTAAACTTCCAAGACCTTTGTCTGAGGGAAATGCAAAGGTTAGAGTTAGGTACCTTTTAACACTGTCTCTTTTTCTAGGACCTAACAATCTAAAGGAAGTATGAGAATCTCATGCACCCTTTCATCAAAATACTCTAGCTTTGAAACAGTAACTAACGACAAAGAAGATTCACTTGATAGTTAAAGAATGTCCTTCATGTATAAAAGCTAATATAATGCCTCTACACTCTTATGTTTGACTCCCTGAGGATTACTGCCAAATCGTATTTGTCCCATGGATGTTACTCATGTCCCTAGTTTGGGGATGCTGAAATCTGTTCATGTCATTGCGAACACATTCTTTGCTCATTTTTGCTGTTCCTCTCTCAGGAGAAGCAGTTTAGGATGTTATTACCTTTTTCCTCAGAGTTTTGCAATTTTGGGTTCCTGTAAAATGTTAAAAACTGGCAATGCTCCTGCATACACTATCAAGCCTTTTCAGAACATTTTCCAACAGGTTGATATAACCCACATTACAGGCATTCCATATAACACTCAATGGTCACCTTTTTATGGAAAAGCTAATGGATAGCTTAAGTGTTATTTTAAAACAAAAGGAGGTGGAGAGGGGTAAATGGCTATTCCTCAAAATGTTTTCTATTTTATATACTTTAATTTTTTAAAAAATTGGGCAAGTATGGCCTTACATTGCAGAAAATTTTTGGCCCCTCTAAAACAAATTGGGGTCATGGTACTTTGAAGAATTGTTATATCAGGTCAATAGAATGATCAGTTTCCAATAATTCATTGAAGTCATGGCTGTTTGTGTTTTTTCCTCAGGGTGCTGAAAAAACATTGTGAGTACCTGAAAGACTGACTCAACCTGTAAAAATGGACAAAGATGTTCCAAGATGTGTACATAGGCTACATCTGAAGAAAAGAAAGTGAAAAGAGTGTGACATGGAGCCATGAAGGACAGTCTCTCTACAAACAATGACACAGATGAAGAAACTAGAGACTGCACGAAAAGAGTTTGCAAAATATCAGAGAAGGAGTGTGACTGCTGAATAGCTGCCTCATGCTATTTGTCCCTGTTGAATGCATCTGTTACTGTGGAAACAAACTTGGCTTATGTGCCTGATCCTCCTGTGCTTCATTTTGTTAATTGGGAAAAGAATAACATTCCTGTTATTGTCAATGGCTCTCAGATCTTGTGTGCCCCCATTGCCGATTATATTGTTCCCTGGGCAAAGATAGTCACATGATAATTTATGTGTTGATGTCCAGGCCTTGCATGATAAAATATTAACTATTCAGCATTCAAAGTTAGATGAATTACCCTCCTCCATTGCTGTGCAAAACCTAGCAAGGATTTTGGGCCATTATTTTTCTGTCTCTAATTGGACTTCTAAACTGTGATCCATAGGAATGTCTCTGAGAATTTGTTGTTGTTGTTGTTGGTGGTGGTGGTGGTGGTGGTGGTGGTGGTGGTGGTGGTGGTGGTGGTTACACTGGGAAGCAATACAGCCTTAAGTTTAATTTGCTACTCTATGCTTCAAAGATTTATGTGCATTCTCTGAAATTAAAGAATAAAAAAGGAGGAATTGCAGAGAATCATAGAGTTGACCTGGTCTTGGTTCCTTGAGAGGCACGCATCATGGGTTTTTCAGGTTAGAGTCTGTGGCTTCTGGTGCACTGGGTGCCTTCTAGTTCCTGAGAAAGCAAGGTACTCCTCAGGCAGTGAATTATTCAGGCTGTCTCTGTGTTTCTTAGAAGTCAGTGGGGCATATAGAAATTTGAGAGGACAATTGTTCTCAGACATTAATCGTATGTACCTTATGTGGCTTATAAATGTTATAGTATTTTGACAACTACTTATGTATTGATCCTGGCAACTACTATTATATTCTGTTACTGATAAAGGTATAATAGGTCTGATTGCTTGAAATAAACTTGTCACAATCTTGCTATGATCCCTCCAAACCTTTTCCTGTTCCTGTTTCTGTTCAACATTAATTTCTCACTGGCCATATCAGGTAATCTCGGCTCAAGAAATAAATGCTGGTAATTACAGTACTACAAAGCTATAACAATAAAATCAACATGGTATTGGCATAAAAACGAACACATTGAACAACAGAATCAAATTGAAGACCCAGAAGTAAATCTAAACACCTATGGACATCTGATTTTCATAAATAAGCCAGAAACACACACTGGAAATAAAACAATATTTTCAACAAATGGTGCTGGTCAAACTGGATATTTGCATATATAATAATGCAAATAGATCCATATCTATCAGCCTACACAAAACTCAATTCCAAGTGCTTCAAATCCCCAACTTAAGGCCAGATACACTGAATCTGATAGAAGAGAAAGTGGTGGAAATATTGTCCCAATTGTCACTCGGGATCATGTGTGTGTGTGTGTGTGTGTGTGTGTGTGTGTGTGTGTGTGTGCACGCACGCACACGTGCGCACATATATGTAAATTCCATATATAAAACATATAACTAGTTCTTCCTATTAGTATATATCTTGCAGTGAAAACATAGGCTGTTACGTTATCATGTATAAAAACAATTATTTCTAAAAATATCATTTACTTATGTATCCTATATCCTAGAAAGTATGTTTCTCAGCAAGAAACAAAAGTGTGGCACTAGTGTGTTTCATATTTCAGAAAACTGTGCCCTCTTTTCACACTTCGTGTCATATAACTGTTAGGGCACAGCTGACTCCATTTTATCTTTACTACTTAAACATAATGTTAGAATTTGATTTATTTCTACATTTTTTATGTTGTTTTTTTTTTCTGTCCTATGTCATCAGCTGAAGGTCAACTTTTCTTTTTTTAACATGTTCTTCTGTAATCTTGTGATTCATGAGTCATAAATTGTTTCCATTGTTTCATGGTATGGTACAGGAACCATCTGACCGTAACATTTAGATTTTCCATGATCATAAAGATAACTGCAAAATTCTACTTCCATAATCACTTGCAGTCGGGCAGTGGTGGCGCACGCCTTTAATCCCAGCACTTGGGAGGCAGAGGCAGGTGGCTTTCTGAGTTCGAGGCCAGCCTGGTCTATAGAGTGAGTTCCAGGACAGCCAGGGCTACACAGAGAAACCCTGTCTCAAAAAAAGAAGAAAAAAAAAAACCAAAAAAAAAAAAACATAATCACTTGTTCACTTGTTACAAAGAATTACCCCTGCTTGGGCCAGATTATCCTCCTACCAAGAGAGATGCAAGTTTGACTCAGATGTAAATAATCTTTTTTGTCTATGTAATTAACATATTTATAGAAGAACAAATAAAAGAGATGATTTTAATATGGCTACAAAGGACTTTCTTAGTCACAGACTCCATTGCCATGACAAATATCATAAAAATATATGTGGTGATAAAGGGTCCATTTTGCTTATATATTTGGGTCACTATCTTTGAGGAAAGATGAGGCCATCCTTCCATGGCTTCCTCAGCTGCCTCCTCCTCCTCCTCCTCCTCCTCCTCCTCCTCCTCCTCCTCCTCCTCCTCCTCCTCTTTCTCCTCCTCCTCCTTCTTTAATTTATTTATTCTTTTATATTGATTATTTTATTTATTTATATTTCAAATGTTATCACCCTTCCCAGTTTCCCCTCCACAAATCCCATATCCCCTCCCCCCGCTTCTATGAGGATGCTCCCTCACTCACCCAACCCACTCCCACCTCAGTGCCCAAAAAATCCACAAGAGAATTCCTACAGCAGATAACTTCAGCAAAGTGGCTGGGTATAAAATAAACTGAAAAAAAATCAGTAGCTTTCCTCTACTCAAAGGATAAATGGGTTGAGAAAAAAAATTAGGGAAATGACACCCTTCACAATGGTCACAAATAATACAAAATATCTTGGTGTGACTCTAACCAAGCAAGTGAAAGATCTATGTGACAAGAACTTCAAGTTTCTGAAGAAAGAAAACAAAGAAGACCTCAGAAGGTGGAAAGATCTCCCATGTTCATGGATTGGCAGGATTAACAGAGTAAAACTGGCCCTCTTACAAAAACATTCTATAGATCCTGGGGTTTTTTAAAACACCATAACAATAACCAGTTTTGGGGTTTGTTTTGTTGTGTTTTTAGCTATGAGTATGTTTCCCACACTGTCAGGAAGACCCTTGCTTGGCAAGCTTGGCTTCCCATTGCTTTCTGATTACACATCAGAACATATCATATCTCATTCCATACCTACTAAAACTAATTCCCTCAACTACCATTAATCATTTCAGTAAAACAAAAGAAAAAGATGAGAAATTCAATGAAGAACAACATACCTGCAAACATCTACAAAATAGTCAAACACATTAACTAAAGATGCTGAGCTTAGTTTATATTTTTCTTATGAAATATAAATTGTATTTTTCTGTGATATAACCAAATGATTAACAACTAAATATAAATAATCCAGCACAGACACCCTACAGACTTAGATACAAGGAAGATACACTTGTAGAATATTAAATTTTTGTGCAAATAGCCACCACATTCTATTTAAATATGCACATCAGACTATACAAGCCACAATTGAACATTACTTCTTTAAATATTATAATAATTTAAAATAGATATTATAATAATTTAAAATAATTATAGAAAACCAAATACAATTATAAACATAATTGGCATTTAATGTACATTAATGAATTTTATAAATTTCCCCTTTCTATTCTTCTTTATTATTTTTTTATTCAAATTGTAGCTTTTAACTACAATGAATCGAGTGTATTAGTTCTAGATTACCAGTCCCAAAGATTCAGAGAAGAAGAATAGTATGACCTACTGTGTAATACTGCATGACTCAGAAATAAAAGTTACAGGCCACGGATCTTGTATGTTTCATTTAGACTTATGTCTCCAAGTCTAGAAAAGATTCTGAGCCTCACAAGGGCTCCATGATGTCAGCTCCATGGATGAATGCATAAAGCTTGCACCACTGAAGTTATTGCAAGGCCTTAATAAGTAAGGTACCAGAATAATGTCTGGCACATAGCAAATGCCCGGTGAGAGGCAGCTGTTGCTATGTTTGTTCACTGAAAATCACTGGCCCAGAACTAAAGACTAGAGCTGCGAATAACAGATTCGTCGCTTATAATGTGATCCCAGATGGACTAAGCAAATTATTCAGTCTCACATCCTGTCCTTCATTCTCAGTCAGATGGACACAGATCTTCTTTACATCCTACAGTTATTTTGTACATATTTAGCATTGATGTAGAATAAAATTTCATATTTAAAATGTTTAATTCAGAGGAGTTTCTACATTCCCCTGGTATGCTATCATGACATACTAATCCTAGAATATTGTCATGATCCCCTAAAGAAATGCTATACTCAGTAACGTTCTTTTTTGATGTTTCCTGCCCCTGAGATTTAAAATATACTAATTTACATTAGTGTTTTATAGTCTCAATTATCTTATAGTACAGCTTTAACCCTGCCTTTATAGAATACCCATATTGAGAATTTACTGAAAATGTAGCCATATAGCATATGATTTGGTGATTGGCCACTTTCCTGGTATAATGCTCTTTTTCTTAGATTATCCAAGATTTATTACTGCCTCTGCTGTACTGGTGATTCATTGCTATTTATGACAAAATAATATTCCATAATATAGACATAGCATGTTTTAAGCCTAGTCCCAGAAATGTGTTACTTCTCTTAGATATGATAGGGAGTGAGGTTCTAAAGATCTCCAAACATTAACAGGCCATTGACAATGCTCTTGGTTACTCTCCAGAAATTGCTAGCAAGACCCTATTGCTGACAATACAATATATTAGTGTCATAGTCGACTGCATTCTTAAAGAAATGTGTGTGTGTGTGTGTGTGTGTGTGTGTGTGTGTGTGTGTGTGTGTGTGTGTGTTGTGTGTTGGCCTCTTTAAGACAGAGTCTTATGTTACTCATCTAGGCAATGAAATTGGTATGTAGCTGAGGATTACCTTGAGCTTCTGATCCTTTTTGTATCTATTTTCCAAGTTCTGGGATTACAGGAATAAGCCACCATTCTTCCTGACTAAACTTATTGTTTTGTGAATCTTTCCAAGTTTTTTCCAGTGAGTTATAACTATGTTCCCACAGAAATATTCCAACTTTTCTATATTTTTCCTAATGAACATATGTAATTTTCTGGACATATTCTAATTATTTTATACCTACCATAATAATCTTAGTAGGTAAAACTCAGTAGGTAAAACTTAGTAGGTATCTCTGTGTAGTTTGAGTTGCCTTATTCTAGTGACTAAGGTTGATTATATCTTCTGTGTATATTGGCTGGTGATTTCTGCATCTTTTCTGGATAAAGGTCTATTCAAGTCTTTTCCAGTTTCAGTAACTGTCAACTGTGCCATTTTATGCTCCCACCAACAATATGGGAGGGTTCCAACTTCTCTACACCCTGTCTAATGCTTGTTGTACATAGTCATCTCAGACATCAAACTGGTTGAGGTTGTGAATTGGCTTCTCAGTATGGGCTTGATAGATAATGTTGAGTATCTTTTGCTGTTCATTTGTTTTTGTTTTTGGGTTTTGTTTTGTTTTTTTGAGGAAAAATCATCCAAATCTTTCCCATTTTTCTAGCCATATAAAAAATTATATGGCTTTTATTATTCTTATACTTTATACTCTAAATTCACTGTAATTTATTTAAACTCTAATGCATACTATTCTCATAATTGTGTATAAATTATAAATTTTCTTGGTATCATAGTTTCCTCATCAATCACAATAAGATTCTATTACCAATATCAGTGTCTACATGAAGATTACCTTCAGATAAACCATTATAACAGCAACAGAAGCATTATATATAGTCAGGAAATGAAATTCAAGTCCAAAATGCCTCATTAACTGTTGAAAGTAGCAATGGTATCATTAGAATTCTGTAGTTGGAGATTTGATACAGCAGCCAGAGAAATAAAAATCACTATAACTATGCTTAGAATTCTGTCAAAAATAGTTGTAGAACATTTTAAGTTGGGGTGTTACCCTCAAGAGACTCATCACTTTATGTGATAATTACAGAAATGCAATAAAACATGAAATGCCATAAGGAAGTGAAAACATTTACAAAAGGAAAGTGATTACAAAATAAGACTAAGTCTTAAATGATATTTACAACAATTATTTAGCATGCATCATTATGTGGCTTTATATGCATTTTACATGGTTTAGTGCTCCACAAATATATCTGGGTAAGAGGACAAATAATGCCAAGTATATTTAATAAAGCTTCAAGAAATGGCAATATTTTTATTTACTTAAAATTATATGTAGGACACATATATGCATGAATGTACATACACACACACACACACACACACACACACACAACTTAAATAAAGTTGTTGTTTCACTTGAGCTGACAATGCTTCCCAATACTAGGCATGTTAAAATCTCTATTTGATTTGTTTTCAGTGTAGTCCAAGAATATATATTTTGGGATTATTATGAATATTAGGATATATATATATATATATATATATATATATATATATATATATATTCCCAAGATTCAAGATAGATCTGACTTGAAGGCATCCTCTCTGCAGTGAAACTTTTATAGTGCCAGAAATTACTATTTAATCTGCCGAGAGAGGAACGAGGGATGTACTCAGTCCTAGGCAGGTGTGATGCCTATGAACCATAGCAATGTCAAGCATAGGAAGAGATCTCTAAAGGTACAATAGTGCCACTTATAGCTGAGCAGTAACCACAGTTGCCTAATTGGACTTAAGACCCACTTAATAAGAGAAAAATAGGGTATAGTAATAGAAACATAGACAATCACCATGGCTAGATGTTAGAAAAGAACCTATTACTGTCAATTTACTAGATCAGCAAAATACTTAACCGCATTCTAGAAATCATCCTTATAACCACAGATAAGTGTAGCTCTCATCTCTCCTCAAAGAAGCTTCTCTTACAGCAAATGAACTCCATTAAAGAAAATCACAACTGGTTGTAATGTAGAGAACAACTGATCATGGGAACTTCAGACCCTACAGATACATCTACAACATAACTCTTATACCTAAATATCAGGTAAAATCTCAGGTATAAGAAGCAGGGGACCAGAAAGTTGGTTGTAAGGGTGTGTATTTTTATTTCACCACAGAGGTTGTAATCCATCATCCGGGAAAGTCAGGGCAGGAATTCAAGGCAGAAGCCTAGAATATAGAACAGAAGCAGAGACCATGGAGTAATGCAACTCACTCAGCTTGCTCAGCCTCTTTCTTACACAACTTCAGACCATCCGATCACAGGTGGTACAGCCACTCAGTAGACTATTCCCTCCAACATGAATCATTAATGTAAAAAATGGCCAACAGTTTTAACCATAGGCTAGTGTTATAGAGCATTTCTCAATTGTGGTTTTCTCTTCTCAGATATATCTAGGTTTGTGTTTAACAGAAAAAAGTCAAACAGCACTGGTTCCAACCCTATAGAAAGCACTATGGACAACTAATGATTGCAGAGAGAGAGATAATTAGTCTTTCCCAGGGATGAGCTTGATAAATGGTTATCCAATGCAGTGGTCAGTCCTGAAATAATATACACCCAAGCCATACTAAATGGACCCAGTATGTATTATGTATGTATATATTTACAAATTTATATAAATATATATGTAAAAACAATAAGAGAAAAAGATCAATTTAAGAGTGAGTGAGGAGGTATGGTAGCTTTGGAGGAAGAGAAATGGGAAATGGAATGTGTTGGAGAGAGAAAAGGGGAAAGGGAAAATTCATGCAATTATATTTTAATTTAAAATTTTAATAAGTTAAAAATAGAAATAACAGGGCCTGAAACACTAACTTCTTAAGAACCTCACTGTAACACAGTGGATCTTCCCCAAGGACAAGATTCTAATACAACATAGGTCAAATCTGAACTCACTACTATAAACTGTAGCCAGTGAAGATAAAGTGACTTAATCACCCATCAAAAAAACGCTGCAAATTATGTCATTCCACTTGAATATCAATATGATGAAGAAGTAATGCAATTACATGTAAAGAAGTGTTAATCCAGCAACATGACTGCTCTGGCAAAGAATCACATCTAAAGAACTAGGTCTGTGTGATCAGGCTAGAAAATCAGACATTCCCTTAGTACACATCTTTAATCCCTATGGCTGGAACATAGACATTCCCTTAGTTCACACCTTTAGTCCCAAACAATGAAGGTAAAGTTAGTCTGGAGACATCTATTTGAGCAGCCTACAAATTGACAAATCAGAGAAAGACTGGAAAGAATGAGTCATAGATAGGATGGAACCAACTCTCAAAAGAACAGGACAGGAAAGAGAAGCTATTTAAAAAGACAGCACAGAAAAGAAGGTGACTTAAGAGAGCAGCACAGAGAGAGCGGGAGGAGGAGGCAGTTTTACTGAGACAGTTTTACAGAGAAAGGATACAAGAGAAGACAGGATGATCTGGAGAATGAGAAGGAGCCAGAAGATTAGAACATACTGCCACAGTTAGTTTGAGGTTAAGCAGAGCAAAGCCTCAGAGGAGCTAGGAGAAGTCAGTTTAAATCAGTCATCTTGGAGATGAGTTTGAGCAAGAAGAGTTGTCTTGAACCAGCTAGCAGACTTCAGAAAGAACTAGAAAGGATGAGCTTATTCAGTAGTAAGCCTCTGAGACAACAATTTTATCAGGCAAATAAAAGTTACATTTACAATTACTCACTTAGCTTCATATTATGTCTTTTCTCTTTCTTTCTTTCTTTCTTTCTTTCTTTTCTTTTTTTTTTTTTTTTTTTTTTTTGGCAGTTCATTGCCAACATTATTTTTTTCATTTTTATTTTTTGATATTTTATTTACATTTCAAATGTTTTGCCCTTCCCAGGTCTCCACTTTGGAAACCCCCTTCCCCCTGCCTTTATAAGGGTATTCCCCCACCCACCCACCCGCCCACCCACTCCCATCTTTCCACCTTGACATTCCCCTATACTGGGGCCTCTAACACCCTCAGGGCCAAGGGATTCTCCTCCCCCTGATGACCAATAAGGCCCTCCTCTGCCACATATGTGGTCCAAACCATGGGTCCCTCGATGTGTATTCTTTGGTTGGTGGTCCAGTCTCCAGGAGCACTGGAGGATCAGGCCAGTTGACACTGTTGCTCCCTCCATTGGGCTGCAAACTCCCTCAGCTCCTTCAGACCCTTCTCCAACTCCTCCATCTGGGACCTCACACTCAGTCCAATGGTTACTGTGAAGTGAAATTTGGGTATTCTTAACTTTTGGGCAAATATCCACTTATCAGTGAGTACATACCATGTTTGTTCTTTTGAGACTGAGTTACCTTGCTCAGATTGATATTTTCAAGTTCCATCCATTTCGCTGCGAATTTCATGAAGTCATTGTTTTTAATAGCTCAGTAGTACTCCATAGTGTAAATGTACCACATTTTCTGTATCCATTCCTCTGATGAGGGACATCTGGGTTGTTTTCAGCTTCTGGCTATTATAAATGAGGCTGCACCAGGCAGTGGTGGTGCACGCCTTTAATCCCAGCACTTGGGAGGCAGAGGTAGGTGGATTTCTGATTTCGAGGCCAGCCTGGTCTACAGTGAGTTCCACGACAGCCAGGGCTACACAGAGAAACCCTGTCTCAAAAAACAATCAATCAATCAATCAATCAATCAATCAATCAATAAATAAATAAATAACATTGCTATGAACATTGTGACGTATGTGTCCTTGTTATATGTTGGAACACCTTTTGGCTATATGCCCAGGAGTGTTATAGCTGGGTCCTCAGGTAGAACTGTTTCTATTTTTCTGAGGAACCACCAGACTTATTTCCAAAGTAGTTGTACCAGCTTGCAATCCCACCAGCAATGGAGGAGTGTTCCTCTTTCTCCACATCCTCTCCAGCATCTGCTGTCAACTGAGTTTTTTATCTTGGCCATTCTGACTGGTGTAAGGTGGAATCTCAGGGTCCTTTTCATTTGCATTTCCCTGATGACTAAGGATGTTGAACATTTCTTTAAGTGATTCTCAGACATTCAAGATTCCTCAGTTGAGAATTCTCTGTTTAGCTTTGTACCTCATTTTTTAATAGTGTTATTTAGTTCCCAGGAGTCTAACTTCTTGAGTTCTTTGTATATTTTGGATGTTAGTCCTCTATCAAATGTAGGGTTGGTAAAGATCTTTTCCTAATCTGTGGATTGTCATTTTGTCCTATGCTTGAAAGAAAGAATATATAATTATATTTATTTTCTGGGTGAAAAACTGAGATTCAAAATATATGATGCCTGGCCTAAGGTTATGAAATGAGCCAGTGGCAAATCTCTTAAGTATTCTGACTCTTGAGCCTGGGTTTAGTTCAATGTTTTATGCTCTGTTTTCAGACATACACCTTACAACTGTTATTTTCAAGGAAGTGGAGACTTCATATTATTTTTTCTCTTTCCCTAGGACCTTTGCTGGGAGTTGAGGTATAACTGGAATAGTGGAGTTCATGCTTATAGTAAATCAAAATGCTGAGGAACAGAGATAAGGTTTGAATTCAAGCTTATAAGCAGTACTGTTTATTCATGGAGTCAGCAATCTAAGAAAGTAGATTAACACTGAAGAAAGCCATCTTCCATCTCCTTTCCATTTATAACACTTTTATAGGCAGTGAACACATAGTAAATTAAACATTCCAAATTTTATTCTGGTCAGGTGGTCAGAGGGCTCTGAGATTCATGGTGCTGAGGCTTCTTTCCTTACCACCCCCATCTCCTGCCCTTTACCTCCACTATTGTCCCTCTGTGCTGATGAGTTTGCATGTCCCAATGACTCTGGTCCTTGTTCCTCTCATGACATCACATGTTCTATTTAAAATGCAAACATGCAGATTGCTCTTTATAATATGAAGCACAAACATGCCCTTCTAATATAGAATATGATAATGTCCCATCTGGCTTATATGCTGCCTGTCATTCCCTACTGCCAGTGCTATCTCTTATATGTGTATGATCTATATAATATGAAATATGGTATCATCCATTTGTTAGTGTAGCTTTATATCAGTAAGGGAACTATCTGGTATAAACCTCTATATATCAAAGTAGGCTGCCTTACTTTCATTCTCTGTTGAGGAAATGAAGCAATTTCAGAGAGAAAGGGTATATTTGATATGTAGTTTCAGATCCATCACGAGAGGGAAGTCAAGGTAACAGAAACTTTAAATAGCTCATTACACCCACAGTCAAGAGCAAAGAATAATGTTTTAAGGCATATGAGCTCATTACTCAGCTCTTTTTTTTTCATTTTTACACACTTTGATGTCCATCCCATGCCAACCACATTCATAGTAGATCTCTCACCTCAATTAACCTAACTAAAATAACCCTTGCATGCCCATAGCTCAACCTAAAATGAAAAATTTCTCACTGTCCCTTTTTATGTGACTCCACATATATTAAATTAACAATCAAACTATCCATCACATACACCATATGTAACATCAAGCAGTTATACGAAAAAATTGTTTAAAAAGTCAAACTAGGGAGGTTTCTCTGAGGTTGAAAGGCACAGTAGACAAGGAATGAATAGACAGAACAAAATTGGAAAAGGTTCTGGGTTTTTTAATCAGAAATAATTTTATGATTTGTTTTAAAATTTATTAAATATAAACAATTTGTTATGTCCCATGAAAGCAATATGATTTTTTATAGATAAGATGCTGGTAATATCTTCTCTCTTGTTATATCAGTCAAATTTTTCCTATCTTCATTGTTAGGTATCACTCGTGAGGTTTGGTGTGATACAGTGATTATTATTTCAAAATAAAATATTCCTGCATCTGAAAAAGATATTGTAAACCACATATAAATAGGAAACGTGGTTAGAAGGCATTCAGGTTGTGATGGCTACAATGCTTGAGAACCATTTGTCCATAACTTTCCCAATTAACTCACATTTGGAAGGGCTGGCCCAATTATTTCATTTTGTTTTGTCTTTCAGAAAGAGTCTCATGATGAAGCTCAGGAAGGTCTCAAGTTCATAATTCGCCTGCTTCATCTTCCCAAATGCTAGGAGTACTAGCGAATGCTACCACATACAGCTCAGCTTCACTTTGATTCCTAGATTGAGGATGTCCCCATTGTTTCTAAACAATTTTCTCTGAAGATATTCAATTTAACCATCTAGTGATTTGATCTTGTTTTTTTTTTTTTTTTCTTTCTTGATGCTGAAGTGGAATCTAGTCTGGATCCTATGATCTGACCCAAGGTTAAGGGGAGACAAATAACAAATATTAGGGCATTAAAAAAAAATCAGTTCTTTTTTTTTATTACTTTTCGATACTTTATTTACATTTTCAATGTTTCCCTCTTTCTAGGTCTCCTCTTTAGAAACCACCTATCCCCTCCCACTCCCCCACCTCTATGAGGGAATTCCACCTCCCACCCACCTGCCCACCCACTCCCTTATTCCCACCTTGACATTCCCCTTTACTGGGGTCTCTCCTCCCCCCTGATGGCCAACAATCCCCTCCTCTGCCACAAATGTGGACTGAAACATGGGTTCCTCCATGTGTATTTTTGGTTGGTGGTCCAGCCTCCAGGAGGAACAGACAGGGGTCATGGCAGTTGACACTGTTGCTCCCTCCATGGGGCTACAGACTCCCTCATCTCCTTCAGTCACTTCTCCAACTCCTCCATCTGGGACCTCACTCTCAGTCCAGCAGTTAATGTAAAGTGAAACTTGGATATTCTGAACTTTTGGGCTAATATCCACTTATCAGTGAGTACATACCATGTTCATTCTTTTATGACTGAGTTATCTCACTCAGGATGATATTTTCAAGTTCCATCCGTTTGTCTGCAAATTTCATGAAGTCATTGTTTTTAATAGCTGAGTAGTACTACATTGTGTAAATGTACCACATTTTCTGTATCCATTCCTCTGATGAGGGACATCTGGGTTGTTTCCAGCTTCTGGCTATTATAAATATGGCTGCTATGAACATAGTGGAGCATGTGTCTTTATTACATGTTGGAGCTTCTTCTGAGTATATGCCCAGGAGTGGTATAGCTGGGTCCTCAGGTAGTATTATGTCCATTTTTCTGAGGGTCTGCCACACTGATTTCCCGAGTGGTTGTACCAGCTTTCAATCCTACCAACAATGGAGGAGTGATCCTCTTTCTCCACATCCTTGCCAGCATCTGCTGTCACCTGAGTTTTTGATATTAGCCATTCTGACTGGTATGAGGTGGAATCTCAGAGTTGTTTTGATTTGCATTTCCCTGATGACTAAGGATGTTGAGCATTTCTTTAGGTGCTTCTTGGCCCTGCGAATTTCCTCAGTTGAGAATTCTCTGTTTAGCTCTGTTCCCCATTTTTTGATGGGGTTATTTGGTTTTCTGGAGTCTAACTTCTTGAGTTCTTTGTATATGTTGGATATTAGTCCTCTATTGGATGTAGGATTGGTAAAGATCTTTTCCCAATCTGTTGGTTGCTGTTTTGTCCTATTGACAGTGTCCTTTGCCTTACAGAAGCTCTCTAATTTCATGAGGTCCCATTCATCAATTCTTGATCTTAGAGCATAAGCCATTGGTGTTCTGTTCAGGAACTATTCCCCTGTACCCCTGTGTTCAAGGCTTTTCCCCACTTTCTTTTCTATTAGCTTCAGTGTATCTGGTTTTATGTGGAGGTCCTTGATCCACTTGGACTTGAGATTTGTACAGGGAGATAGGAATGGATCAATTTGCATTCTTCTACATGCAAAGCGCCAGTTGAACCAGCACCATTTATTGAAAATGCTGTCTTTTTTCCACTGGATGGCTTTAGCTCCTTTGTCAAAGATCAAGTGACCATAGGTGTGTGAGTTCATTTCTGGATCTTCAATTCTATTCCATTGGTCTACCTGCCTGTCACTGTATCAATACCATGGAGTTTTTTATCACTACTGCTCTGTAGTACAGCTTGAGGTCAGGAATGCTGATTCCCCCAGAAGTACTTTTGTTGTTGAGAATAGCTTTTGCCATCCTGGGTTTTTTGTTGATCCAAATGAATTTGAGAATTACTCTTTCTAAGTCTATGAAGAATTGAGTTGGAATTTTGATGGGGATTGCATTGAATCTGTAGATTGCTTTCTGCAGGATGGCCTTTTAACTATATTAATCCTGCCAATCCATGAGCATGGGTGATCTTTCCATCTTCTGAGGTCTTCTTCGATTTCTTTCTTCGGAGACTTGAAGTTCTTGTCATACAGATCTTTCACTTGTTTGGGTAGAGTCACACCAATATACTTTCTATTGTTTGTGACAATTGTGAAGGGTGTCATTTCCCTAATTTCTTTCTCACCCTGTTTAGCCTTTGAGTATAGGAGGGCTACTGATTTGTTTGAGTTAATTTTATATCTGGCCACTTTGCTGAAGTTGTTTATCAGCTGTAGTTCTCTGGTAGAGTTTTTCAGGTCACTTAACTATAACGATCATATCATCTGCAAAGAGTGATAATTTGATTTCTTCCTTACCAATTTGTATCCCTTTAACCTCCTTTTGTTGTCTAACTGCTCTAGCTAGAACTTCAATTACTCTATTGAATAGAGAGGGAGAG
>CM052702.1:26317986-26334846 GCA_028551405.1 Uromys caudimaculatus | reverse complement strand
GTCTACTCCCTGATTTTAGTGGGATTGCTTCGAGTTTCTCTCCATTTAGTTTGATGTTGGCTACTGGTTTGCTGTATATTGCTTTTACTATGTTTAGGTGTGGGCCTTGAATTCCTAATCTTTCCAGGACTTTTATCATGAAGGGATGTTGAATGTTGTCAAATGCTTTTTCAGCATCTAATGAAATGACCATGTGGTTTTTTTCTTTGAGTTTGTTTATATAGTGGATTATATTGATGGGTTTCGGGGTATTCAACCATCCCTGCATCCCTGGGATGAAGCCTATTTGATCATGATGAATGATCGTTTTAATGTGTTCTTGGATTTGGTTTGCGAGAATTTTCTTGAGTATTTTTGCATTGATATTCATAAGGGAAATTGGTCTGAAGTTTTCTTTCTTTGTTGGGTCTTTGTGAGGTTTTGGTATCAGTGTAACTGTTGCCTCATAGAAGGAATTGGGTAGTGTTCCTTCTGTTTCTATTTTGTGGAATAGATTGAAGAGTATTGGTATTAGGTCTTCTTTGAAGATCTGATAGAATTCTGTAGTGAACCCATCTGGTCCTGGACTGTTTTTGGTTGGGAGACTATTAATGACTGCTTCGATTTTTTTAGGCATTATGGGACTGTTTAGATGGTTTTTCTGATCCTGATGGTATTTGCTATCTGTCTAGAAAATTGTCCATTTCATCCATATTTTGCAGTTTTGTTGAGTATAGGCTTTTGTAGTAGGATCTGATGATTTTTTGAATTTCCTCAGAATCTGTTGTTATGTCTCCATTTTCATTTGTAATTTTGTTAATTTGGATCCTGTCTCTGTGCCCTCTGTTTAGTCTGGCTAAGGGTTTATCTATGTTGTTGATTTTCTCAAAGAACCAACTCTTGGCTTTGTTGATCCTTTGTATAGTCCTTTTAGTTTCTACTTGACTGATTTCAGCCCTGACTTTGATTATTTCCTGCCTTCTACTCCTCTTGGGTGCATTAGCTTCTTTTTGTTCTAGAGCATTCAGGTGTGCTGTTAAGCTGCTAGTGTATGCTCTCTCCAGTTTCTTTTTGGAGACCCTCAAAACTATGAGATTTCCTCTTATCCTTGCTTTCATTGTGTCCCATAAGTTTGGGTATGTTGTATTTTCATTTTCATTAAATTCTAGGAAGTCTTTAATTTCTTTCTTTATTTCTTCCTTGACCAAGTTATCATAGAGTAGAGAATTGTTCAGCTTCCATGTGTATGTGGTTTTTCTGTTGTTATTGTTGCCATTGAAGACCAACCTTAATCCGTAGTGATCTGATAGGAGGCATGGGATTATTTCAATCTTCTTGTATCTGTTGAGGTTCGTTTTGTGACCAATTATATGGTCAGTTTTGAAGAAGGTACCATGAGGTGCTGAGAAGAAGGTATATCCTTTTGATTTAGGATGAAATGTTCTATAGATATCTACTAAATCCATTTGGTTCATAACATCTGTTAGTTTCACTCTGTCTCTATTCAGTTTGTGTTTCCTAGATCTGTCCATTGATGATAATGGGGTATTGAAGTCACCTACTATTGTTGTGTGAGGCGGAATGTGTGCTTTGAGCTTTAGTAATGTTTCTTTTTTGAATGTGGGTGCCCTTGCATTTGGAGCATAGATGTTCAGGATTGAGAGTTCTTCTTGGTAGGTTTTTCCTTTGATGAGTATGAAGTGTCCTTCCTTAACTTTTTTGATGACTTTTGGGTGATAGTTGATTTTATCCAATATTAGTATGGCTACTCCAGCCTGTTTCTTGGGACCATTTGCCTGGAAAATTGTTTTCTAGCCCTTTACTCTGAGGTAGTGTTTGTCTTTATCATGGAGATGTGTTTCTTGAATGCAGCAAAATTCTGGGTCCTCTTTATGGATCCAGTCTGTCAGTCTATGTCTTTTTATTGGGGAATTGAGTCCATTAATGTTAAGAGATATTAAGGAATAGTGATTGTTGGTTCCTGTTATTTTCGATGTTATTTTTACTTTTATGTGGCTATCTTCTTTTGAGTTTGTTGAAAGATTACTTTCTTGCTTTTTCTAAATATCCAAAATGTATAAAGAACTTTTAAAAAGTGGACTTCAGAAAAATAACCCAATTAAAAAATGGGATACATATCTAAACAGAGAATTATCAAAAAAGAAAACTCAAATGGCTGAGAATCACTTTTAAGATGTTCAATATCCTTACTCAGCAGGAAAATGAAAATCAAACCAACTTTTATATTTCATCTTAAAGCAATTAAAATGGCCAACATCTACAAAACAAATGACTTTGTGCTAGTGAGCATGTGGAATAAGAGGGATAGATGAATCTCCATTGCTTTTGGGAGTACAAACTTTTATAGCTACTGTGGCAATTGATATGGTGGCTCCTCAGGAAGGTTGAACCAGCTTACCTCCAGATCCGAATGCACCATTTTTAGGTATATATACACAATGAATGCTTTATGGTACTACAGAACCACTTGGTCAAACATGCTCAATTTCTCTATTCATAATAGCCAAATTTGGAAACACAGTAGATGTCCATCCATGGCTGAATGGGTAAAAAAAGTGAGGCACAGTTACAAAATGCAATAACTACTTATCCATTAAAAAATGAAATTAGGTGGAGCTAGGAAATAATCATCTTGAGTGAGATAACATAGAGCCAGAAAGGGAAATATGGTAATATCATTACTGATATATGAGTATTAGCTGTTACATCATTGATAGACAAGCTGCAGTCCATATAACCACAGATGTTAGATATAGAATAATGACATGTAGGCAAAGGATGGATCTTTCTAAGAAGGAATAATAGAATACATGGTTATTGACCTATGGGTGGCAGAGCTGAAACTGGAGAACTAAATAGAAAGAGAAAGGAAAAATGGGACAAAGGAGAGAATATGGGGAAAGAAATATAAAAACTAAAGATCATTTGAGGGGTAGTATGGAAACTTAATACAGTAGAATTTTCCTAAAATAGATACATATATGAAGTCAATCTAAATGTAATCACCAAATAACAGGTGAGGCAGAGCCCCGACTGAATATCTTTTGTCGCCAAATAATGTGTCCAGTACCAGAAATCAGTTGCATCAGTGCAGTTATTGGCAAAATTGGGCCCATGGAAAACCCTAACCATGCCAGACTATTGCAAAGGCTATTAGCTACTCTTGACAAACTTACATTAGCACCTACATAACTAATTTAACACGGGGAAGTTGAGCTGGTGCCTACATAGAGCCTTCACCTCTATCAACTAATGTTCTGGTACTGAAAGGTACTATCCACAGTACCAAACAAGAAAGGTAAACAACCTATCTATAACCCTTTGATATACAATAATGATTTGGTGAGGTAGTGGCACAAAACTTGTTGAAGTATCCATCCAATATCTAAATGGATTTTAGGTCTACTCCATGTGATGGAACCCATATTCAAGACTGCCCAACATAGCCATGAACTTGAGACTAGATAGACTGTGGACATAGAGGAAAACCAAATACTTCTGTTCTGCTAAAGGAATGGAGAAGCAAAATGACTCCTAATGACATTCTGTTATACATCAGTGCCTTGATCAGCTATCATCAGAGATGCTTCCTCCCATAGTAGACGGGAAAAAAAGAGTCATAACCAAACAATGTACACAGTGTGAGGCACCTTGGAACACTCAGTACTACATGGGATATCTCCACCATTCTTTCCCTCAGGGCCCAGTTAATCCTGCAGAAGAAGAGGAGGAAAGATTATAAGAGGCAGAGAGGGGATAGAAGACACTAAGGAAAAAACATCTAAAAAATAGCAAGGCAGATACACATGTGAATTTCCAGAGGCTGATGCAGCAGACACAGGCTGCATAGAACTGAGAGAAGAAGTGAACACATATACCCATTCATAACACAGAAGCTTGGTCTAATTTATAATCAATTGTACATAAAAGTTAGTTTTCTCCAAAGGAGTCTTACTAGAGAAACAAACTACTCTTAAACCTGACTCCATGCTCAACATTAGATGGCCAAGACACATTAATACATTGGTATCTTTGGACGTTCTTTGTCTCAGAATTTTATGTGAGAACATTTTTTTTTTAACTTCAGAGGTCCTTGTATGTACACTATGGCTTATGGTTTTGTGTTTTTTATGGGATTCCCATTGTGCCTGTGTGTGTGTGTGTGTGTCTGTCTGTCTGTCTGTCTGTGTGCACTTATATGCATTTCTCATGCTTTTCTTTCAGCTGCATTTCTTCTTTCTGTTTTGTCATATTCTGACTGTTTTCTTTTGTTTTTTTTTTTTTCACTTCTTTTTATTTTTATTTTTTAAATGGCTATTTAGTTTCTAACAAGGAAAGGGTATGGATCTGGTTTGGAAAAGGGGTGGTAAGGAACTGGGAGGAGTTGGGATAGAATATCTTTTATGAAAAAACTATTTTAACCAACATTTTTAAAACGTATCTTCACTCTATAGAATGCCCATAGACCACAATCACAAGCCTCTATACAGAGACCACAAAACATAACCAAGAAGGGTAAATATTTAGGGAAAATTCACTTAAAATTAGTCAACTACATCACAAAGCCCATTCCAGTGTGCATGACAGTTAAAACTTTAGGAAACCATGAAACCTGGATGGAAATGCACAATCAACAGGGAGGTGGGAGACCAGCTTTTCTCGGTAGATCAGTTTGTCTCTGCATGTTCCAGGCAGTTCTGCTGGTCTGAAAATGTCTCTTAGTAATCCTTCCTTGGTGAAGCCTGGGCCTAAGGAATATGTTCAGCAACTTCATAGAGCTATTTTGTTACTTCCTGAGCTTAAAGAGCTTTTCTGCAGGATAGAATGTTCCTCCTCACTTTAGAACAACCTGCACCTATTGAGCTTCACTCAAAGATGGAATATTTTATATCAGAGACAATTGGTACACTACGAGAGTGTACTTCATACAGATATCTGTGACTGTGGATAAAAATATGCTTGTATGTGTACAGATATGCTTCCATATTAAAGGAATTTTATACTTTAAGTATATACATTATAATGATACTTTACAGTGTATTCAATTTATTTAAAATGAGTACTCTTTGATGGGGAATTAAATAGAACTGTTAATGATTCGACTTCCTTTGCCCCGTGGCATATGGGGAATTAAATAGAACTGTTAATGATTCGACTTCCTTTGCCCTGTGGCATACATGTCAAGCTATGTGTGTTTGTGTCATGGTATTTGCAAGTGTACCCTTGTCTTCTGTGTGTACCCATAGTAGACTTTTAGTAGGCAAAGGTGGCCTGAGTTGAGCTTTATAGGACAATGAATAATTTAGAACTAATATATATATTCTACTAAGCCCTTTTATAGCTATGGGCCATGATTTTCCTAGAGTGCTGGCCTAAGTCAACTTGCATTATTGAAAAGATTAAAGCTAATTGACCCTGAGGTCACATTTCTCGACTGAATTCAAGGAAGTCAATTTTCCTCTGAGCAATTTTATGAGGCACAGTGGCACAATAGTCTGAACTAGACAACCTTGGTCTGCCTCACTTACCATTTTCTAATTTATTCTGTTGTATAATCTTAAAAGTTTAATCATCTTTTTCAGAAAGGGTTCCATTAACACCTATAGTCATTCATTACAATTATCATGTTTGACCTTCAAAAACAGGGCATTCCAATTTCATAGGCAAACACAGAATGTAATTTTACACTTGAAAATAATGTCAGGAACTATCCTGGAAGAGAAACCAGATGATATTTTATCCACCAAAGCCCAGTGCTTTACAGTAGAATCATAAATGTGCTTTGGCACATCTAGAAAATTTTGAAGGTTTGATCCTGCAGATTAACATATTGAAACAGTTATTAGCTTTGGTCTGACAGCTACACATATCAGTTCAAGATTTATTAAGAATAATTGCTATAAAGAGCAGTTATTAAAAGTGTAATATGTATGATTGTTGTGGCCATCACTTCTTTTCCTTCCTTAGGCTTTGATAAAATACATCGTTTAGCTTTCATGAAACTAGAATCATATTTTTGATAAACATGGTTTCTGAACTTGGACTGATATCTGTATGCATTTGCTAATCACTGTAAGTCTTTCTTCTGTATGTTTGGAAGCAAGTTAGCTCTGGAAGGTTCTGACCAACAGACTGTCAAACATAAGACATGAAGAAAAAAAAAATAGGTGGTGGTGGTAGTCATGTCCAGCTTAGGAAGCTTAGGGCTCTGAAAAAGGAGGTAAAGATAATGTCACAGGTTATTAGTAATGAAGATATAATTGGAGTTAGTTTCAGATGGATCAGCTCAGGCCATCTTTTAAAAAAGGATGTAAAGCATAACAAGTGGTTGTAATCTCTCTAGCTGGATCACTTAAACTTCATGGATTTTTTCAACGGAAGAGCAGATGTAGAGCACTGTGACTCCTTCTTCGAGTAAACATTTCCATTTTGAAAGTTAGATCTGAGGAAAGAACCATTTTCATAACTGTCTGATTAAAGCAAGTTGTATTTAGGACTATCCAGTTGGCAACCTCTCCTAAAGTCATAATTTCATAGGGCAGCCTTTCATTGGCTTTTGAGGTCCCTTTTATGGGGAAGGCTTAGAGATGTAAAACAAAACAAAACAAAACAAAACAAAACAAAACAAAACAAAACAGCTATTGAGATAATTGGTTGTTAGCATCTGGACAGAAGAGTAGGTAACTCAGGGCTCAAGGCTGCCTGTGGGGTACATAAAAGTGATTGTAGCACTGAGGACATAAAATGGGGAAATCAGGGCTCAAAGCTTCCCGTGGGGTAGATAAGTGCAAGAATCCATCCTGTGTAGTGAGAGTCATCACAATATCTTAGAAGACACATTTGTGTAAAGCAAAAGGGCAATTTTATGTCACACGTTCAGGAGTTTAGCAAGGCAAAGGGTGAGCATACAACATAGAGTTACAACTTCAGTGTTTGTTGAAAACCATATTTTGCAGGCTCTTTTAGGCTTAGGAAATGGAAACGTATGCTTATAAGGTTATAAGGTTAATAACAATGTATGACAGTGTGGCCTCTTCACAATAATGTGGCTCCTACTTCACAATGCATAAAGCCATACACATATGTACAGATATAGAGATAGATGTATTGTCATGTCTTATAAATCTACACATAAAACACAAATTGTTGGTTAATTGGGCTTCTAAAAAACTTCCCACTCCTGATGGAGAGAAAGAAATACATGTTATATATTGATTACTGTATTACCATTACAGCACCTAGTGTAGTCAAACGACTGTCTTGCACTATGAAAGCTTTAAATGAGTAAAAATTACACTTCTATCATTGCTAAAAAGAAGGCATGCTAACTTGGCTTTCTATTGCTTGCTCAGTTCTGCTGAAAACCCCTTTTTCCTATCATGGGAGACATAAGACTTATAAGGCTGTCCCCCATAAAAGACACCTGCACTTCTGAAACTGCTTTCTGAATTTTTGTAGTGAGAATATTGAGTTCTTTAAAACACACATACACACACACACACAAACACACCACAGAGAGAGAGAGAGAGAGAGAGAGAGAGAGAGAGAGAGAGAGAGAGAGAGAGAGAGAGAGATGTTACAGGTATATGTTTTTGGTTTAATCCCAGGTGTGGGATAGGAGACAACTTTAGACTGTCCAGCAGTTGACTATGATATGCCTGGTACAGGGGCATGATTTTGACAGCTGCAGCTAGTTCATTCAAGTGTATAATGTTTGTAATTCTGGGGACTCTTGAAAGAGTATAGACATGCTAGAGCCACAAGAGGGGCTGCAGCTGCTGCTGTTCTTCCTGCTCCTGCTGCTGCAGCTGCAGCTGCTGCTACTGTGGGCTGGTTGCTATTGCTATAATTTATTGCAATTTGTCAAGCCATTGTGCACAAAGAGACAACAAGAAGAAATTGTATATTCTAATGGTAATGATCAAACTTATCCCAAGGAACTCAAAACCCCTAATCAGCAAAAAGTAGTCTAATAATATCAATGCTCCCTTTTCCCTTTAGCCTTTATTCTCTCTTACCTAGTGTTGGGGCATTGGAATGGTGGAAGAGAGTGGGTTAAGGGTAGAAAAAAAGAAACCACAAAACAGGGAAAAAAGCCTGTTATAAGTGGTAACCAAAGTGGGGCTAGACAGAATGGGAAATTTTATTTCAAATGGCATAGAGGAAACAACAGGGGAAGAAGGGATGGATATTCAGTTTCAAGAAGTCAGCAAAAAGTTTATTGCAGCTGCTATCCTGTCATATCCCCTCTTTCCTCCCGGAGAGGAAATAAAAGGCTCGTATGCATTGACTAGAGAGTGGGAGTTTCCCTCAGGAGGAAAAAAGGAAAGAAATTATGCTAGAAGGCAGATCACAGCCCTGCCAGGCACTCTGCACTTCTTGGTGGGTGGGGAGCTGGATGTGCGGCTGGGAACGGAAGAGGTTGTAGAGGGTGACAAGGTAAAAGAAAAGCTGAAACACATTTTGAAAGAAAGGGTTAATCTCAAACCAACTGTGCCACCAGAGATAGAGGAATGGTGGCCTGGGATTATAAAATCATCATCAATTTTCTCAGTAATTTTACACCACAAGCCTGCTCACGATTCTGAGGAGATAGGGTGGCATCCTATAGAAATGCTAGGTCTAAGTCATTTCAAAGAGTTCATGATTTCCTACGGCATACACTCACCTTATGTAAAACAAATTCTAAGTAACTGGGCTACTCAAAATAGAATTATTCCCCAAGACAGGAAGAGACTGGTATAAGCTGTGTTAGAGGCTGGTCAGCAGTTACAATGGTTAACATAGTAGAAGAAAGCTGTGAATATTGAACAGCAAAACAGACCAAGGAGAAATGAACATTGTCAAAGATCAGTTGCTGGATGAATGGTTGTACTCTGACCTTGAAGAATAATTTCCATTTGATGATGCTACTGCTTTAAGGGACAAAGTTGAGGAGACTGGGAAATGGTCCACCTCATTTATTAAACTTATACAAGGCTCTGGTAAAGCTTTCACTGATTTTTTTTTTAAAGATTGATCTCAGCTGTAAACAAAGGTCTATCAGAGCCTGACTTAAGGCAGATGTTGACAGAGAATGTTGCTTCTAAGGATGAAAATATAAAAGAGTCATTAGACTATTAAAGGCTTAGACAGGGACAATGGACAAGGACATAAGGAATAAAACTGATTTTTACTTTCACAAGTATCATGTTAACATCATAGAACAAGTTATTGCTAAATGTCCCCAATATCAAAATGCCTGGTACTTAAATTTCACGAAAGTCGGTTATTTACAAAGAGACTGTGACCAAAGGTCACTAAAGGTCTCAGATCTCAAAATGGCTGGTGCATTAACTGTGAGCAATATTCTGCTTTCTGCTGGAAAAAATGAGTGTTCCTTTCCTAGGAGCAATGGTTTTCATAAATAATGGGCAGAATGAGTGCCTAGGCTTCCTGGGGTATGCAAATGTCATGCCAAGGGATACCATTGGACTAATGAGTGAAGGTCCAAGAGATATAGTCTAGTCAATTTATTGAGACCAGGAAATGAAATTAGAAGCTTAGCAACTTGAGTCCCTGCAGCGGAAATTATGAGGTGTTTCCCTCTTATCAACCAGGTAAATAACAAGCAGGCAGAAAAACCACAATTAAATACTGCTGATCTCATGCACACTACTACGGGCAGTAATGTTCTAGGCTTGGGCATAGATAAACCTCTTACACTATCCCCAAAATTCAACGTTATAAAATAATTACTGGACTTTATAGTATTTTGCTCTTAGAGAGAATAGGGATGATCTTTCAAAGGAGATCTTTAGAAGGTTAACTGACTTCCCAAGGATTCATTTTGCACCCAGGAATTTTAGATGAGGAGTCCAAATGAGAAATTAAAATTATGACATTTAGTAAAAAAAAGAGAGATGAAAGTTAACACAGGTGATAGAATTGCTTAATAAAAGAGCTTCTGGGGGAATCACCATCTCTGACTTAAAGCTGTACTACAGAGCAATAGTGATAAAGCTTCATGTTATTGGTGCAGAGACAGAGAGGTCAATCAATATAATAGAATTTAAGACCAAGAAATAAACCCACACACCTATTGACACTTTTAGATATTCAACAAAGAATCCAAAAGCATACAATGCAAAAAAGAAAGAAAGAAAGAAAGAAAGAAAGAAAGAAAGAAAGAAAGAAAGAAAGAAAGAAAGAAGAAAAGAAAGCATCTTCAACAAATTGTGCTGGTCTAACTGGTGGTCTGCTTGTAGAAGAATGCAAATTTATTCATATATATTACACTGCACAAAGCTCAAGTCCAATTGGATCAAGTACCTCAACATAAAATCAGATACACTGAATCTAATAGAAGTGAAAGTCAGAAATAGCCTCAAACACATTGGCATAGGGGAAAATTTCCTGGACAGAACACCAATGGCTCGGGCTCTAAAATCAACAGTGGACAAATGAGACCTCATGAAACTGAAAAGTTTCTGTAAGACAAAGGATACTGTCAATACAACAAAATGTCAACCTACAGATTGGGAAAAGATCTTTACTAACACTACATCTGATAGAGGGCTATTGTCCAATATATATAAAGAACTCAAGAAGTTATATTCCACACACACACACACACACAAAAAAAAAACAATTTTAAAAATGGGATACAAAGCTAAACAGAATTGTCAACAGACAAATCTCAAATAGCTGTAAAGCCCATAAAGAAATGTTCAACATTTTTACTCATCAGGGAAGTGTAAAGCAAAAGAACCCTGGGGTTTTTACCTTATACCAATCAGAATAAGTAAGATCAAAAATCAAAGTGACCGCACATTCTGCTGAGGATTTGGAGAAAGAGGAACATTCCTCCATTGCTGGTGTGAGTGCAAACTAGTACAACCACTCTGGAAATCAATCTGTGGTTCCTCAGAAAATTGGGAATAGTTCTACTGGAAGAACCAGCTATACCACTCCTGGACATATACCCAAAAGATACTGTACTATACCTCAAGGACACATACTCCATTATGTTCATAGCAGCCTTATTCTCAATAGCCAGAAGATGGAAATAACCCAGATGTCCCTGAACCAAAGAATGGATAGAAAGGATTCCAGGACTCAATTGAGATGACCTTATCTAAAATGCCCAAAAGTGTGGAGATAAAACCTGAAGAGAACACCTCCAGTAGAGGAGAGATGCAGTCACTAACCTACCCATACATTATACATACAACTATTAAAAATAAGGACATCATGAATTTTCCAGGCAAATGGCCAGAACTAGAAAATACTATCCTGAGTCAGGTAACCCAGACCCAAAGGGTCATGTACAGTATGTACTCATTGATAAATGGATATTAGCCAAAAAGTACAGAGTACCTATGATACAACCCACAGACCTTAAGAAGTTTAACAAGAAGGAAAGCCCAAGTGATGATGCTTCAATCCTACTTAGAAGAGGGAACAAAATAATCAGGGGAGGCAGAAGGAGGGAGGGACCTAATGGAAGGAGGGAGGGGGAGAGGAAAGGGGGCAGGATCCAGTATCAGGGGAGATAGGAGATAAACCCAGAGGGCCAGGAGAATGAATGGAAATATGCAGTGGCAGGGGCGGGGATAGGGGGAACCTCTAGAAAGTTCCAGAGACCTAGTATGTGACATACTCCTAGGACTCAATGAAAATGATCTTAGCCAAAATGTGCAACAGTGGTGAGATAGAACCTGAAGAAACCAACTCCAGTAGATAGACAAGGCTTCCAGTGGATACATGGGGCACTAATCTAGCCTCAAAATATATGACCCAGAGTTGTTCCTGTCTAAAAGAAATGCAGAGACAAAATAGGAGCAGAGATTGAAGGAAAGACCATCCACTGACTGGCCTAACGTGGGATCCATCCCAAGGGTGGACATCAAACCCAAATACTGATACTATTACGATGCCACGTTTTGCTTGCAGATAGGAGCCTATTATGGCTGTCCTCTGAGAGGCTCTACAAGCAGATCTCTGAGACGGATGCAGATACTTGCAGCCAAATATTGGACTGAGGTCAGGAACCCCTATGGAAGAGTTAGAGGGAGGACTGAAGTAACAGCAACCCCATAGGAAGACCAAAAGTATCAACTAACCTGGATCCCTGGGATAGAGACTAAGCCACCAACCACAGAGCATACATGGGCTGGACTGTGACCCCAGGTACATATGTAGCAGAGGATTACCTTGTCTGGCCTCAGTGGGAGAGGATGTGCCTAATCCTGTTGAGACTTGATACCCCAGGGAAGTGGGATGGTGGGTATACCATCTCAGATGCAAAGGGGAGGGGAGAGGGGGTAAAGAACTGTTAGAGGGTAGACCAGGAAGGAGGGGCAGCATTTGGAATATAAATAAATGAAGCAATTTAAAAACAAAGAATTGATTAGCTGATACTCTTTCCCTACATCAAAGGCAAAAATCACTCCAGTAGAAAGAACAGGAGGGTTGGGGAAAACTGGAAACAGAAACAATATGTTCTGGCAAACAGCGGTCAATGATCATAGGCCAAAAGTAAACCTGCAAGTAAATGGTGATGAAATAGAGATTTGGTGGATACAGGAAGTGATGTAACAGTGAGTGCTGTCTAAAGGTACCACAAACAATCATGATCTAGGTGAGCTTGAGCAAACTTTCCATCTTCTGTACCATCCAACAGGGGTCTCTGGGGAGTGGGGCATCTGCAGTTTTCACACAGCAAACGTGTACCTAGGTCTCAATACCGTCTACCTTGAAGACTGTGGGAGCAGTCAACAGCACCAGGAAGGGTCTCTTTTATCTGGCTTCCAGCGATTGTGCCTGATGTCTCTTTACATAGATCCTGTCACCAGTCTGGAGACGGTGAGGGATCTCTGGCATCCCTGGAGCATCTAAGGCAAACAGTTTGGGCCAAATCTCATGCTGTGGGATACCTCCTGGGAGAGTCCAGTGTACACCAAAGGAGTTGGGGTACCACACAGGATCTCAAAAGGGGTCAGGTTAAAATGGTGGGAGGTGTTCTGAGCTCAGAACAGGGCCAAGGGGAGGGCACCACCCAGTCCGAGTCAGCCTCCAAGATCAATTTAGTTACGGTCTCTCTCTCTCTTTTTTTTCCCTACCTGTCCTGAGCTTTGGGGACAGTACTCACAATGAAGTTTCCAATCTGTCCCTAGTACTTTTGCCACCCCTGGCTTTCACCTGAGAGACAAAAACAAAACCATTGTCTTATCCACTTGCCTTGGGCACTCCAAACCTCAGGGAAATTTCCTCTAATATCTTCTTGGATACCATGGCAGCTGTTTCCTGCTTGGTGGGGAATGCCTCAACCCATCTAGAGAAAGTAGCTATGAACACCTGAAGGTATTTGTCACCAGATTTTCCTGGCTTAACTTCTGTAAATTCGACCTCTCAATATACTCTAGGCTGTTCCCCCTAGGTCTTTTGCCCTGTTTATTCTTGGCTGCATAAACATTCATTTGCTGGCATATCTTACACTGTTCTACTATCTTTCTGGCCCAAAACCTGAGTCTTATTATATATACTCTAGGTCCCTTAACTGCTTGGACAAGTTTTTTATCCCCTAAATGAATCCATCTGTGCATTTGGTCTGTTAAGTCTTTTGCTTGTTTTCTGGGGAGCATAATTTTCTTTCTTGTGTGCCATTTCCCTTTCTTCTCTAGGTGATAGTTGATAGGGTGACTAGCAATCTGAGTCCTTTCTTCTTCAGTGTATTCTATATGAGGCCACCCCTTAATTCAGCCCCATTTCCCAACAGGTGTTTCTTGTAGGCCCATAATCAGGATAGGCTCCTGCATAGCCACTTCTCGAGCCACTAGATCTGCCTGGTTATTGCCCTGGGCCACTGACTTTCTTCATTCCTGATATCCTGGGAATGAATAATACTCATGGTTACTGGCTTCATTGAGACATCTAAGATATCCAAGATTTCTTGTTTGTTTCCTCTGGTGTGAGCAGTCCTCTCTCTTAGCATATAGTTCTGTGGTCATAGGATGTGGCAAAGGCATACCTGTTATCCATGTAGATGTCGATTTTCTTGCAGCCTCCAAGTTCTAAGGTCTTGGTGGAGGCAGTTAGCTCCACTTCTTGCATCGACATGTCAGGGGGTAGAGGTTTTGCCCAGATGACATTTGTGCTGTCCATCACAGCAGCACCTGCTTGTCTCTGACATTTATGGAGAAAACTGCTCCCATCTGTAAACCAGGTAGCCTCAGCTTTTGGTGGGGATCAGTCGGAGGGGTCTCTCCTTTTGGGCCAGCTAGTTGTGGCCCATCAGGCAGGAAATGTATCTGGGCCCCCATTTTGGAGAGTATGTCTCGCCCCAACAGAGGAGTAGGGACAGTCTGGGGTGACCTTAAATGAATGGGATACCCGAGCCATCCCTACATCCACTGTTCTTCAGGTAGTCCATGAATACATTTTGGTACCAATGGCTTCTTGGACACAAGATCTTTTCTTGGAAACGGGGCCATTGGCTTGGAGGACCGAGTGTTGAGCCACTGTGTCCACCAAGAATTGGGTGGGTTTCTCCTCCACTCTCAGAGTTACCCTGGGTTCAGGGAGAAGGTCTCCCCTAATCACTGTCTTCACTCAGGGCTAACACCTTTTGATGCCTTGGGGCAGTTTTCCCAAGGCCTGAGATTTCTTGCTCCTGGCTTCCATTAGGACATTCTCAGGCCCAATGGCCTCAGTCAATTCTGAGTCTGAAGGCAGGTATATTTTTTCCCAATCTGCTTTTATACCATTTTAATTACATGCAAGTAATAAGGTCAGTTCTAGGTTGCAATACAATAAACACAAATAGCCAAGGAATGAGCAAAGCAATAAGCAAAAGTCCATGATCCTTCCTGTGATGCTGTTTCTGAGGGCGTGTCAGGATGACTGAAATATCTGAGCCTACTTCCTTGTCCAAGCCCAAAATCAGATTCTCGCCTGAAGCCTACATCTTCTGTTCCACTCTAAAATTAAAATTCCTACCTGAACTTACTTCCCTGTTCTAGCCTGAGATTAGATTCCTGCCTAAACTTACTTCCTTTTCCCCTTTCTCTGCTCCTTCTCTTCCTGTCTCCTTTCTCAGCAACCTGCACTAACTCTCTTAATGGCCTACCCTGTCTTTTTACCCTCTGAAGCTTGTTTTCTGTTATTTCAAGTGGCCCCCTTGAGACCTGCCAATGGAGTCTGGTGATGGACTTTCAGGTCAGGTGCCCCTTACCTTCTGCCACCGTCAGGAAAAGCCGGATGTCAATGACAGCCTGGTCAGTAGATGGTGCCTGAGGGGGTATTCTTTCTAACTTCATCTTAGGTGGGCTGATGAGTAAATAAGACAGTTTTAGAGAGATTAATTGGCCCCTTGGAACCTCCCACTTTTCCCTCCAGTAAAGGAGGGTAGGGCCATAGGGACTAGGGTAAGGGGATATAGAGGAGTAACAAGTCCACTGTTGAAGGTTCTTGGAGGATTGATGTCTTCTCAGATCTGAATCTCTCCTCCCGGGCTTCTTTTTTTCCTGATGGCCAGTACCTGTGAGGCAGGTCTTGGGGAAAGAAAGGCCTTTATCTATGAGGGGGGAGGGGACCCTCTACTAGATTTTCTCCCTCCTTGTCCTTCTCTGTCCCCACTCTAAAACTCTCAGCCTGCCTCTTTTTATTTATTTATTTATTTATTTTTCGTTACCAAATCACAGGTTCTAGCTTTATCTTTCACCTGCCCTCACCTGCTTATAGACAGCTTTTTGTCGAATTAAAAGGCTCTTTTTTCTCAGATGTAAATTGAGCACAACTATTAACATTCTGTAATTTATAAAGTATAAGATACACCTAACACCCAGTCCATCTGCCATCTATATATCCTAACTTAAAAAGTTTAATAGTTCTACATCTGTTATGTCCTAGTTTAGCTTGTATACTATCTGAAAACCATCTTCTCAAGTCTATATCATCTTTCTTAATATTAAACAACTTGGGTTGGCTATAATCAGTCTTTAACCCCTTTAGAATTCTGAGCATATTCTGTGGATTCCTGGTGTTATTGAAAGCTATCTATCTATGCACAGTGATCTACACTGTTGCCTTTCAACTATTCCCAGCTTTTTTAAATTAAAATATCTTGAAAACACCCTAATAATTAACTCAGAGCTATGAATTTGCTAACTGGTCTTTAGCTCGTATGCTTAATAATCTAAAATCAGAGAAAGGGGGAAACCTCTGCCTGGGACACCAGGAGTCGGTAGCGAATGAGCACCGTAGAAAGGGGGAAACCTCTGCCTGGGACACCAGGAGTCAGTAGCCAAGGAGCACCATAGAAAGGAAACCTCACAGGAACTTGGAAGGACCGTGAGTGGGGTTGAGGGGAGCAGCACCTCTTGCCCAGACCCGCCCGGATCTGCCGGGATCCCGGGCCAGAGAACCCAGGGACAGAAAGACTCCGAAACTTCCGGATCTCACTTGCAGGGGGAAACCTCTGCCTGGGACACCAGGAGTTGGTAGCCAACGAGCGCCGTAGAAAGGGGAAACCTCTACCTGGGACGCCAGGAGTCAGTAGCCAACGATTGCCGTAGAAAGGTAACCTCACAGGAACTTGGAAGGGCCGTGAGTAGGGTTGAGGGGAGCAGCACCTCTCGCCCAGACCCGCCCGGATCTGCAGGGATCCTGGGCCTGAGAACCCGGGGACAGAAAAATTGTGAACTTTCCGATTTACACCGGTGCCTGGGGACCTCAGCCTGGGCCACAAGGCTCCACGTGAACAGAGAATCCCAGAAGTGCTGACACACCTTTGAGCACAGGCAAAACCACCACTTCTGGATCAAGAGAGACCTTTACAGAACCTTTGGGGCATAGGAAACAAGGGACAGCTGGGGACAA
>CM052702.1:26291853-26317486 GCA_028551405.1 Uromys caudimaculatus | reverse complement strand
CCACCACCACCACCACCACCACCACCACCACCACCACCACCACCACCACCACCACCACCACCACGCCGATCACAGGCTTGTCCACACTCCTGGGAGTATAGCTCTTTCCCTGCGCTATTTGGGTATGAAGGCACATGGCACAAACCACAGGCGTAAAACGGAAGGCTCCTGTCTTTAATTCCAGTCTTAAAGACAGGTATAGCATTCCTTTCCATATCAATTAATTTTATTGAGCATATTGCCAGGCACTTGCTGAATATGCATAACTATTTTGGATAAAACATTCATTCAAGTCTTCAGAAAACTTGCATAGGCATGGAAATCTACACCTGTACAATATCTTCACTGCAATATCAATTTGTGTGTTTGTTTCTGGGCTGATCTTATCTAATAGGGACAACTATAGGATCAAAATAATTTTTGAAGTCCTAAATATGTTATTTTAGAACCATTTTTGACTATTCTAAATCATAAACTCTGAAGTATGAGCACATAGCTTTCTTTAGAAATACCTGCAATGATTTTATGAGGATTAAGCTGAATCTGTAAGTCAATCTAGGAAGCTTGAACATTTTTATAATGTTGCCCATTCCAGTAATGGACACAGAAGGTTTATATGTGTTTAAAGTTTTATATATGTTTAAAGTTTTAAATTATAAGGGCATTATACAACTTTAAACTTGATTTTTGTATTCCTCTGTAAAAACAAATTTTGAATTTTAATAACCACTTGTTTCTTACCACTGTATACAAATACAATTGTATTTACATTATCTTGGCACCTTTTTACCATATGAGACTTCTAAATTTCACACCTTAGTTCATATAATGTTCTTGTTGATTCAGTATTGTTTTCTGGTCCCCCAACTTATGTTCAAATAATCATTGTTTGGCTTCCTTTACCAAATTTTATGCAAATTTTATACAAAAATTTATTTATTTTCTAATGTATTCTCCCTTGTCACACTAACTGGGACTCGAAATAGGTAAAAAGGCACTAGAGAAGGTATCTTTAATGTGGTTCCAATCTTAGGGAGTCATCCAATGGTCACTGGTAGGTATAAAGTTAAATGGTCTTTTCATGGCTGTTTCTGAGAAGACTGAGAAAGTTCCATTCTAATTTTTTTTTCTTTTTACTGTGAGTAAAACCTCTCTTGAAGAGGTTTTGAATTAGCTCAAATATTTTTCTACCTTTATTTAAATAGTGATATAATGAGAAAATGTTGAATTACAACAACTAATTTTCATGTGAAATCAATTTTAAATTTCTGAGACAAATCCATTTGCAAATTGTCATTTTCATGTTGAATTGACTGTCTAATACTATATTTTCACACTGTTGTGCTATTTCTATTTTGTGTTTGTATGCATAAATTTATATGTATGCTCAGGTTTGCGTATTGGGGTAATATTGGTCTCATAAAACAATCTGAAAGTAAGTGTGGTGGCACCAGCATACACTTCAAACAGCCAGGAAACAAAGGCAGAGAGAGCATAGGTAGGTTCTAATCCAACCTGAGCCACCTAAAACTCAAAAAGAAAAGAAATTTTTCTTTCATTGACTGAAAAGGTATATATTAGCTTAATAGTATTTGTTCATTGATGGACTATATCAACAAAGCCATCTGAGCCAGAAGTTTTCATGAAATTTTTGTTAGAAATTCAATTCCTTTCATAAGTTGAGAATATTTCAGTTTCCTGACTTTTACAAGTTATACTTGTTACAGTATATACAGTATACAGTATATACTTGATATACTGTTTTCAGAGAATTTACCATTTTATTTAAGTCAATAAACTTGTTACCAAGAAATTAGTAATATATGTGTGTGTATGTATATAACATATTTATGTTAATAGTAACATATAATGTTTTCTTTTTGTTCAGACAAGGCCTTAATTTATTACCTACGTAGTCACATGGCAGCTCACAAACATCTGTAATTCCAATTCCAAGGAGTCCCACTCTACCTTCTGGCTACCACAGAAGGCAACACAGGACATACAGACATACCCACAAATTTAAAAAAAAAAAAAAACTACACATAAAACAAAATATAGTAAAATAATAAAATGTTTTGTGTATTCCTGCCCTTTTAAAAATTGAAAATAAATTATTCTCTCATAGACCAATGCTCCCTTCATTTCCCTTCACAAAAGAACAGTTTTCCAAAAGATGTCAGCCAGTTACAACACACAAGATAACAATAGGACAATGCATAAAGTCACATATCAAGGCTAAATGAGGCAAACTAGTAGGAAGAAAAGGGTCTCAAGAATAGGCAAACTAGTTAGAGACACTCTACTCCCATTGTTAGGAAGCCCACAAAAACACCAAGCTGACACCCTAACATATACACAGAGGACCTATTGTAGATAGGCTCCATGTCTGTCTCTTCAGTCTCTATAAGCCCATTTGAGCCCTGTTTAGTTGAGTCAATGAGCAGTGTTTAGGCTTCCTCAACTCCCTCTGGCTCTTGAAATGCTTCCACCCCATCTTCCACCGGGTTACCTGAGCTCTACCCAATATTTGTCTGCCATCAGCTACCTGAGGAAGGTTCTCTGATGACAATTGGATAAGACACTGATCTACGAGTATAGCAGAATATCATTAAAAATTATTCTGCTTTTATTAGCCAGTCATATTGGTTTACCCTAAGTTTCTGGGTTATCCAGGTTCTACTTCCTGACAATTCAGGCAGTGTCAGGCATGGGCTCCCTCTCTTGGCATGTTCCTCAAGTTAGACCAGTCTTTGGTCATCCACTCATACAAGTTCTGAGACACAATTGCCCTAGCACATCTTACAGCAGGACAACTTATGTTGAAGGTTTTGTAGCTGATTGGTGTCCTACCACACCACTTGAAGCCTTGCCTAGTTGTAGAAGATGGCAGTTCAGACTAGGTATCCTCCGTTACTAGAAGTTGTAGCTAAGGTCACTCTCAGATTTCACTGGATTTTCACATGACCCCTAATATGCCTCCAATTCCAGTCTTCTCTCCCTGTACTCTCTCCCTCCATCCTTCCAACCCCTAACTGATTCCTCCTGTTCTCATCCCTATTCACCCCCAGTCCACTCATAAAATAGATTCTTTTTTCATTCCCATGAAGATTCATGTGTCCCTCCTTGAGCCCTCCTTGTTACTTAGCATCCCTAAGTCTATGAATTGTGAATAATTACTTAACAGGTAATCTCTACTTATAAGTGGATACATATCATGTTTGTCTTTCTGGCTCTGTGTTGCCTCACTCAGGATGATATTTTTCTAGTTCCATCCATTTACCTGCAAATTTCATGATATTATTAATAGCTGAGTAATATTCCATTGTGTAAATACAACATATTTTCTTTATCCATTCTATGGTTGAAGTGTATCTAGGTTGTTTCTGGTTTCTGGCTATTATGACTAAAGCATCAGTGAACATATCTAAGCAAGTGACTTGGTGGTAGCATGTAGCATCTTTTGGGTATATGCCCCTGAGAGGTATAGCTGAGGGTTGAGACAGATTGATTCCAATTTTTCTGAGAAACTGCCATATTGATTTCCAAAGTGGCTGCACAAGTTTTGCACTCCCACCAGCAATGAAGCAATGGAGGAGTGTTACCTTTGCTCCACATCCTTGCCATTCTGAGCTGTCACTTATGTAATTGATCTTAGCCATTCTGACAGGTGTAGGATAGAACCTCAAAGTAGTTTTGATTTGCATTTCCCTGATGGCTAAAGTGGTCAAAATTTTCTTGAAGTATTTCTCAGACATTCTAGATTCCTCTACTGAGAATTCATTGTTTAGATTTGTACCCCATTTTTAGTTTGATCATATGGTTTGTTGATGCCTAGTTTCTTGAGTTCTTTATATGCCTTTAATATTAGCCTTTTATTGAATGTAAAGATGGAAAAATCTTTTTCTCACTCTGGAAGCTTCCATTTTGTCCTATTGCTGGCATCCTTTGCTTTATAGAAGCATTTCAGTCACAGGGTCCCATTTATTAATTGATCTTAGTGACTGCATTGTTGGTATTCTCATTAGGGAACTGTCTCCTGTGCCAATGTTTTCAAAGATATTCCCCACTTACTCGTCAATCAGGTTCAATGTATCTTATCTTATGGTGAAGTCTCTGTTCCATTTGATCTTTAATTTTGTGCAAAGTGCAAAATATGGATCTATTTATTTTATTTTATTTTGTTTGTTTGTTTGTTTGTTTGTTGTAGTTGCTGGTTTTGTTTGGCTTGGTTTTAGCTAATCTTGTATCCAGTCACATCACTGAAGATGTAGAACTTTAGCTGTAAGCGCTCCCTCATTGAATTTTTTTTGGGTATTTATGTGTACTCTCATACCACCTGAAAACTTGACTTCTTTCTTTTTAATTTGTATCCCCTTGATCTCTGCCAGATTTATGCTTTAACTAGATACAGAAAAATGGACATCTTTGTCTTATTCCTAAATTTAGTGAAATTGCTTTGAGTTTCTTTCCATTTAATTTGATGTTGGATATAGGCTTGGTGTAAAATGCCCTTATTGTGTTTAGCAATGTCCGTTTTTTATCCCTAATCTCTCCATGATTTTTACCATGAAGAGGTGTTGTATTATGTCCGAGGGTTTTTTCAGCATCTGAGAAGATGATTATTTGGGGGTCTTGTTTTCAGTTTGTTTATATGATGGATTACATTGATTGATTTTTGTATACTGAACCATCCCTGCATCTCTGGGATTGAGCCTACTTGATCACAGTGGATGACCTTTTTGATGTGTTCCTGAATTTGGTTTCAGAATATTTTATTGAATATTTTCCCATCTATGTTCATAAGGGATATTTGTCTGTTCTTTTTCTTTCTACCATTAATTTATTTATTTATTCATCTTACATCTCAATTGCTGCCACCCTCCCATCCCCCCCCACACACAGTCTCTCCAACCAGTGCCCTCTCCTTTTCTGCTCTGAGAAAGTGGGCCACACCGTGGATATTCCCCCACCCTCATACATCAAGTCTCTGTCAGGTTAGGTGCATCCTCTCCCTCTAATGCCAAACAAGACAGCCCAGTTAGGTAAATGGATTCCACAGAGAGGCAATATTTTTATTGATAGACCCTGCTTCAGTTGTTGGGAGACACACATAGCGACTGAGCTGCACATCTGCTAAATATGTGCTACAGGACTAGGTTCAGCTGGTGTATGCTTTTGTTAATTGTTTCATCTCTGAGAGCCCATAAGGGACCATGTTACTTGACCATGTTTGTCTTCCTGTGGGGTTCCTATCCCATTCCGGGCCCTCAATCAATCCCCCAAATCTTCCATAAGAGTCCCTGAGCTCCATTCAATGTTTGGGCGTGGGTCTCCCTACATCTATTTCAGTGAGCTGCTACATGGAACTCCTCAGAGGACAGTTATGCTAGGTTCCTATCTGTATCCACAACAGAGAATCATTAATCACGTCAGGGATGGGTGCATGCCAATGGAATGGGTTTCAAGTTGGGCTGGCTATTGGGTGATCATTTCCTCAGTCTCTGCTCCATCTTTGTTCCTGCATTTCTTTAAGACAGGACAAATTTTGGGTCAACAGATTTGTGGCTGTCCTTACTCATCACTGGGGTTCCTGCTTCACTACAGGAGGTTGCCTCTTCAGGTTCTATCTTCCTACTGCTATGCACATAAGCTTAGGTTACCCACATTGACTCTTGGGAGTTTCCCCATCCCATACCTCCGATACTTCCTAGAGATGCTCCCCAACCTGCACCCACAAAAGCATCAGTTTTCCATTCATTCTCCAGGCCCTCTAGCTCTCTCTCCTTTCTCTTCCCATACCCAATCCTGGACCTCCCATTGTCCTCTCCATCCCCTCTCTCACCTAGCTCCTTTCCTCCATCTGCTTTCTATGACAATTTTATTCCCCCTTCTAAGTGAAATTCAATCATCATCTGTGGAGAGTAGCATGAGTATCCTGTACTTTATGGTTAAAATCTATTTATAAGTGTGTACATACCATACATTTCCTTTGGGTCTGGGTTACTTCACTCAGGATGATATTTTCTAATTTGATCCATTTGCAGGCAAATAGTATTTCATTGTGTAAATAAACTACATTTTCTGTATCCAATCCTTAATTAAAGGGTACTAGGTTGTTTCCAGTTTCTAACTATGACAAATAAAGCTGCTAGGAGCATAGAGGAACATGTGTCCTTGTGATATGGTGGGACATCCTTTAGGTATATGCTCTGGAAAGGTATAGCTGGATCTTCAGGTAGACCTACTTGCAATGTTGCAAGAAACTACCAGATTAATTTTCCTAGTGGTGGTACAACTTCAGACTCCATCAATAGAGGACTGTTCCGCTCTCTTCACATCCTCATCAGCAAGTGCACTCGCATGATTGAGTTTTTATCTTAGCCATTCTAATGCATGTAAGATGGAACCTCAGAGTCATTTTGAGTTGTATTTCCCTAATGACTGAAGATGTTGAACACTTCTTTAATGGCTTCTCCACCATTTGAGATTCCTCTGTTGAGAATTCTGTTTAGCTCTTGCTCCATTTTTTAATTGAGATAACTTGGTTTGTGGGTGTCTAACATTTTAAGGTCTTTATATATTTTGAATATTAGCCCTCTGTCAGATGTAGGGTTAGTTAAGATCTTTTACCAATGTGTACACTGCCATTTTGCCCTTTGCCTTAGAGAAGCTTTTCAGTTTCCTAAGGTCACATTTTCAATTTTTTATCTTAGAGACTGAACCATTGGTGTTCTGTTTAGGAAACTGTCTCCTGTACCAATGTGTTCAAGGCTCTGCCCCTCCTTCTGTCCTATTAGATTTAGGGTATCTGAGTTTATATTGAGGTCTTTGATCACTTGGACTTGAGTTTTTATAGAGTCATAAGTGTGGATCTATTTTCATTCTTCTACAATTAGATATCAAGCTAGATTTGTTGATTTCTTTTTTTTCCATTGTGTGGTTGTGGTTGCTTTGTCAAAAATCAAGTGTTCATAGTTGTGTGGATTTATTTAAAGTTCTTCAATTCAATTTCATTGATCAAACTATTTCTATACCAACACCATGGAGTTTTTATTACAAGTGTCATGGAGCTTGATATTGGGGATGGCTTTGGGCTGCTGATTTCTTTGAATTAGTTTTGAATTCAGCTACTTTCCTGAAGATGTTTGTCATCTGTAGTAGTTCTCTAGTAGATTTTGCTTATACTATCATATCATATCAGATCATCATGAATAGTGATATTTGGACTTCTTCATTTCCAATTTGTATCCCTTGATCTCCTTTTGTTGTCTCTATCTAGAATTTCAAGTACTATATTGAATAGATAGGGAGAGAGTGGACAGTTTTGTTTTGTCCATGATTTTAGAGGAATTTCTTTAAGTTTCTCTCCATTTAATTTGATGTTGGCTATTGGCTTGCTGTATATTGTGTTTATTGTGTTTAGGTATGTACCTTGTATCTCTCCAAGACTTTTAACATGAAAGGTGGTTGGATTTTATCAAAGGTTCTTTCAGCATCTAATGAGATGATCATGTGATTTTTTTCTTTCAGTTTGTTTATATGGTCTATTATGTTGAAAAATTTCTGTACATTGAAACAACCCTGTATCCTTGGGACAAAGCCTCATTGATCATGGTAAATAATGTTTTTGATGCGTTCTAGGATTTGGTTTGCAAGTATTTTATTGAGTATTTTTGAAACAATGTTTATTTAAAAAGTGGTCTAAAGTTCTCTTTCTTTGTTACATCTTTCTGTGGTTTAGGTATCAGGGTGACTGTGGCCTCATAGAATGCATTTGGCAGTGTTCCCTCTGTTTTTATTTTATGGAATAGTTTGAGGAGTATTGGTACTAGCTCTTCTTTGAAAGTCTGATAGAATTATGCATTAAAACCTTATGGCCCTGGGCTTTCTTTAGTTGGGAGACATTGAATGAATGCTTCTATTTCCTTAAGGGTAATAGTACTGTTTACGTAGTTTACCTGATCTTGATTTCAGTTTGGTAACTAGTATCTGTCTAGAAAACCATTCATTTCATATAGATTTTCCAGTTTTGAAAAGTACATGATTTTGAAGAAAGACCTAAAGACTTTTTTAATTTCCTCAGTTTCTGTGGTTATGTCTCCCTTTTCATTTCTGAGTTTTTAAAATTTGGATACTGTCTCTGTTCCATTTAGTTTGGCTGAGAGTTGGTCTATCTTGTTGATTTTCTCGAAGAGACAGCTCTTGGTTTTGTTGATTCTTTGTATTATTCTCTTTAATTCAAATTGATTGATTTCAGACCTAAGTTTGACTATTTACTTCCATCTGCTTGTCTTGGGTGTGTTTGCTTCTTTTTGTTTCAGACCTCTCGGGTGTGCTGTTATGTTGCTAGTATGCGATCTCTCCAATATCTTTTTGAAGGCACTTAGTGATATGAACTTTCTACTTAAATGCTTTCATAATATACCATAAGGCTGGGTATGCTCTGCCTTCATTTTCATGGAATTCTAGAAATTCTTTAATCAATTTCTTTCTTCCCTGACCAAATGATTTTTGAGTACAGAAGTGTTCATTTTCCATAAGTGTGTGTGCTTTCTGTTGTTCCTATTGTTGTTGAAGTCCACCTTTAATCCACGGTGATATAAGAAGATGCAAGGGGTGGGTTATTTCAGTCTTCTTATACCTGTGAGGCTTGTTTTGTGCAATTGTATGGTCAATTTTGGAGAAGGTTCCCTGAGGGGCTGAGAAGAATGTATACTCTTTTGTGTTTGGGTGAAATGTTCTATAATTATCTGTTAGGTCCATTTGGTTTATAAAGTCTGTTAGCTCCAGAATTTCTCTGCTTAATTTTGGTTGGATAATTTATCTCTTAGTGAGACTGGAGTATTGAAAACTTTCACTATCAATGTGTGAGGATCAATGTTTGACTTAAGCTTAGTAATGTTTCTTTTATAAAGGTAGGTAGGTATCCTTGTGTTTGGTGCATAATGTTAAGAATTGAAGTTTCTTCTTGGTAGATTTGTCCATTTTTGAGTACAAAGTGTTCTTCCCTGTCTCCTTTAATCAATTTTGGTTTGAAGTTTATTTTGTTAGACATTAGAATGGCACATCACCTTGTTTCTTAGGTTCATTTGCTTGGAATATCTTTTTCTAAACTTTTACTTTGAAGTAATATCTAACTTTAATGTTGAGGTATGTTTTTTATATGCAGCAGAAGAATGCATCCTGTTTTCACATGTTCACATGATCATGTTCACCTATGACTTTTTATTGAGGAACTGAATCCATTGATATTGAGAGATATCAATGACCAATGATTGCCAATTCCTGAAATTTTAGTGGTAGAGGTGGTGTGTGTGTGTTTGTGAGAGAGGGGGGGGAGAGAGAGACAGACAGGCAGACAGAGACAGACAGAGACAAAGACAGAGAAAGACAGAGACAGATAGACAGAGTTCTCTTCTTTTGCTTTAGTTTTGTTGGTGTGAGATTCATTTCTGTGTTTTCATTGGTGTTCCTAACCCACTTTAGTTGGAGTTTTCCATCTAGTATCTTCTATAGAGAAGAACTTGTAGATATATATTGTCTAAATTTGATCATGGAATATTTTGTTTTCTCCTTCTAGTAACTGAAAGTTTTGTTAGGTATAGTAGTTTTGACAGGCTGTAGTCTTTTGGAATCTGCAAGACATTTTTTCATATTCTTATGACTTTTAGAGTCCCATTGAGTAGTTGGATGTAATTCAAATGGGTTTGCCTTTATATGTTACTTGGTCTTTTTTCCTTGCAGCTTTTAATATTCTTTGTTCTATGTTTACTGATTTGAATATGATGCATTGAGGATACTTTATTTTGTGGTCCAATCTATTTAGTGTTCTGTATACTTTTTTATATTTTTTTTTTGTTATTTTATTTACATTTCAAATGTTACCCCTTTCCTGATTTCCCTTCCCTATCACATCCACATCTCTTTCCCCTTGCTTCTATGAGGGTACTCCAGCACCCACCTACCCTCTCCCAACTCACTGTCCTAGCATTCCCCTATGCTGGGGCATCTAGCTTCCACAGGACCAAGAGCCTTCCTTCCCATTGAAGCCAGATAAAAGTAATCTTCTGCTACATATGCAACTGGAGCAATGGGTCTCTCCATATGTACTCTTTGGTTGGTGATTTAGTCCCTGGGAGCTCTGCGGGTTCTGGTTGGTTGAAATTGTTGTTCTTCCTTACAAGCCCCTTCAGCTCCTTCATTCCTTCCCCTAACTCCTCCATTCGAGTCCCCATGCTCAGTCTGATGGTTGGCTGCAAGCATCTGCATCTGTATTGGTCAGGCTATGCCAGAATCTCTCAGGGGACTGCTATACCAGGCTCCTGTCAGCAAACCCTTCTTGGCATCACCAACAGTGTCTGGTTTTGATGTCTACAGATGGGATGGATCCCTGGTGGGACAGTCTCTGGATGGCCTTTTCTTCAATCTCTGTTCCTCTCTTTGTCCCTGCATTTCCTTCAGACAGAAGCAATTCTGGGTTAATATGCAATAGGTAGACAGTGAGGAACTTTGAGAGGGAACCAGTAGGTTCCCTCAATAAAACCATAATTTTGAGATGGATGAGTGGCCCCATCCCTCAACCGGAGGCTGTGCTTAGCCACTGGATATGATCTTTACGTGTTCTATATCTGCTTTGTTTAGTATTTCAGCTAATGTCATCCCAGTTGGGTCCTGGGAACCTCTTGCATTCCTGGCATCCTAGTGGCTAACCCCAGCTCCACGCCCCCTACTGCTACACATTTTCATTCAATTTCCTAACCTGCTGTACTTCTCTGCCTTCTTCTTCCACACCTGAACCTGCCCCCCTTTTTTCCTCCCTTCTCTCTCCTTCCCAGGTCCTTCCCTCTTCTATCTCCTGTGATTCTTTTATTCCTCTTTCTAAGCAGGATTGAAGCATCCAAACTTTAGTCTTCCTTCTTCTTGGGCTTTATATGGTCTGTGAGTTGTATCAATTGGATGGTTTTGGCTTCTTTGTCATAGATCATGTGACCAGAGGTGTGTAGGTTTATTTCTGGGTCTTTAATTATATTTCATTGATCTACCTGTCTGTCTCTGTACCAATACCATGAAGTTTTTTTATCACGATTGCTTTGTAGTACAGCTTGAGGTCAGGGATGGTGATTTCCCCAGAAGTTCCCTTATTGTTGAGAATAGTATTTGCTATTCTGAGATTTTTGTTATTGCAGATGAATTTGAGAATTGCTCTTTCTATCTCTCTGAAGAATTGAGTTAGAGTTTAGATAAGGATGGCATTGAATCTGCAGATTGCTTTTGGTAAGATGGTCATTTTTACAACATTAATCCTGCCAATCCATGAGCATGGGAGATCTTTCCATCTTCTGAGATCTTCTTCAATTTTGTTCTTCAGAGACTTGAAGTTCTTGTCATACAGATCTTTCACTTTATATTATTTGTGACTTTTGTAAAGTCAGTAATTTATTTCTCAGCCCATTTCTCCTTTGAGTAGAGGAAGGCAACTGATTTGTTTAATTTTATATCCAGCCACTTTGCTGATGTTGTTCATTAGCTGTAGGAGTTCTCCACTGGATTTTTGAGGGTCACATATGTGTACTATCATATCAACCACAAGTATCAATATCTTGACTTCTTCCTTTCCAATTTGTATCCCTTTGATATCCTTTTGCTGCCTAGCTGCTCTGGCTAGAACTTTGAGTATTATATTGAATAGGTAGATAGGGAGAGAGTGGGCATCCTTCTGATTTTAGTGAGGTACTTTCAAGTTTCTCTCTATTTAGTTGGATGTTTGCTATTGTTTTGATGTATATTGCTTTTCTTATGTTTAGGTATGGGACTTGAATTTGTGATATTTCTAAGACTTTTACCATGAAGGGATGTTGAATTTTGTCAAAGGCTTTTTCAGCATCTAATGAGATGATCATGGTTTTTTCCCCCCTTTGAGTTTGTTTATATAAGGAACTATGTTGATAGATTTACTTATATTGAACCATCCCTACATCCCTGGGATGAAACCTGCTTGATCATGTTAAATGATCATTTTGATGTGTTCTTGGATTCTGTTTGTGAGAATTTTATTAAGTATTTTTGCATCAATATTCATAAGGAAAATTGGTCTGAAGTTCTCTTTTTTTGTTGGGTCTTTGTGTGGTTTAGGTTATCAGCATAACTGTGGCTTCATAGAAATAATTAGGTAGTTTTCCTTCTGTTTCTATTTTGTGAAATAGTTTGAAATAGTTAGCACTGCTTTCATTGTTTCCCATAAATTTGAGTATGTTGTGCCTTCATATTTTTAAATTCTAAAAAGTCTTTAATGTTTTTCTTTATTTCTCCCCTGACTAAGTTATCATTGGGTAGAGAGTTGTTCAGCTTCCATGTGTATGGGTGCTTCTTGGTGTTTTTGTTGTTATTGAAGAGCAGCCTTAGTCCAAGGTGATCTGATAGGATGCATGGGATTGTTTCATTTGTTTTGTATCAGTTGAGACTTGTTTTGTTTCCCATTATATGGTCAATTTTGGAGAAGGTACCATGAGTTGCCGAGAAGAAGGTATATTCTTTTTTTTAGGGTGAAATGTTCTGTAAATATATGTTAAATCCATTTGGTTCATAACTTCTGTTAGTTTCACTATGTCTCTGTTTAGCTGCTGTTTTCATGATCTGTTTATTTGTGAGAGTAAGGTATAGAAGTTTCCCACTATTATTGTGTGAGGTTCAATGTATGCTTTGAGCTTTAGTAATGTTTATTTTACAAATGCAGGTGCCCTTGCATTTGGGGCATAAATATTCAGAATTGAGAGTTCATCTTGTTATTTTTTTCCTTTGATGAATATGAAGTGTCATTATTTATCTTTTTGGTAATTTTTGGTTGAATGTCGATTTTATTTGATATTAGAATGGCTACTCCAGCTTGTTTCTTGGGACCATTTGCTTGGAAAATTCTTTCCAGCCTTTTACTCTGTAGTAGTGTCCATCTTTGTCACTGAGCTGTGTTTCTTGTATGTGGCAAAATGCTGGGTCCTGTTTATGTATCCAGTCTTTTAGTCTGTCTTTTTATAGGGGAATTGAGTCCATTGATGTTATCAGATATTAAGGACCAATTATTGTTGCTTCCTGTTTTGCTGTTGCTGTTGTTGTTAGAGGTGGAATAATGTTGGTTTGGTTCTCTTCTTTAGGGTTTGTTGTGAGATTAATTTCTTGCTTTTTCTTGGGTGTAGTTTCCCTCCTTGTTGTGTTTTCCATCTAGTATCCTTTGTAGGGCTGGATCTGTGGAAAGATATTATGTAAATTTCATTTTGTCATGGAATTCTTGATTTATCCATCTATTATAATTGAAAGTTTTGCTGCATATAGTAGCTTCAGCTGGCAGTTTTGTTCTTTTAGGGTCTGTATGGCATCTGCCTAAGCACTTCAGCTTTTAGAGTCTCTGGTAGAGAAATCAGGTGTAATTTTGATAGGTCTTTCTTTATATGTTACATGATCTTTCTCCCTAAAGCTCTTAATATTCTTTCTTTGTTCTGTGCATTTGATATTTTGATTATCATGTGACAGGAAATATTTCTAATCCAATCGGTTTGGCATTCTGTAGGCTTCTTGTATGTTCATAGGCATCTCTGTCTTTAGGTTAAGGATGTTTTTTACTATAATTTTGTTGAAGATGTTTACTGGCCCTTTGAGCTCAGAATCTTCACTTTCTTCTATACCAATTATTCTTAGATTTGGTCTTTGCATTGTGTCCTGGATTTTTTGGATGTTTTGGGTTCGGAGCTTTTTGCATTTTACACTTTCTTTGACTGTTGTGTCAATATTTTCTATGGTATCTTCTACACCTGAGATTCTCTCTTCTATCTCTTTTATTCTGTTGGTGATACTTGCATCTATGACTCCTGATCTGTTTCCTAGGTATTCCATCTCCAGGGTTGCCTCCCTTTGTGATTTCTTTATTGTTTCTATTTCAATTTTTAGATTCTAGTTGGTTTTGTTCAATTCCTTCACTGTTTGGTTGTGTTTTCCTGTATTTCTTTAAGAGATTTATGTGTCTCCTCTTTAAGGGCTTCTACTTGTTTACCTGTGTTTTTCTGTATTTCTTTAAGGGAGTGATTTATGTCCTTCTTAAAGTCCTCTGTTATCATCATGAGAAGGGATTTTTGTTCGGAATCTTGCTTTTCAGGTGTGTTGGGTTATCCAGGGCTTGCTGTAATGGGAGAACTGGGTTCTGATGATGCCAAGTAGCATTGGTTTCTGTTACTTATGTTCTTGTACTTGCCTCTCACCATCTGGCTACCTCTGGTGTTAGCTGGCCTTGCTGTCTCTGACAGGAGCCTGTCCCTCATTTCAGCTTGTGAGCCTGGGTATGTCAGAACTCCTGGGGGTCAAGCTGTGTCTGTTAGCCTGGGCTTGTCAGCACTCTCTGGGCGCGATTGGGGTGTTGAGGGTTCTAGCACAAGGTCTGCTCCTGAGTGCAAATGGAAACCAGAAGTATTACGTATGCTTCTTGCCCCTTTATAGACATATCTTTCTTTAGGTTAGGAAAAAATTTTGTATGTTTTTTAAAAACTATATTTTATGGGCCTTTGAACTGAAACTCTTTTCTTTCTTCTATTTCTATTATTCTTAAGTTTGACATTTTCATAGTGTCTCACATTTTTCTGGCTGTTTTGTGTCAGGTATTTTTCAGTTTTAAGATTTTCTTTGACAAATGTATTTATTTCTTCTCTTGTATCTTCAGGGCCTGAGTTCTGTTGATAAAGCTTGCATTTCCTCACATATACTTCCCCAAACAGTGTTTCAAACTATGGATTTAGTTATCAAATTTCCAATAATATGGCAGAATTTTTATGTAAATCATCACAATGGGTTTTTTTAAATGATAACACAAAATTGAATGGTCTCAGAAAGGAGATCTGGAAGGATTTGGGAAAGGGAGAGAATATGCTCAAAATACAACATATAAAATTCTTTTAAAATTAATAAATATTTTAAATCAATGAAGGAAAGTTATTTATAATCTATAATTTTATATCTGAACTAGTAATGATCCATAAAGATTACACTGAGATATATAAAAACCTCAAGATATCAAAATCATACCACCTATAGAACTTCACTTAAAAGAAGAAAAAAGAAATCTATAGAAGAGTCGGTTTCTCCATAGTGAGAATAAAGTAAAAAAGTTAGTAAGTAGGTATGTAAGTAAGCAGAGAGTATACAGACAAAGGAAACAGGAGATCTGTCACACAGAGAACAATACACAGTACACACAGGGCCCAGGACAGAGAGAAAGACCACAGTAAGAACTGTGCAGGCATAATGTTTACTCAATGTGATCAGATTAATATGATGAGGGCTGTAGTCTCAGAGTGTCTACCTAATCTCCAAAATATAAATCTTAGTGTTCAGATCACCTATAGACATTCCTTCCAACACTGGTAATAACATCAGAGTACAAGAGGAAAACTACAGAGAGCTTGGAAGCCACACATTCAAAGGAGTCTTCTTCTGACCAAGGCTCTGTCCCATAGACTGCTGCCAAGTATCCTCAAGTATGCAGTTTGTATCATGCCTGGCAGCTTTCTGGACAGGTGTTCTTATACTCTTCAGGGATGCCAAGGATTAACTCCTACCATTGAGCTGTCTGCAGGCTTCTTCTCACACAATTACCTAATACTGGCTAATTGTACCTCCTTGGAAATCTAGGTGTGTCGTTATTGCTCAGTTTTTCAAGTTAAAACAAAACTGTGTTTGGAGATACATAGACACGAGTTAAAATATTCTTCAGTAGGGAACTAGGGACTAGAAAGATTGCTCAGCAGTTAAAAGCACTTGCTGCTCTTGCAGAATTCAGTTACTACTACCCATATCAGCTGACCCACAATTGCTTGTAACCAGATTTCTTGGGAATCTGATACCTTCTTCTGGCCTTTATGGACACACATGTGCATACATATATGCAGACATTACACATGTGCGAAAATGAAAATAAAAATAAAGTATGAAAACAATTAAAAGCAAAGAAAACCTTGATTACCTTGCTGGGGGACAAATGGAAATGCTGTAAGACTAGACCAACAAACATTTCTCTACTTACAGTAGCACCAGGTGTTTTCATTTCCTGTTCTTTATGTTTTTGGAATTTACATTTTCTGCATTGTTTTTTCACGTGATAAATGAAATTAGTACATATTTTTATTTATATGCAAAATAAGGTTTGTCTTAGTGTTTTATTGCTGTGGTGAGACATGATGATCATAGCAACTCTTACAGAGGAAGCCATTTAATTGGCGCCGCCTTACAGGTTCAGATGTTTAGTCCACTATCCTCACAGAATAAATGATGCTAGAGAAGGAGGTGAGAGTTCTACATCCTGATCTATAGTCGGCAGAAGGAGAAAATTCACTCTGGGTTTGAGCTTCTGAAACTTCAAAGGCCACTGCTAGTGACGCACTTCCTCCAACAAGGCCACATCTACTCCAACAAGGCCACACCTCTCAGTAGTGCCACTCCATATGAGTCCATGGGTGAAGTGGAATTTTCTGGTTGTATCATCTGATGCAACCTCACATGCTGCTTTGCTGTGGAAGACCAACGTGGATTTTTGCTGAGACAAGACTCATGGAACAACACATGATGTTTGGAGAGAGTATAAATAGGACTCAACAGACAGTGACAATGTGCTTACATAGCTAGCCTTGCAATGCTTAGTTGGTTTCAAGTCTTCACTCATCTTCACTTTGTTGAGGGAGGCACAGCAGAAAATTTCTCCTTTTATCCCCTGCTGATCCTGGTCACACCCCTTCTACCCTGTGACTCGTCCTGATACAGCATAAGTCTGTCAGTGTCTACTAGATCATGCCACCATAACTGCTTCGTGTTTGTTACCGTGAAACTACTGAATTGGACTGCTGGGATCCTGACAACACAGATTGAAATTGCCCCAAAGAATTACTTTTAAACAGGTCCACATCCCCTTGTTCTATTTACCATTTTTTCTCCCGTACTGTTGGATGATGGTCTAAAACAAGAGTGGAAATACTTAAAAGTCCTTATTAAAAGTAGGTTTTAAAAAAATCTAAGCCTATATATGGGGACCATTTTCATTTATACCACCACAAGGCCCAACAATGAAAGTCAGTCTCATGATACTTTCCAGGTGGTACCTTTAACCTAGTCTATGGAGGAAAATTCTACTAAAAGTTTCACACTGAAATAATTTCTCTATTTCAACATAGCCATTAAGGGCCTATCTTTCTTGGTTTTTTTCTCCTTTGATGTAGAAATATGGCTGAACTACATAACTGATATAAAGTTTATTTTGAAATAAAACAACAAAAGATTGTACTACATAATATATGGTTAATAAGATAAAAGTGTAGAAAGATTAAGTGAATGCTTAAAGCAAAAAAAAAAAAACAAAAAAAATGAACCTGAATAGTTCTTTGATGGTTCTCAATTTTATTATAGTAAGAATAAAATACAGCTAATCATCACTTCTACACAGAGAAACTTTTCTAGTACTGAACTATAGAAATGATTCCTGGAAGTATAGTCTTTAATCATCATTTCTAATGTTCATTTTTCATCAATAAATAAATGCTAGTGAGTATCTTATTTTCATTAAATGTCTTTGTTATTAAAAGCACTAACAAAAATTATTTCCATATTATCCATCTATGTGGAAATATATACAATGCAAACCATAATATACAGTGTGGATAACATATATTATAAATATATATATTTATATTTATAATATAATTTATATAATATATACACACATATGTATATGTGTATGTGTGTGTTTATGTGTATACATTTACTGTGTATAATGTATTGATGTAATAGTGAATTATTTATAAGAAGATATCTATTCATGGTGAGAATATTAAATTGATATTTTGACCCTTTTTTTGGTTTTTGCAACATAGCCTAATGATGAAAATTTTCAAAAATTATTGTTGTTTATTGATTAAAATCAACATCACAATGGTCATTAATTGTAGCTTTTATTATCAGATTAGAGACTAAAAATATACTGAGTTATGTATGTATAAACCCAATATCTACCTATATATACTGTATAATGACAAACTTAGGTATAAACAAAGAAAATGTGGAAGTTGAAATCCAAATGTAATGGACAACTAACAAGCTGGAGTTATTCAATTCTTACCTTCATGCCCAACCCAGACCATGCCAAGGATAGAGCATCCTAAAGACTTGTAGATTCTAGAGGTAGAAGAAAAAGAAAGTAGATCTAAGTGATGGATAATGAACTCACCCTCAGTTCAAGGCATATTCAGCCATATTGCTGACACATAGAATACCAGGGTAACAAAGCTTACTACTTCCCAAGTGCTCTCCTGGGTTAAGTAGCCCACATCCTTCAGTATAGGGATCTGTTCCCTCACAATGTATATTTGGGAACTGAAAGGTCATAGGCCCAAATCCTTGATTTAGTGATCAGTAGCACAGTCCTAAAAGCAAGCTGACTGAAACATGTGAAAACTCAACAAATATGTAAAGGTTTTTCCAGTTCTAGATGATGGGATTCATTCTTAAAAAAATAGAGAGTAACACAAAGAGGGAGAACAGAAGATATGCTAACAGCAAGTACTGAAAACACAGGACTCCTTACCCAGTGCACTCAGTGATCTTGCATGTTCCTTGCCATTTGGAAGATGTTAAGGAAATTATTTGTTCAGGTGGCAAGTCACCAGTGAGTCCAATAGCTGGTGGGTCTCAGCTTCAGCCCTTCATCTCCAAAATAAGGATGCCTTTATTGCTTAACTGCCTCTATTGCCTCCTAACTTTTATACTAGCTTTTACACTGGATCTAGAAACCCAAGCAGTAGAAGAACTGGGGGGGGGGGGGGGAGAATAAAAATTTCATCTAATTTACATGCACTTGCAGGTTTTCACATAAAAGTGTAAGTTCAAGAAAATAATCTGACCATAATTTTTTATACCTTTTAGAGAACAAAAACAATTTTCTGAAGGATTTACACAGCAAATATATCTCTGTACTAGGGCAACCAATTCTGGAGATATAGCTGCAAGGTATTTGGTGGTATGTAAAGCTACTTGGAAGATAAAAATAACTTTAGAATTTGCTGATTCAGGCTCACTGTAGCTTAGTTGCCAGTCTGGATAAAAATAAAGTGGTGTCTATGGCAATTTTTCAGCCCCAGTATAAAAAAAATATATCTCCTTAAAGAACTCTTATGGCTTGCTTCATCCAGGTAATGTCAGGCTAAGTGGCCCTCTCTGATGTTACAGTTCTTCAAGTAGCTTCAGTTTGAGATAACCTCAACTTGACATATTTGAAAGATCATGTCCTAACTATTTCACTCTCTTCTCAGGCACAGTATTTCTTTCCTGTATGTCAGAGACAAAGGCCTTGGCCTTTGGCACATTCTGCTAGATGAAGGATCTCAGGTTTTGACTTATCCTGCTAGCCACAATGTCTCGGATCGCTCAGCAGGCATTTCCTCTAGGCCCTGACTTTTAGGCTTGGCTTGATTAGCAACACAAAGAGTTCCGGCTTCACAGCAGACATTCCCTTTACCCCTCCCCAGCCTGCTGCCGGATTAGACGTCCAGCTCAGGGACAACTATGGCATATAATTATGATGTCTGGTCGCATTGTGGATTCTCCCCACCCCTGCCATTTCCCGCCCTAATGTGCTTAAATCATTGTAACAATAAAGATTGTCTCGGAGCTTGAACGGAATCTCGTCTTGCTCCCACGCATCCTTTTGTTTCCTGCTTCTTTCCCCAACCGATGGCTTCTTTCTACAGCACGGAGTACCTGCTGGCGGGAACTTCAAACCTAGTCGATAGCCTTCCTTGGAAGGACCCTCCAAGGCAAGGCAGGCAGCGAGCTCGTTACACTGTAGACAGCTCTCTGGGTTATTGTATTGTCACATAGTTTCTCTACATGTACCCTTCCACTTTCTTAAGTATCCCCATTTCATTGAAAGGGTCTATACCCAAACTTGGGACATTAAAAAGAAAGTGAAACAATTGGTCCATTTCAAGTGAAATTTCTTAAAAAGACATTCAAATACCCAAATTTTAAGAACTAGGCAAATATACAGCCTTTGACAGCTCAAAATGAAGCTGAGTTTACATCCTGAATGATATTTCCATCCATGATATCAGTTGTGCTAAAAGTTGAGGCCTACTGAGATCTGGGGGACTCTAAAAATCAGGATCTGAATATACATTAGAGGAATTGGATCACTCAAGTAAAGAATGTTGGGGAAAAGTGCTTCTTAAAATACATGAAACTAGTATACAGGAACTTGAGCACAACATGAGACACTGGTTAACTGACTAGATTAAGAAACAAAGTCATTATGTTGTGTAAAAGAAACTCATCTTCTGTTCAAGGATAAGCATCACTTACAGTGAAATGATGGAAGAAAAGTATTCCAGGCAAATAGGATCAGAAAACAAGCATGGGTCAATATCTGACAAAAAACACTGTCAACAAAGACTAATCAAAAAAGATAAAAGACACTTCATTCTGACAAAAAGGAAAAATTAACCTAGAGGATATTATAATCCCAAATAAAACATACCAAACTCTTGCTCACCCAATTTAATATATAGCACACTACTAGACTATAAGACACAAATTAACTCTAAATCAGAAATCATAATTTCAATCCCCAACTTTCCCCAATTGATACATTGTTTGAACAACAACTAAGGAGAGAAACATTGGAATTAAATAACATTATACATCATCTGCATCTAACAGACATCTATAGAATATTTCACCAAAGCACCAAAAACTACACATTATACTCAGCAGTACATGAAAGTTTCTCAAAACTATATCACACCATGGGGATAAAAACAATCTCAACAATTGGAGAAAAATTAAAATAACTGTATGTATCCTATCTGACCACAAAGCAATAAAGTATAACATCAGCAGCAAAAATATCTCGAGCAATTACACAAACCCGTGGTTGTTGTTAAATGAAGAAAAAAAAAAAGAAAAAAGAAAAAAAGAAAAAGAAAAGAAACAAAATCGAAAGCACAACAACAATAAAAGTCTTTGGGATACATTAAAAGCAGCCTTATGAGAATAATTTATAGTTCTAAGTGTCTATATTAAAAATCACAAGAGAACAAATAAATGACTTAATAAATGCTACTTAAGAGTTTGAAAAAACAAGAACAAATCAAACCCAAACACAGTAGTTGGAAGAAAATAATAAAAATCAGAGTAAAAAATAATGAAGTAGAAAACAAAAAATAACTTTGTCTAAGAGTTGGTTCTTTGAAAGATAAATAAGTTTTATAGACCATTAGCCCAATTAACAAATAAACCCAAATTAATGGAATCAAAGATGAACATGGAAATATTACAACAAACAGTGAAGGAATTTAGAAAATGATAAGGGAATAAATACTTTAAAAACATATCCATTAAATTATAATATCTAAAAGAAATGCATAAATTTCTAGATTCACAAAAACCAGCAAAGTTGAACCAAGAAGAGATCAACAACTCACAGACCCTTAGCAAATAAAGATGTTGAAACAGTAATAAAGTCTCCCAACTAATAAAAAGCCCAGGCCCAAATGGATTTACAAGTAATTTAGTCATTCAAGGAGTTCAACCAATGTTTCTTAAATTATATTTAAGAAAGAAAGAAAGGAAGGAAGGAAGGAAGGAAGGAAGGAAGGAAGGAAGGAAGGAAGGAAGAAAGAAAGAAAGAAAGAAAGAAAGAAAGAAAGAAAGAAAGAAAGAAAGAAAGAAAGAAGGAAAGAAAGAAAGAAAAAAGCAGGAGTACTTCAAAATTCTTTCTTTTAAGCCAATATTACACTAATTCTAAAAACACACACACACACACACACACACACACACACACACACACACACACACACACACACAGACATAAACCTACAGGTCAATATCCCTAATAGATGCAAATTTTTTCAATAAAATACTTGCAAACCTGATATAAGCATATATCAAAAGATTAATTACCATGATCAAGTTAGCTTCACCCTGGAGAGATGGTTGAACATATATAAAGCATATACATATAATAACTAATAGAAATGTCTATAAAGACAAAATTGTACAATTATCCCAATAACCCTAGAAGAAAACCTACTACTCCCATTCTCTAAAGCCAATATAACTTAGAACTATATTCTCAATATTTATCTTTATACATATAGATTAGTGAAGCTCACACCCATTATCAAAGAACTCTCTTTTGGCGCAGACAGAGACTGTTATAGAGGTTTGAAAATGTGTAGAATGAAGAGTGTGGGAACAAGCCTGGATCGGTGGAAAGAAGCCCCATGTTTCTGTCCTGAGCGCTGCAGCTCTGGGTGGGACAGGAGACATTCAGGAAGTGGCCATGCATCTTCCCACACAGTCTGACGGGCAGGTGGGGTTTGAGGGAAGCCTTTGTGAGCCCTGCCCATGGATGGGAGAGGGGGCCATTCTTGGGGAATGAGCTGCAGCCATCTCCTTGTGGGTTTTGGCGACTTGGGGTGCCCAGCTAGGTACTTAGGCTTGGATGAATGGGTACCATCTGGGAGCGCTGGGAAGCCCTCTGCAAGAGATTAGATGTGGCTCCTTAATCGAGGGCTGGATCCCTCACTTCCCACAACGGGTCCAGATGAAGAGACAGTCCATAATTCTAAGACATTTATTGTCATTGTGTGGAGAGTGGTATGGACAGAATTGTACCTGGTAGTCTCTGGAAGATTTGAAGCAGATATAGTAACTGGGAAGGGGAGTGGCTAAGCCTCTAGGTGTCTCATTAACATGGGGATGGCTTGGAGCTGTGTGGCCATGCCTCTACCTGAGGAGGAGTGGTACATGTCCCTGAATAGAGCCAAAAGCCTCCCGGGAGCATTGGCATAATGTTTTCTGGTCCCTTGCAGATTGTTCCACTGGGTTGCCCAGATTTTACGCCTGTGCTCAACCGGATGCCAGATTGCCTGTCACAGATCACTGCCCCACAAATTCCAACTTTTTCTTTTTTAAGGGAGAGGTGTCATTTGTAATGAAAATTTTGGGTGGTGTGGCAATATCAAAAGAAAACACTATACAGGTTGGAGTGGTAGCACAACTAAGCCAGAGGGTAAGGAAGGAAAGGTAGGGGGTTGGGAAGACAACGGATCACTGAATCAATTAATTGTTCCATGGATGGTATAGTTTAAGGGTAATAACATGAGTTTAAAACAACATTTGATTAATCTAGACAGACATCATGGTTTCCTTACTATCATATAGCTTCCCCCAAGTTCAGTAGTCATTTGGCTTTGGCAAGAGGGTTCATCTGTAGCTGGAAAGTCTCATGTTTGTCCTCTGTGGGGCTGAGCAGGTGTCTCTGGATCTCAGCGTGTGTCTCGGAAGTCTTCTGTCTGGAGAAAGGCAGCTTTGTAGTCACAGGCAGGTCCCAGGAGAAGGTGTTGACTCCGCTGGATCTGTGGCAGCAAGCTTCTGCAGGGATAAGCCTGTAGGAAAAGCAGAGAGGAGCAGAATCCCAGCAGGAGGATGTCTGCATAAGGTGAATAGCAAGTTAAGCCTGTAATGGCTTGCTTGGGAGCACATCATGGTCCTGCAAGGCATCTTTTAAGTCTGTTTTGGATAGCTGAGGAAGAAATGTTTTGGGATTAGAAGTAACTTCATGTAAAAGAAAACTGGTTGTCAATTAAGAATTGAAGAAACAGTGATCCACATAGTTAATTTGACCTGTGGGAGTAGATTAGGTGACTTTTGAACCTTAAAAGAAATCTTAAACAAGTTGGAAGATTTTTTTTTTTTGGACATATATCACGAATGCTAGAGAGAAAATAAACATTTAAATAAAGAAGCAAGAAAATTTTGAGTTGAGAAGCACAGAGCACTGTTTTAGGTATTTCTGTTAGGGAGAAACAAAGCGAGTTTCTTTTTTCCTTTGTCTTGGCAGGCTTTTGGCGGGCTAGGAGAGGGGGGAGGGTCCACTCTGCCATGTGGTGGCTGAGTATTCTCCATATGTATTCCTTAGCCTAAAAGTAAAAGCAGAAGAAAGGCCAAACTTGAAAGAAAAAAAAACTTAAAGGAAGAAACATAGAGGCTTGATAGAACAGCCAGGGCCAGAGGAGAAAGCAGGAAGCTCCAAGTCGTAACCAGGCAGGAGCCACCATAATGGCGCTGGGGGAAAGAAACTGGTCTCTTGGCCTGCAGGGACCTCGTGAAATGGCAGGTTAAGTCTCAGATGGGGGAGCAAGGTGCTCGGAGCCTGAGCTGCTGTGGAAAGCAGATCCATTAGCTAAACAGGAGCTCTCACAGTGGAGGGAAACTGGCCAGGAACACTTGGAGAGAGAGATAGAGAAAGAGATAAGTTCAAGGCCCATATTTTTGTACTCACGTTCCTTGAGCAATCTGGCGTTTCGATGTGGGTGGGTCTGAAAGACCCCCCCAAGTTGGGGAGACCCTCACTCAAGTCTCGGGATGGCGTGACCCCCCAAGAACCCATGAAAGACCATCCTTGCTGCAATCACATGAGGTTTAATTTGGAAGGACCAGTGCACTGGGGTCGAACACGTGACCTACGCAGAGGCAGAGGGGTTCGACCACCAGCAGCTGAAGTCGGGTTATTTAAAAGAAGAAACATCCCCAAGGCAAGGAAGGAATTACAACTCAGGAAAAGGCTCATTCACAAAGCAAGGGGTGGGGAATAGAAAGAATTTGCATTATGGGGAAGTAAGGATTGTTCTAAGCTATTCACAAGTTAGTTGCATAAACATTTCTGGTTCCTGAAACGTTTTGCCTCTGGACCTGAGGCCAGGTCAAAGTCACCCGTAGGAATGTAGCTGGGTGGGATTTTTGCCCGGGCATGTAGTTTCCAATCTCGGCTCCAAGCCTGCCAGGGGTCTCAACCCTCCTCACGAGAGGGTCAGGTCTTTCATTCCCCACTTCTTCTAGTGGTTAGTTCTAATCTTAGAACTATATTTCGGCTTTTGTCCCCCAGCGCTTGGTACTGTTGTCTTAACATAAGAACCTGGATAGTGCTTATTCGTTCCCTGACAAAGGTTAACAATCTATTAATTAAGCAGGGTCCAATAGTGAGCAAAAGGAACAAAATCAGCAGGGGTCCTGCTAAGGCAGAAAACAGAGTTGTTAAGGCTGCACATAATCCTCCTTGCTGGAGGAAAAGTCTAATCTCCTCCAATTCTATACTTATGACTGATGTTTTAAGAACAAAACTGAGGTCTTGGTGAATGTCCCAGTCACCCCAATCACAACAGAGGGAGACAGTGAGTGCTGTCTAAAAGTACTACAAACAGTCATGATAAAGGTCAAGAGATTCTGAGCATGAGCAGATTGTCCATCTTCTGTACCGTCCAGCGGGGGTCTCTGGGGAGCAGGGCATCTGCAGATTTCACACGAGAAGCGTACACCCAGGCCTCAATACCGTCCAATGTCTCTTTACATAAATCCTGTCACCAGTCTGAAAGTGGTGGGGCATCTCTGGCATCCCTGGAGCACTTAAGGCAGACAGTTTGGGTCAGATCTCATGCTGTGGGATACCTCTTGGGAGAGCTCAGTGTACACCAAGGGAGTTGGGGTACCACACAGGATCTCAAAAAGGGTCAGGTTAAAATGGTAGGGGGTGTTCCAAACTCGGAACAGG
>CM052702.1:26256328-26291353 GCA_028551405.1 Uromys caudimaculatus | reverse complement strand
GATTCTCAAGAGACATTCTTATGTGTCTCAGTCAATACCTTGTATCTTAAAGTTGCTATGATCAGACTAAATTGTGCCCTTCCCCCAGCCTTGAGCAGGCTAAACAGACCTTGAGTACCTGCCACAAAGAGTTTTATGACCTAGGTGGAGTCATCTGACCTCACTTCATCTGCAATTTCCTACAGGAGCTTTGAGGAATAGACTGCCACTGAGCTTGCTTTGCAATACAACCCAGCTGAAACAAAGGATGGGTCTGTGGGCTTTCCCTATGTAAATGCAGTGTTGAATATTTAACTTTAAGCCTTGATCAGAACCTTTGTCTTGGCTTCATCCTTCTCTTGCACTATCCTTTTCATTTCCAGCCCCCCTTTCCGGTAACCCAGTTACCAAGGACAGCTACACTAAATAGAAAAAATTTAACCAAATTCCCTCTGTTAGTTCGCTTTTTCATCTGTACAAGTGAGTTTGTAAACCCAGAGAGTGGTGAGGGAAAGATCAGGTAGATCACAAAGGAAGGCAGGGGTGATACATAGATTCATGGGGATTTTAAAAAATCATAAATATGGGAAGAAACAACAGCATGTGTTACAGGTCAGTACCCTAAAGATGGGACAGAAAGGTGTGCTGTCAGGATCCTAAAGGCATGCTGTGGTTAATACTGACTAGCTAGATTTTGGGAAGGAAGGTAGAAGATATAAATTAGGAGACCACTGCTATTGTTGGAAAACAATACAAACAAACTTGTACACCTTCAGGATCCATAGAAGAAGTTTTTGGTTTCAAATGGAAAATGGAAAATGTGGAACAGATTTGAAAGAGAATCCTGAGAATCACTGAGATGCTCAGCCTTGGGCTATGTCTATAGGGTCATTCACACAGCCACTGCTCAGTGCCATCTGCTGAAACTCTGCATTCTGAAGTCTTTTTTTTTTTGTCCTTGTTTCAGACCAATTTTGCTTATGAATATCGATGCAAAAATACTCAATAAAATTCTAGCACATCAAATCCAAGAACACATTATTCACCAAAGGAAACTATTATTCACCATGATCAAGTAGGCTTCATCCCAGGGATGCAAGGTTGGTTCAATATATGAAAACCATTAACATAATCCATTATATAAACAAACTCAAAGAAAAGAATCACACGATCATCTCACTAGATGCTGAAAAAGCATTTGACAAAAATACAACATCCCTTCATGTTAAAAGTATTGGAGAGATCAGAAATTCGAGGTCCATACCAAAACATAATAAAAGCAATGTACAGCAAACCAACAGCCAATATCAAATTAAATGGAGAGATACTTGAAGCAATCACACTAAAATCATGGACAAGACAAGGATGCCACTCTCCCTGTATCTACTCAATAAATAACTCGAACTTCTAGCCAGAGCAATAAGACAACAAAAGGAGATCATGTGTATAAAAATTAGCAAAGAAGCCAAAGTATCGCTAGTTGCAGATGATATTATAGTATATATAAGCAACCCCAAAAATTCTACCAGAGAACTTCTCCAGCTAATAAACAATTTCAGCACAGTGGCTGGATATAAAATTAACTCAAACAAATCAGTAGCCTTCCTTTATACAAATAAAAAATGGGCTGAGAAAGAAAATAGAGAAACAACAGTCTTCACAATAATCACAAATAATATAAAATAACTTGGTGTCACTCTAACCAACCAAGTGAAAGATCTGCATGACAAGAACTTCAAGTCTTTCCAGAAAGAAATAGAAGACCTCAGAAATGAAGATATCTCCCATGCTCATGGATTGGTAAGATTAACATAGTAAAAATGGCCATCCTACCAAAAGCAATCTATAGATTCAATGTAATCCCCATCAAAATTCCAACACAATTCTTCAAAGACATGGAAAGAGCAACTCTCAACTTCATATGGAAAAACAAAAACACAGGATAGCAAAAACAATTCTTACCAATAAAAGAACTTCTGGTGGAATCACCATCCCTGACCTCAGGCAATAGAGATCCATCTCAAGTGGAGGTTCTAAGGCCTGACACTATTGCTGATGCTATGGTATGCTTACACACAGGAGCCTAATATGGCTGCCCTCCAAGAGGCCCAACAAGCAACTTACAGAGACAGAAACAGACACACCCAACAAATAGACTGAAGTCAGGGACCCCTGTGGCTGGATTAAGGAAAGACTGGAAGAAGTTGTGGAGGAGGGCAACACCATAGGAAGACCAGCAGTCTCAACTAACCTGGACCCCCAGGATCTCTCAGACACTGAGCCATCAACCAGGCAGCTAGTCCAAGGCCCCTGACACATATACAGAAGAGGACTGTCTGGTCTGGCCTCAGTGAAAGAAGAGGCACCTAACTCTCAAGAGACTGGAAACCTAGAGGGTGGGGAGACCTGGTGGGGTGGGATGAAGTGGGGTGATGGGGGACATCCTTTTAGAGACAGCAGGGAGGAGAAAGAGGATGAGAAACCGTGGGAGGGCAGACAAGGACGAGGATAACAACTGGACTGTAGAAAAAAAAGATAAAAGATAATTAAAAATAAATAAAGATAGAACACATGTTTTTCTCTAAGCCAGTGGGGTTTTTTTTTTTAACTTAATGACACTAAGATCAGATCAATGTGCTAAATAAACCTTATTGTAAACAAAGATTTAGGTTACTAGTTTTACATCAGGGCATGATAATTACCTTGCCAATGATTAGAAAGAACTATAAGATGTGGCATCAGATGACAACTGAGATCCTGGAAAATCTCTGTCTCCAGAAGCAACATGAGAAAGTAAAGTAGCTCATGAGAGACTTGAGAATTTCAGCATGAATAACAAAATATGCCATGAATATTGCCTATATAGAAGCAACATATTTTTCATACAAAGATATTTAAAACAAGAGTGTTAAATAACCAGCTAGGGATGTGGCTCAGTGGCAAAGTGCTTGTCTAGCATGCATAAGGCCCTGAGTTCAATCCCCAGAGGCATAAAAGCAATGAAACGGAAGAGAGCTAAAATGGGCATTCCTTCTGGACTTCCCCTTCAGGTAGAACCCCAGATTCAACTGTATGAAAACAGAATTTCACAAGGAAAGGAAGTCTCAACAAATATAGGAAAACTGAAGTCATATCCTTCATTCTGTCTGACCACTACGAAACAAAGAAGGATATCAACATAATATAAATGACAGAAAGTATATCTGTGACTAAACCCAAGCATCTGGAGTTAGGTTTCTGGTGAGAATCTAAGGCTAGACAGAATATAAGCACCAGGAGGTTAGACAGAACATAGGCACTAGGGGGAACTAGTTTTCTACTAAGTGGACATAGTATTAGACCAACTCCTAATGACCTACTTTATATCCATAGATTAGGGCATCTCTCAACCCTCATCAGAGCAGCTTCTATTTGTAGTAGATGATGATAATATAGAGACTCATGGTTGGCCAATGTATAAAGAATAAGAAACCAGAGAATCCTCAGTCCTATTTGGTACATGTATACTGTGCCCCTTTATCCAAAGGCTCAGGAATCATTGTAGAAGAGAGCAAAGAAAGACTGCAAAAGCCAGAGGCAGTGGATGAATACAAGGAAACTGTCTTCTATACACAACAGAGCAACTGTACATACAAAAATCACAATGGTTGTGACATCATGCATAAAACCTGTTCATGCCCAAGCTAGACCAAATACCAACATGGAGAAGGAATATTAGCAATTCTTAGCTATTGTTAGAGAAAATGCCAGTTTTCTCTAAGACTGTAGAGTGCCTTGATAATTCAACCACACTTCAGTGGAAAACCACATATCCAAGAATATGCAGGCAGCACAATTGGTCTTGATGTTAAGAAGAAGCCAGATGAATAAGGGGGAAGGAAGAAAAATGACGCAACGTTGAGAAGAAAGGGGAAGGTTGCACACTTGTGCAAATTACCTTATAGAAGCCAGATTGAACCTCTTAGTTGATGACAGTAATAAAGACTGCATTGGACTACCTTGAAAGACTAGATCTGAGACAATGAGTGAAAGAGGGACAGGAGCACACCTTGACCAAGACTGCTCATTAAACAGACCTCATGTTCACTGACTCAATTATTCTTAAACCCAAAGCCCCTGTAAAAAGCAGGATGAATTTAGGATTTAATCTGAATCCCTGACTCTGAGAATATGTCTTAAGAGTATTGTTCATAATTTTTAAACCCCAAGTTAGGTTCTTTTCTGCTCTGCACATTGTAACAATAAGACTTAATGCTGTAGGGAAAGAGACATTTATTTTCACCCAAGAATAGAATGGAATATAAACTTATCAACTGCCCGACTGTTTCATAATTTGGAAGTTCTAGGGATAAGAAAAAGATGTGCAGGTGGAATCATATGGCACAATGTGGGAATATTTGTCTTTTCCAGGGATGGGTGGAGATTTTCCAGGATTTCAAGCACCATCCTTTGTGACATCTTACATGGAAGAAGTCTTATAAATTTCCATAGTATTAGTAGAAAGTGAAGAATGGGGGAAAATGAGCTCTAATTACTAAAATGGTTAGATGGAAGGTGTTATAAGCATACTATACAAGAACATAGATAGACATGTTTGTTACTTTCCAAAATGTCAGAATTTATTGAATAAAATCACATTTACAAGTTATATTGAATTATTTTACCATGTAGTATTTATTTCCCTTGATATCAGGTCCTTTTAGTCTGATATTAATTGCAAATATCAACTCTCAAAGCACATATTATAATTCATATAAATATATGATAGATAAATGAGAGACAGAGACAGACAAAAAGAGAGAGATTATAGAATAACAACAAATTGATTTCTAGAGGCTCAGAGTTCAAAGATGTATTACTAGACAGAATTATAGAGCTGACACAGAGAGTCACAGTAGTTAAATATTAAAGAACACAGTTGAAGAACTACTGGAGGCCTGCATAGCTCAGCAAGTCCACAGCTCAAAAGCATAGAACAGGACTGGGAGTATACATGAATGGATGGATGGATGGATGGATGGATGGATGGATGGATGGATGGATGGATGGATGGATGGATGGTTGGATGAGTGGATGGATGGATGATGGTTGGTTGGATGAGTGGATTGCAAAGTAATTTATGTAGGCAGCAAGCAACCATGTTGAAATTAAGTCTCAGGGACATTCATTAATTCTCTTCCTATCAGTCCAGTGATCAGTACACCAGGTAGTCAGATGACAGGCATGTATGACTGTCTTCATCAGAGTGTTAGATGTCCTTATAAGGTAAGGGTGAAAGCACTGCAGCCTTTATTGTTCTAGCATGCTCAACAAAGTTTTTGGGACTATTTTTCTGATACAGTTTTAGCAACCCATGTGCTCATATGTTCCAAATCAAGTCTGGTAAGTTTGAAGGTAATACCTATTTACTTGGAGTTAGTTATCTGCTAATCTTTGAACAGGTTATGGCATCTATGGTCATAAGTTATATTCAGAGTCATTCTTCCTCCTTATTTATACACAAAATATGGTGATACACTGCTTTTTAAAATGAGGTTACCCTGGACAAGGCACAGACTAAAAGCCATTATCTTGCACAACATAGAGTAACTCAGAAAAGACATAGCTTAATCTCTACAAAAGGGAGAGCTCTAGATACCTAAGATACTACAGTGGCTAATTGTCTAGAAGGCTGAATTGCTTTTTCTGCTTCTATCCTAAGCCTGTAAGAGCACAAAAGATGGTCATCAACTGAAATGTAGCCAAGATATCATGCTGAAACTCTGGAGAAAATGAAGTATTCTAATGATAGAAACTTGTGCCCCTTTCCTTCAGCCATCTAGCTATCACTTTTTGCACTGGCAAAATCTGTGTGAAACAGACATACAGAAAGAAGCCAATCTCAAAAAAAAAAAAAAAAAAAAAAAAAGATCCAAAAGACCTCCATACCTATCAAAGGACTAAAAACAAAGAACTCCACTAGGCCAAGAATAGTGGGAGCTTAAATCTACCCATAAAACCTCAAGGATTCTTTTTTCTTTCAAAACTAAAAGTTCTTTAAAATGAATTTGTTGAGTACCATGAATAAAACATCATCTCTATAATTATAAATAAAGAAAATAAGAACCAGAGACCTGAGTGACCAGGGTTAAACCATACCACAATTAATTTACATATGTTCTGGCTCTTTTTCATGGTTTATCTCATGGTGGGGGAAAAAATCAGACTCCTCCCATTTTATTTGGCCAAACTATAAATAAATCAATTTTCTTCTCTAGTTTCTGTTTCCTAAGTTCTTCTATAATACAGGCAAACTAAGGCAGGTAAGGACCTAAGTGCCTCATGGTTAGTTCTGAACAGGGGGTGGTCATTATCCTTGCATATTCTATATACTCTTTTCTAACCTATTCTTCCTGATTTATTCTATTCTTTTAACCATCCATTCCAGTAATAGACATCTGTATCTTTTGACAATCCATGAAACATCCCTACCCCCAAAAAAGGACAAGCCATTGGTCTAGAGTTCTTAGATTGCTCTGGTGTTCCCACATCCTAATCCTTCTGAACCCTGTGTCAGTATAGTAAGCCCAATGTCGGTCACAAAGAGTTTTACTAATATCAGATGCCGTAGTTTCATCTCAAGCTATAATGCTGCCTAAAGCAGAACTTTTGAGAGGTCCATGTTTACTTGCAGTCTCAGCCCATGTTCTATTGTTATAACAAGATGCCTCAGACTGGACAATTTATAAGAAAAAAGATTTACTTTGGCTCACTATTCTAAATGATGGCAAGTCTATAAGTATGGCACCGGCAGGTAAAAGAAGCTTACAAGGGCCTTCTTGTAGCATCATAACGTAGCCCAAGAATGAGTATATTCTAAGAAACATTTACACTCATTACGTTGGACATTGTAATGCCTTTGACTCTCATAATGTTAATACAATGGTCCCTAAAGAACTGCAATTTCACCAGGAGTTTCATTTTGGGAAAAGGAAAAAGCCGAAGTCTGTATCAGCAGTGGGATTTTGTCTTTCAGGAAAATACTTCACAGGTTTGTGACAACTTGTTAGATCATCTGCAGATAGGACAAAAGCCCAGACAATGATGGGCCAATGACAGGTGAGACCACAAATTCACCAGGACTACTTAGATATTTACATCTCTCATCTTCTATCTAAACCAAAAGCTTATATTTGTACCTTGAAGATAAATCTAAGGAAGGTCAATGGACCACTTTATACCTCTTCCCTATGTGGCCACACTGAATAAATCTATTCTTTAGTTTTCACTATTACTTTCCTCTTTAATTGGCATATTAAGACTAGGTGGCCAAGCCTAGCTGGTTAGGGCTGCCAGGGTCCAGGCTCTGACCTTAACAACTTTGGTAACATAAGATCATTATATATCCAATTAATATTCAAAGGACCAGTGACAGATAATCCTTATTTAATTACAAATGATGACAGAATATGCCTTCAAGTGCTCACACCAATGTCTAAAAATAAATTTGGGTATAATGGTAAAATTCAATAGGTAGCATGATCTTCGTTATTTCCTAAGGAAAATATTATAACTGACTGAAAACTAGAAATCGACACAGCCCCTCTCCACAGGCTGAGCTTCTTTTATCACTATGTGAATTGACTTTTGAAAGTGTCATTTTTTATTGATATCTTCTTTATTTTAAAAGGTAGGCTTTACAATGAGTGTGATCATTTCCTTCTGGGTTAGGACCCACATGTCTATTCCTAAAGGATATTTATGAATACAAAAGACAAAGAACAGCTCACACAGCATGTCACAGTGCACAGACAGTGGACCAGGTTATAAATGATGGCAAGCCTAGGATACTGGTTTCCATCCAGCAAAGCACAGTTTGTTTCATTATAAACGACAGTATTTCTTTGATCAGAGTTTTTAATGCCTTGGTTTTTACTCACCATAATACATAATGGTGTAGCCTGGAAATTTGAAGAGCTAAATGAAATAATTATCATCCTCATGTATTCATTATTTCAGAAATTTAATTGAGAGAGGAAATTTGAAACTAGTTAAAACTTCAGGACCTAAATCTTGATTGGCAGAGTCAAAATCCCAACTGGCACTTCCCAACAGTGACAAAGAGATCTCTGCCTCAGTTTCCACACCTATGAAGTGGAGACAGTGACTCTAGACCTCACACACAAATTCAATGAGTTAAACTGTAGAATTCTTAGAATTTTCATGATAAACAAAATAAATTATTTTTATGTGAAGTTTCCTCATAAGAATTTGAGCCTGATATGGCAACAACAGGCTGAAAACCCAGTACTTGGGCTGAGGCAGGAGAAACATGAACTTAAGAGAAGTCTAAACTATATAAAGATACCTTCTCTTTAAAAGGACAAGACAACAGAATAAAAAGAAAGGGAAGATAATAGAATAAAAACAAAAAAATAACAAATATTTGTCTGTAGTAATCCTGGGTCAAGTCACCGTTAGCTCCCAGTTGGACTTAGTTTTTCAATATTGTTTTCTAATCTCCTAAAATCTGCTCAATGTATAATACACACACACACACACACACACACACACACACACACGTGCACCGTGGCTTAGAAAATAGCATTATACAAGTAAATCCTGTCCACTCTTTCTCTTCACTAGTTGATACAGTCATTTTCCTCAGGTACATGAGTTGAAATATCTGATATTTTTGCAATATGCAGTAGAATTTAACAGATAGATGGCAGATGATAAAAACTAACACCTGCAGTTGGAGTAGAAATCTGATAAAAATAGATTGCTAGAGTAATCTTTATGGTAACAACTAGAGGTGAGCTGTCAATACAAGCCTACACTTAGCTTAACAAAAATACAGATGATTATACATAGATTGGTGTATATATACTGATTACTATACACATGTATAGTTCTTTGTTTTGTCAACTGAGAAGTCCTAGAAGTGATGACACTCTGGGAACAATAAGCATGCTTAGCACCTAGATCTTAATTTCTCTTTCTGTTTTTCAATATGGTTATATGAAGTTCTATGTAAAAGTGGTTAGGTTTATAACTAGTGCAGAAAACATACAAAAATGAGCCTATGGGAGCTTATAGTATCAAAAGTAAGTGAATGTTTAAACATAATACAAATGTACATTTACAAGCACAATGAGTTAATATTTTTCTGAGTTAAATATTTTTCTGTAATTTTGACTTTGGGTCTTTCTTAAGAAAAATAGTGATAAACTCTCGACTTTACTGATGGTGCTCCAGGGAAGTGCCACAGACCTTTCATGATATCTCCTTGTCCTGGAGAATGGCCTACTGCTCTGACTGGGTGGTCCTCCCATAGGAAGTTGTTTGCAGTGATAGATGCTCATATAACTTCTATCTTTACTCTTGTCTAATTTATAACTGCCAAGACAATTACTCTCTAGGATAATCTTGGCCAGGAGAAAAGAAAAGATGCATCAATTCTAGCCCATCAGTGTGTACCAATGTACTGCACTGAGGCAAGCTGTCCATAATAGGAAGCCCAGGGGCAGGCCAGGTAGAAACTATCCATATCTCTACCTGGAAATCTGACACTGCTCTAAAATGTATTTAGTAATAAGATCTGTGTCAGTCCTTCATTTAAAGCTCTGCAGCAACGTCTACATGAGATTACTCTTCCTTCAAATGTTCTTAGAGACATGCTTGCTAGAAGATGCCCATTACCACCACCTCTTTGCTCTCACGTTCTCTGGATTCCTCCATAGTTGTGCCAACTCCTTCTCAGGTCCTTGGCACATACCTACTTCATTGCTTGCCACAATCTCACCTTAGCCTCTGAGATAGACAAGCTTTCATCATCAGTGGAATCAAGGGTGGACAGAGGTTACATCATGAGCCCAATTCTTCAGGTCTGGGTCCTGTTGGTCTAAAACCCCCATAGGCTTCATGTGCCTCCCTGCCTAGTTTGCAGACATTCTAACACTTTCTTCTGTTGTCAGCATAGCCTTTATAAAAACCAGGTATGTCATTCCACTTTGCTTAAAAAAAAAAATGACTAAGCATGGGAACACCTTTTCAAACATTACAGTAATCAAATAGCTTATGTCCCACTCCTCCGTTCCTCATACTAGTCACCCAGATGAATCATCTGTGTTGAGACAGAGAAGATCTTTTGTGAATTCATTGCCGAGACAGCTGCCCGTATAGCTTTCCCAATGTTCTCAGGGCTAGCTTCCTCAGTCTGCTAAGAAGTGGTGCAGGGTTCCCAGATACTGTTTACATTGTAGGTTCTCGGCTATTCTTCTCCTTCAACATAATTTCCAATTACTTTCTGGGGAAAAAACTCAACAGTGAAATGAAACAAATTGTTTGAGGTAATTTCTCTTGATGGGATGTTCCAGGTTCCATTGTCATAGAAGTGCCAGTGACATATGCTCCCCCCACCACACACGCACATACACACCCACACACACACACACACACACACACACATACACACACACACACACACACACACTTATACCACTAGAAAATGCAACGCTATTCCCTTTACACATGACCAAGATGCCTAATGAAAATCCAAATCCTCAATTTTCTTCCTCAGGAAATATCCTGAATCATAAAAATAAGTTGTAAAGTCTTAATTGGCTTCATAGCTTAATCATTTCAACACTTCATGGCATGGTTTTTCTTATTTTTTTCTTAATGGAAGCTATTTCCCTCAATGGGCCTTTAGATTTTTTAATCTCACTCAAAATGTCAGTGAAATTTCTTTCTTACATGCCATTTATTACTAATGAGTAGTTATTAAAAAGAAATTTTAAACTTTCCATTCTCTGCATTACCATGTTTATGTAAGCAAACAATTTGGAGTTTGTTTGGAGAGTGAACCATTTTTTAAATGGTTCCCAAATTAACCCAAATATCATTAGTCTGTCCTCAGCACCTGGATTTTCTATATTCACTAACAGTCTGGAATAAGATTTATATGGTTTGTTTATAAAGAGAGCAGAGTACATGTGCAAATACCACCCTAGAATTATAGAAAATTGTTTTTAAAGGTTAAATAATTCACCGTCTGTTTTAGCAAACACAGCTGGTACTATGAGAGAATATCTTATAAGATAAGGAGTAATGAATTATATGACTGGTGCACCTCTTAACAAATAAATACCTGAAATTACTGTTTATAACCAACCCCAGTTAACCAGAATGTGAAGCCTTTAAATAGCAGTAGCCCTGTAAACACACACACACACACACACACACACACACACACACACACACACACACACACACCATCTTAATCATCATCATTACAGCTGTTGAGATAGAACCAGATTTTTATATGTTACTAAGTTAATTACATATTTTTATTAACAAGAACTATTTTTCCAGTAGGACAGAAAAAACTAGTTCTTTCAAGTGAGTAACACTTGATTGACCTACTGGATATCCAATTAGCTCATAAACTTCATTCCTTAATGTACATATGAGTGCATTTCCAGAAGAGATTAATATGTAATCTGATAAACTGGAGGAAGAAGAACTGCCCTCATCAAAGGTGGTGAGTGTCATCCATTCATAAATAGGTGTTAGTCAGGGCTCTTTAGAAACAGAATTTATAGAATGAGTCTATATATGAAAGGAAAGGGGATTTATTAGAACAGTTTACATGCTGTGGTTCAGCTAGTCCAACAATGGCTATCTTCCAGCTAAATCCGAGAATTCAGTAGTTATCCAGTCCACATCTGGATGTCTTAGCTTGTCTTCAGAATATACCAGAATCCCAAAGAAGAAATAAACTTGCTATCCACTGCAAGAGCAAGCAGGCAAAGATGGACAGAATTTTCTTCTTCCATGTATTTTATGTATGCTGCCACCAAAACGGTAGCCTTGATTAAAGGTGGATAGTCTTACCTCAAAAGATCCAAAATAAAACGGGTCTTCCTATATCAAATGTTTTAATTAAGAAATTTTTCACAAAGTGTACCCAGCCACTTGGCTTTAACTACTTAATTCCAGATGGAGTCAAGTTGACATGCAATCAAATTTATAAGCTAGCAGAACTTGATGACACAGGAACAAGATGCAAATTTTTCCTAGTGGTTCACTAGGGATGATAGTGAATGAAACTATTCCTCTTTCCACCCCTTGATTCCTGGACCCATGATTCCTAGCTATGGGACAAACTGTACAATATACTGGGTGATGATTCAAAGCATATACCACCTGAAGAACCCTGCCCCAACCCTCCAGGCTGCTGCCACCTAACTGGCACTGTTACTGTGTCTTCAAAGAGCCTTTTCTTCTTTCGATTAGACCAGCTGCTTCAATATGGTGGAGAACATGGTAAAACCAGTGGATTCCATAATCATGGAGCCACTGTTGCACTTCTCTGGCTATTAAGTGAGTTCCTGTCAGAAGCAATACTGTATGGAAGACCAGGATAGTGGATAAGGCATTCTGTGTGACCGTGCATGGTGCTTTTCACAGAAGCATTATACGCATGGAAGGCAAATACATACCCAGAACAATCTACTCTATTAAGGAAAAAGTGTTGTCCTTTCAATAGAGGAAGTAGTCCAAAAGAGTCAACCTCCTATCAGGTCTATGGCTGGTTACCCTAGAGAACAGTGGGGTCACTACTGAGTTCAGTGTGGGTCCCTGCTGTTGACAAATCTGGCACAGAGCAGCAGCTGTAGCCAGTTGAGATTTGATAAGTGGAAGTCCATGCTGTCAACCCTATGAATAATCTATATCTCTACTACCATGGCCATTTTGTTCCTGGGCAATATTGTGAACCAATGTGGTATTTTTGTGGAACAGTCAAGACTACTAAAATAATTTCTAAGTTATAACCCAGGGCTGGAGAATTAATATATCCTTGAGGTAAAACTGAAAAGATATACTACTAGCCTTGCCAACTGAAAGCAAATTTTTTTCTTGTGGTCCTTGTGGACAGGTATCAAGAAAAAGGCTTTTGCTAGATCGATAGCTGTCTACCATGTACAAGAATATGTGTTAGTCTGTTCACATAAGGACACCACATTCTGGTTATGGCATCTGGAATCATTGTCACTACTTGATTGAGTTTTCAATAGCCAACTCTCATTTTCACATTCTCCACAATTCACCTGTCTTGTGCATTAGCCAGATAGAAGAGTTAAAAGGAGATGTTGTGGAAACTACCACCCCTGCATATTTAAAATCCTTGGTGATGACACTAATTTCTGCAATTCCTCCAGGGATGCAATACTGGTTTTGATTCACAATTTCCCCTGTCATGAGCAATGCTAATGACTTTCATTTAACCTTTCCAAACATAATAGTCCTTTCTCCACAGGTCAAGGATCCAATGTGAAAATGTTGTCAACTTCTAAGTATATCTATCCCAATTATACATTCTGGAACTGTGGAAATAACCACAGAATGAGTTCAGAAACCCACTGGACCTACTGTGAGTTGAACTTCAGGCAAAACTCTATTAATCACCTTACCTCCATAAAACCCTACTTTAACTAGAGGAGTACAATATTTCTTGGGGTCTACCAAAATTAGTGTCAATTCAGAACCATTATCCAGTAGATTCCAGGAAGCCTGATTATTTCCTTTCCCCCAGTGTACAGGTACCCTTATAAAGGGACACAGATCCCTCTGGAGAAAGGCTAACAGTAAAATTTGTAAGCACTTTATCAAGGTCCTTCAGGGTCACGTGGTCATCCCTTCATTCAAGAGGTTCTGGGTCTACAAACTGGCTCTAGTCTGGAAATTGATTTGTGGGCTGTTATTCCCCCTTGCCACGATTGAATGTAGCCTTTCTTTCGTTGTCTGAGAATTTTTCTGCTTATACAGGTCAAACAAAACTATAGTAGGTTTCTTATCTATTTCAGGTCTAGAAACACCATGATTGATTAGCCAGTATGAAAAGCCAGTATGAGTCATACTATAATAAAACTCACTTTACTGCCAGCATGGGGGGGGGGATTCCTGTTGTGACATAAGATCCAGAGAGTAATTTTACCTTTATTTTATTGCTTAAAGATTTTTATATTTGCATTGATGATCTATCTAGAATTCAAGGCATCTAGAACAAGGCCATGAAAGTTCTAATTCACATTTCATTAGTTATTTTCACTCTAAGAGTAAAGAAATTCTAAAAGAATTTGCATTGAAGCAAATTCTATTTGTAAAACACTCTGAAGTTCACAAAGCAACTTTAACTATTCAGACATTAGTTGAAATACCCAGAGCAAGCATTATTATCCTTGTTTTAGAAATGAGAAACATGAGGTTTGCAGAGGTTAAATAACTTTCCAAAAATCCCACAGCTAATTAGTGGTAGAGATAATGTTCTAGTCAAAATCTACTTCATGGTAAGGCACATATTTTTAATTATTAATTCTTACTGTAAAATATTTTCAGCTTTATTTTGAAATTAATTAATGTTTAGACTGCAAAATACTTATCTCATTTTTTAACCTTCTTGAAGATATGGGATGAGATTGAGCATTGAGGTAGTATAGCCATAGACTTTATTGGGAATTGTAATATTTAATTGTTAGAGTGAAATGATTTTGTGTTTTCAGGGAAAATAAGTGAAAGACTACTAACTATTTTTTAGAGGTGAGTTAATACAAGTTCATGGAGATCAGTTCTTATTCAAGTCCGAATAGCTTCCTAGTATAATTACAAAGAGGTGGCTTGCTTTTAATCTGTACATTTTTCTATTCTACCTTCTGAGATTAATCCACCCACCACTATTACATTATTATAAATGTTTACTGATAGTATGATTAGAAATCCTACATTTTCTGCCCCCTCAGTTCTATATTTTCCTCTACTTCTTATATTATAAGCGAGCAATTTTTGCAAACTATAGACACATATTAATGTTGTATTATTATTAACTAAATACTGCAATTTATATTAGGAGCCATGCTATGTCTTGAACATATTATGTATTTTGACATATGAATAGCATGTGTTTTTCTTTACTGTCATATAGCATTGTTACAGCCCCAAAAGGACCTGAAGTCAATGTTTTCATCTTCCCTTTCAACGTTTCTTTCTTTTTCCCTCCCTGAAAATCACTAGTCTCATAATTTTATGTTTTCTAGAATATGATACATTTGATATATTGTATGGCTTCTTCAGATTGGCTTCTTTCAATTAGCAATTTATTTTAAAGATTATTTTATATATTTTTATAACTTTCATGCCTTCGTTGATTTGTAATGAACATTCTATGGACATCCAAATTGTAATAACTATGAATAAAAATGCTACATTCATGGAAAAAAAAAGAGGGTTTTTCAAACATATATTGAACTTATAACACTTTATTTTTCTCTGTTAATTTATTCATTTATTCAATACATGCCAATCAAAGTCCCTCCCTTCTCTCCTCCCAATCTTACCCTCACAAATCCCTTTCCTGTTACCTCCTTCTGTTCTCTGAGAAGAAGGGCAAGCCCCACTTTGGGTATCATCTCACCCTGGGACATCAAGTCACAGCAGGACTAAGTACATCTTCTCCCACTATGGCCAAATCAGGCAGACCAGCTAGGGGAAGGGGATTTAATGGCAAACAACACAGTAAGAGACAGCCCCCACTCCAATTGGTAGGAGACCTACATGAAGATCAAGCTGCACATCTACTATAAATATGTATGGGTCCCAGATCCAGCCCATGCATGCTCTTGGTTGGTGTTCAATCTCTGTGAGTGCCCATAGGCCCAGATTAGTTGACTTTGTAGATCATCTTGATACCTCTGGCTCCCTCAATCCCATCCCCAACTGTTCCAACAAGACTCCCCAAGCTCCACCTAATATTTGGCTGTGGGTCTTTGCATCTGTTTCCATTAGCTCCTGGATGAAGCTTCTCAGGACAGAGTTATGTTATGTTCCTGTCTGTAGTCATAGCAGAGTATCATTAATAATGTCAGGAGTTGGCTCTCTCACATTGAAAGGGTCTCAAGTTAGGCCAGTCATTGATTGACCATTCCCTCAAACTCCATTCTATCATCCTCCCTGCACATCTTGTATGAAGGACAAATTTGGGGTTGAAGGTTTTGTGGGTGGTTTGATATCCCCCTCCCTCCACTGGAAATCTCACTCAGATATAGGAGGTGGCCACTTCAGTCTCCATATCCCTAACTGCTAGGAATCTCAGCTAGTATCACACCCATAGACTCTCTGGAGCCTCCCCATCTTGGGTATCCAGCTAGTTCCAGAGATGTGCCTCACCCGTTTCTGTTCTAGCTCTCTCCACACATGACCCCCATCCCTATCCCCTCCTCACCCCCTCTACTACCCAGTTGCCTCCCTCTATCCACCTTCAAAGTCTATTTTATTTCCCCTTCTGAGTGAAATTGAAGCATCCTCCCTTGGGCCCTCCATATTATTTAGGTTTGGGGGGAACTGTGGATTGTAGCATGGTTATCCTGTACTTTATGGCTAATGTCTGCTTATAAGTGAGTACATACCATGTGTGTCTTTCTGAGTCCAGGTTACTGCACTTAGGATGATCCATTTGACTCCATCCATTTGACTCCAAATTTTATGATATCTTTGTTTTAAGTAGTTGAATAGTATTCCATTATGCAGATGTACTACATTTTCTTTATCCATTCTTCATTTGAGGGACATCTAGGTTGTTTCCAGTTTCTGACTACTATGAATAAAGCTGCTATGAACATAATTGAGCAAGTGTCCCTGTGGTATGGTGAAGAATCATTTGGGTTTGTGCTCAGGAGAGGTATAGCTGGGTCCTAGGGTAGAAGAATTCCCAGTTTTCTGAGAAATCACCACATTGATTTCCAAAGTGGTTGTATAAGTTTTCATTCCTACCAGCAATGGAAGAGTGTTCCACTTTCTCTAAACCCTGGTCAACATGTACTGTCACTTGAGTTTTTGATCTTAGCCATTCTGACAGGTGTAAGATGGAATCTCAGAGTAGATTTGACTTGCATTTTCCTGAGGACTAAGGATGTTGAACATTTACATAAGTGCTTCTTGGCTATTAGAGATTCTCTGTTGAAAATTCTGTTTAGTTCTGTACCCCATTTTTTAAAAGATGGGTTGCTTGCTTTGTAGTTGTCTAATTTCTTTGGTTCTTTATATATATTGGATATTAGCCCTCTGTCAGATGTAGGGTTGGTGAAGATTTGTATTCTTCTACATGCAGACATCCAGTTAGACCAGTAACATTTGTTGAAGATGCTTTCGTTGTTTCATTGTATAGTTTTGGCTTCTTTATCAAAACTCAACTGTTCATAGATGTGTGGCTTTATTTCTGGGTCTTCAATTCTATCCCATTGATCAACCTGTCTGTTTTGATGCCAATACCATGCAGGTTTTATTACTATTGCTCTGTTCTACAACTTGAAATCAAAAATGGTGACACCATCAGAATTTCTTTTATTGTACAGGATTTTTTTTTTAGCTGTCTTGGGTTTTTTGTTTTTCCATATGAATTTGAGAATTTCTATTTCAATGTCTATTAAGAATTGTGTTGGAATTTAGATGTGAATTGCATTGAGTCTGTATATTGCTTTGGGTACAATGGCCAGTTTTACTATGTTAATCCTACTGATCCATGAGCATGGGAGAGCTTTACATCTTCTGATATCTTCTTCAATTTCTTTCTTCAGAGGCCTGAAGTTCTTGTCATACAAGACTTTCACTTACTGAGTTAGAGTTATGTCAATATATTTTACATTATTTGTGGCTATTGTACAGAATGTTGTTTTCCTAATTTCCTTCTCAGCCCATTTATCATTTCTAGGCTGTCATTTTGTCCTATTAATGGTGTCCTTACACTTGCAAAAGCTTTTCAGTTTAATGAGGTTCCATTTATTAATTATTGGTCTTAGTGCCTGTGCTATTGGTATTCTGGTCAGAAATTTGTCTCATGTGCCAGTAGGTTCAATTATTCTCTTCTATTAGATTTAGTGTATCCATTTATATGTTGAGATATTTATTCCACTTGGACTTGAGTTTTCTGAAGTGTGACTTTTTGAGTTATTTTTTATCCAGCCACATGATTGAAAGTGTTTATCAACTGGAATAGTTCCCTGGTAGAATTTATTGGGTCACTCGTGTATACTATCATATCATCTGCAAATAATGATATGTTGACTTCTTCCTTTCCAATTTCTTCCTTTCTCCCTCTTCATTTCTGGTTTTGTTAATTTGGATACTGTCTCTCTGCCTTTTAGTTTGGCTAAAGGTTTGTGTACCATTTTGATTTTCTCAGAGAACTAGCTTTTGGTATTGTTGACTCTTTGTCTTGTTCTCTTTGTTTCTAATTTATTTTTTCAGCTCTGAGTTTGACTATTTCCTGCCATCTATTCCTCTTGTGTGTGTTTGCTTCTAAAGCTTTCAAGTGTGCTTTTAAACTGCTAACATGAAAACTCTCCAATTTCTTTATGATGCCACTTAGTGATATGTACTTTCCTTTTAGTGCCAGTTTCATTTTGTTCCACAAGATTTGGTGTGTTGTACCTTCATTTTCATTGAATTCTATAAAGTCTTTAATTACTTCTTTAACCCAGTAGTCATTGAGTGACGACTTGTTCAGTTTCCATAAATTTGTAGAATTTCTGTTGTTTACGTTAGTGCAGTTGCAGCTTTAATCCATGATGGTTTGGTAAGATAAAAGGAGTTTTTTCAGTTTTCTTATATATGCTTAGACTTTCTTTGTGACCAGTTACATATATGTTCAGTTTTGAAGAAGGTTCCATGAAGTGCTCAGAAGAAGCTATATTCTTTGTATTTGGATAAGGTGTTCTGGAGATCTGTTAGGTCCATATTATTCATAGTGTCAAATAGGTCATTATTTCTCTGTTTAGTTTCTTCCTCAATGACCTGTTCATTGGTGATACAGGAGTGTTGAAGTCTCCCACTATTAATGTGTGAGGTTCAATGAGCAATTTAAGTTTCAGTAATATTTCTTTTATGAATGTGATACCCTTGCATTTGGGGCATAGATGTTCAGAACTGAGATATCATCTTGGTGGATTCTTCCTTTGATGAATATAAAGTATCCTCTCCATCTCTTTTGACAAGTTTGGTTGAAAGTATATTTTATTAGATATTAGAGTGGCTACTCCAGCTTGCTTTTTTGGTCTGTTTGCTTAGAAAACTTTTTTTTCAGTTCTTTATTTTGAGATAATGTCTATCTTTGTTGCTGAGTTTGTGTTTCCTGCACACAACAGAATGATGGATCCCATTTTTGTATCCATTACTTCACATCCAGTCTTTCTATTGAGAAATTGAGTCCATTGATTTTGAACAATTTTAATGGCCAATGATCATTAATTCCTGTTATTTTGATGTTGGTGGTAATTGTGTGTGTGTGTGTGTGTGTGTGTGTGTGTGTGTGTGTGTAACCTTTTGTATTTATCCTGGTGTGGCATTATTTATTTTCTGTGTTTTCTTGGATATAGTTAAGCTCCTATGTTGGAGTTTTCCTCCTAGGATTTTCTGTAGGGTTGTATTTATGGATAAATATTGTTTAATTTTGTTTTTGTCTTGGAATATCTTGTTTTCTCCAACTATGGTGATTGAGTGTTTTGTGAGTTTGTAGTCTAGGTTGACACCTGTGATCTCTTAGTACAAGACATTGGCCCAGGATCTTCTAGATTTAGAATCTCTGTTGAAAATTCAGCTGTTATTTTTTAAAGGCTATGCTCACAACCAAAAATATAAAGCTTTATTTTTAAAATTGAGATTGTCCTGGGCTTTAAAATGATAGTTATGTGTTGAAATATTAATTTTGATATAACTTCTTTGCATATTATTTCCTTCATTTTGTTTTGTTATTTTATAATTGACATTGGAATATAGAATCAACTTTTCATTCTTAGGTTAACTTATTTGCTACAGAATATACAATTTTTTATACTGCTAGATTTGATTTGCTACTAAACTAGATTCCAAAATTCCTTCAATATATCATATGAAATAGTCAAACATCAACCACAGTCATGAGATTATATAGATATTTAAAACATGGCCCAACCAGAAAAAGCAGTAGTTCATTTTTCAAAATGATTTTAATTGTTCTGGACATTGCATTTAACACTGTCCTCATAAATGTTGTTACAAAAGGTTTAAGGATGGCAATACAACTCTGTGCATAATAGTTGCTGAGCATGCACAAAGCCCCAAGTTCAGCTTCAAAATTTGTTCACCCCATTTCTTAACCATTCCAATAAATAGATCTCTAATCCTACAATTTCCCAGAGTGAAAGCAGAGGCATTCCTCATGGTTTATCTTATTGAAAATTTATCCTCATATAATTACTTATTATCACACACATGATTATCAAACAGTCTAAGCCAAAGTTGAATTTTAGCTTCAGATTGGAATAATTTCCTCCTGCATCTCCTGGATTGTACCAACTCACCTTTTAAAAGGTAAATCAAACTTCATCACTCCATATTTAAGCTGGTTATTCCCAAACAAAATGCTAAAGGCCCAACATGGAGCCACACAACACCTGTAAATCCCAGCAGAGCCTATTAAAGAGTGAGACTCTGTTTTCAAACAAAACAAAACAACAACATAAAGTTAAAACTTAGCATCTTTATGACAGTATATGATTTATATACAACCTGTTACAACTCCACCCACTCATGACTTAATAGCATTGTTTTCTATGAAGAAGGATGCCCTTTCTTTCCTTTACTTAACTAAGGATACATAACTATATGGCCACTCATTCCAAGCTCCATTAGATTGCACCTCACCAAAAAGACTCATCTGTACTTTATGACATTCTCTTCTCCTAGGTGTCTTCCTAGAGTACAAGCCACTACCTGTTTCTTTGTTTACTTATCACTAACATATACAGGCATGCATACAAATGTAAACCCAAACGTATCATATTTTCTTGGTTTATTTACTAATTTATGCCAAGGAATAGATATGATTATAGCTCAAAAAGACCTGAAATAAGTACTTGTCAAAAAATGAATGAAAGGGGTCTTTTTCCTAGGTATTTAGTAAATTTCTATTAGAGACCAAAGATTGTCCAATCATAATATTTCTTTTAAAATTACATATGACCCTAATAAATCCATCAATGAAACATAATTATCGTCTTTTTAACCTTTAAGATTCCAAGAAATTAAAACTTGATTAGAGCTATAGATCATACCAGTGGTACAGCTAGAGTCTACAATGTTTAAAATCAAGCTTCAACCCTTGGAAACCTTGTGTGCCTCTAAATAATCATAGACTATAGTCTGTAGAGTTAGGATTAAAAAACCAAACATCAGTGATAATCATCCAAATAGCTTTTCAAACACTTTTATAACATTGTGTCAAATTTCAGTGACCAGAATTTAGACAAGAGCATTATGCTTTTACAGAAAATATTTTATCCTAGTTTACAAAGCTGTGGAATAGCAGCCTCCGTCAGAAGGAATGGCTGATGTCTCGGCCTTCCAAAATGAAATTAGACATTGGCTCTCATGACAATTACATATATGTCTAATGACATACTGCACATATTTTCACATACTGCTAAATGCATAAAAATTAAGAAACTCACACAGCACTTCAGTTTCAGACCTGATTTGTTCATCTCTTTGGCTTCTCTTTTGACACCTAGACCTTCAGAGTGAACAAAAAGAATAAATTTTCCAGGCACTCTATTTTCTCACTCTACATGTTGTTAAGCTCACATACAATAAATTCTAAAGTGTTTTGATCAAAGCTTTAAGGTTATTCAGGAAAAAGAGTTGTGTGCCTAGAATAGGATGTTGTTTATTAAGAGAGCAGTCAGTTCCTTCCTTTCTGGGCCCAGGATGGAAAAGCACATCTTTATTCAGGCAAGTGTCTGCCACTCAGAGAATCCTATCCTCAATTGAAACCCTTGGCAAAGATGATTCCTTTGTGTCACAGGATTTTCCTTGTCCAATTTCATTAGGGCAGTGGGAGGCCTGTGATTCAAAAGGAAAAGGGGAGGCAGAGCTAAGAGTTGCAGAGACAGGGAGCATCTCAGGGGAGTAGAAGGAAGATGGCAGTGGACATGAAAAAATGTGGCATTTACCAGCCACAAGTAGTTGTGATATCATAAGGTTAGAATAATTGGGATAAAGCTTTTATCATTATCAATTGGTTCTGAAATTACTGTATTGGCATCTTGTAAATTGAGACTTTATTGATACATAAATCTGATTGCTTAACTATAAGCATAGAGTCTTGATTTTACCAGGTTACTGGGTACTGGGATATGCAACCACAAGGTTGGCAGTTCCATTTGGTTACTGGAATATGGGACAGAGTCGATGGTGAAGAGGGAACTAGCAGCTCCAGGGATGAGTGAACAAGAGCTGGGAACACAGCCATCCAGCAAAGAGGGGGCTAGCTGGAGAGAGTAGCTTAGCTAGAACATGCAGGTGCCAGCACTAGGGCAAGAACATGCCAGCTTTCTTTTTTAATACTTCCCACAACACCTTTGTGTGTTAAAAACACCTAAACCTCGTGTTTTGTTTTTATTATTACAAGAGTTCTTTACTTTCCAAAGCTTCAGTCCATAAAGCCATAATGTCTGTTAAAAGCAGTCGAGGACAAAGGCAATCAACCAGAGGCAGGAATATGTAGACAGCAATACAAAGAGCTGCAGGGCTTCAAAATATCATCCCTACCTCTGCTCCATGTAAAACTGCAAAGAGTGCAGGGGAAGAAGTCCTATCCACTGGGCAGGGTAGGGGATGCAGTGACATTTGCTTAACCAAGAAGGGCATAAATTGGAAAGATTCAGGTTTAAGAAAGACTATGTTAAATCTTGTTATAATGAAGCAACAGTAAGAAAGATTAAAAATTAGAGATACATTTTAACTCTCATTATTAAACACATATCTATATTTACATTGTTTTGATATAAATTTTGAAAGATAAAATTTAACTAAATTATCATTGCTTGAAAGTTAATTATAACTGATGAGAATTGATCTGAATTGTTCCAGACCTTATGTTCTGAGATTGTTTTTCCTTTGCTGAATGAACTGGGCTTTGCACAAACCTGAAAATATGTATTTGTTTTTTGTTTATTATAATATTATAAATTGTGTTATAAGATGAAAATTCAAAGCAAATAAAACATGACTAGATACAGATCAAAATATTTATTCTGTTGAATAAATCTGAAAAAAAATATCCTAGGAGGGCTAAAAAATAGCTGAGCTATACCAGAACATATTTAGCGTGACTGTGTATACTGATTTTTTGTTAATAGGTAATAGAAAGCAACACAGGAATCTCTAATGGCTGAGAAAGACTTAAGGAAATAGTCAGTGTACTTAGTCATCAGGAAAATGCAAATCAAAACAACCCTGAGATTTCACCTTACATCCAGCAGAATGGCTAAGATCAAAAACTCAAGGGACAGCACATACTAGCCAGGACATAGAGCAAGGAGAACACTCCTCCACTATTGGTGGGAGTGAAAACTTGTACAATCATGTGGTTTCTCAGAAATTTGGAAATAATTCTGCCTCAAGACCCAGGTATACAAGTCATCGGCATATATCCAAAAGATGTCCCACCATACCACAAGGACACTTACTCAACTATGTTCATAGAAGCTTTACTTGTATTAGCCAGAAACTGGAAATAACCGAGATGTCCTTACTAAAGAATGAATAAAGAAAATGTGTTTTATTTACTCAGCTTTTAAAAACAAGGACATCATAAATTTTGCAGGCAAATCAATGGAATTAGAAAATATCATCCTGAGTGTGATAACTACCCAGAAATACACACATCATATCTATTCATTTGTAAGTGGATATTAGCCAAAAAAGTATAAGATAACCACACTACAATCCATAGGCCTAAAGAAGCCAAATAACAAGGAAGGCCTAAAAGTGGACAGTTGAACCTTTCTCAGAAGAAGAAACAAAACAGATATCAGAGGTGGATGGAGGGAGGGAACTGAAGGGGGAGGGGAGTGAGGAGGCATGTCAGATGTAAGGAGAGCAGGGGAAAAATAATAGAAATTGGTGGTGAGTGCACGGGAGTAGGGCATCCCCAGCACAAGCCAGAGACCAGGGTATCTAAGGGAGCAGCTAGCTGAGACTCCTAGCAGTCAGGGATATGCATACTGTTGTGGCCACTTTCTGTAGCCAGGAAGGACTCCCAGTGGAAAGATAAAGACAGCAACCCTCCGACAAAACCTTCCACCCAAAATGTGCCCTGCCTGCAAGATGTGCAGAAACAAAGGTAGAGCAGAGAAAGAGAGATAGACAATCAACGACTGCCCCAAACTGAGACCAAGGGCAAGCACCAATCCCTGACACTATTAATGATATTCTGTCATGCTTGCAGACAGAAGCCTAACATAACTGTCCTCTGAGAGGCTCTTCCCAGCAGCCAATGGAAAGAGATGCAGAGACTCACACCCAAACATTAGATGAAGCTAGGGAGTCTTGTGAAAGAGTTGGGGGAAGGATTGAAGGATCTGAAAGAGTACAAGAACTCCAGAGAAAGAACCACAGGGTCAACTAATCTGTACCCTTTGGGGCTCCCAGAGACTGAATCAATAACCAAAGACTGAACATGGGCTGGAACTAGGCCCCCTGCTCATAAGTAGCAGATGTACAGCTTGGTCTTCATCCAGGTCCCTCCAAGAAACTAGAGCAGTGCCTGCCCCTAATTGTGTTGCCAACCTGTGGATCCAGTTTCCCTAACTAGTCTGTCTTGTCTGGCCACAGTAGGAGAGGATTTGACTGGTCCTTCAGTGACTTCATGTGTGGGGGTGGAGGGGTATCCCCTTCTCAGAAGACAAGGGGAGGAGGTAATAGGAGAAGGATCTGTATGAAGAGGTAGTAGGAGGAGAGTTGATACTGGGATGTAAAGTGACTAAATAAATTTTAAAAATGAAAAAGTATTTGCTAGTAAATGGAGTAAGTAGTAAAATGTTCTATTCATGTAGATGATGGAGTTTTTCTACTGTGATAAAGGCTGATGCTAGGGATCATATCTCTTTTAATTTCCTGTTTCTTATACCTGTGTCACTTTATTGCTTCATTGAGACTCCTGACATGTGCAGAACAGGAAGAGGTATTTGAGACAACTTGAAGGTGTGGTGTAATATAGAATGCATTTGGCTTACTTCCCAGAGCTTCTAAAGCACTTGGATTTGCTTAGTGAGGCAGAATTATCTGTTATTCTTTCTTAACAAACAGATTTGGATATGTATTTATGTAAATGGAATGACAGGTAATGTGTACCCCAGATAGATGCATGGGGCTTAATGCCAGAAATACTGGTTAGACTGGAGTTATAACCTAGGTGAATGTGGGGATGAGCTAGAGCCTATACACTGTTGAATATGTACAAGATTCAGTGGTCTTCTGCAGTGCCAGATGCATAGAGATGCCTGGATAATGAGGGCCCAGCCAGGGCATGGACTTTGTGCCTCTTCCTGATTCCTTGCCCTGTGAATCTTTTCCATCTGTCTATTTAACCATATCATTTGCAACATTGCTTATAAAACACAGTGAACCAGGCATTTCTCCATTGTCTTTGCAAGTTAATTAAACCCAAAGAAAGAGGAATGGAAACTCCAATTTAAAGTTGCCATGCCTAAAGTATGGGAGACCTTGTGTAACGTAGTAGTGATATACAAGATAGAGGATGTCATGTATGTCTGAATTCTTAACCAGTGCTATCTGGTACTTTCTTCAGTGTTACAATTAAATTGAAAAGAAAGAACCCAGCAGGTATTCACTGAAGAATAACTGTCTTATTTTATTTTCTTGTTTCTATGATAAAATAACCTGGCAAAGCAACTCGGCCTTAAAGAAAAACAGTTTTATTTCAATTTACAATTCAAGGGTATAATTCATCACAGTTGGGGAAGTCACAGTAGTATGGAGCTTACATCACCTGGTCACATTGCATCACCAGTTAAGAAACAGACAAATGGGTCAAGGAAGAAATAAAGAAAGAAATTAAAGACTTCCTAGAATTTAATGAAAATGAAAATACAAAATACCCAAACTTATGGGACACAATGAAAATAGTGTTAAGAGAAAAACTCACAGCTTTGAGGACCTCCAAAAAGAAACTGGAGAAAGCATACACTAGCAGCTTAACACCACACTTGAATGCTCTAGAACAAAAAGAAGCTAATGTACCCGAGAGGAGTAGAAGGCAGGAAATAATCAAACTCAGGGCTGAAACCAATCAAGTAGAAACTAAAAGAACTATACAAAGGATCAAAAAAAACAAGAGTTGGTTCTTTGAGAAAATCAACGAGATAGATAAACTCTTAGGCAGACTAACTAGAGGGCACAGAGACAAGATCCAAATTAACAAAATTAGAAATGAAAAGGGAGACATAACAACAGATTCTGAGGAAATTCAAAAAATCATCAGATCCTATTACAAAAGCCTATACTCAACAAAACTGCAAAATCTGGATGAAATGGATAATTTTCTAGACAGATATCAAATACCAAAGTTAAGTCAGGATCAGATAAACCATCTAAACAGTCCCATAATGCCTAGAGAAATCGAAGCAGTCCTTAAAAGTCTCCCAACCAAAAAAAGTCCAGGACCAGATGGATTCGCTGCAGAATTCTATCAGACCTTCAAAGAAGACCTAATACCAATACTCTTCAATCTATTTCACAAAATAGAAACAGAAAGAACGCTACCCAATTCCTTCTACAAGGCCACAGTTACACTGATACCAAAACCTCAGAAAGACCCAACAAAAAAATAAAATTTCAGACCAATTTCCCTTATGAATATCGATGCAAAAATACTCAATAAAATTCTCGCAAACCGAATCCAAGAACACATCAATAAGACCATTCGTCATGATTAAGTAGGCTTCATCCCAGGGATGCAGGGATGGTTCAATACCCAGAAATCCATCAATGTAATCCACTACCTAAGAAAACTCAAAGAAAAAAAACACATGGTTATTTCATTAGATGCTGAAAAAGCATTTGACAAAATTCAACATCCCTTCATGATAAAAGTCCTGGAAAGATTAGGAATTCAAGGCCCATACCTTAACATAGTAAAAGCAATATACAGCAGACCAGTAGCCAACACCAAACTAAATGGAGAGAAACTTGAAGCAATCCCACTAAGATCAGGGATTAAACAGGTTGCCCTCTCTTTCTCTATCTATTCAATATAGTAATTGAAGTTCTAGCTAGAGCAATTAGACAACAAAAGGAGGTCAAAGGAATACAAACTGGAAAGGAAGAAATCAAAATATCACTATTTGCAGATGATATGATCATATACTTAAGTGACCTGAAGACCTCCACCAGAGACGTGCTGCAGCTGATTAACAACTTCAGCAAAGTGGCCGTATATAAAATTAACTCAAACAAATCAGTAGCCTTCCTATACTCGAAGGATAAGCAAGCTGAGAAAGAAATTAGGGAAATGACACCATTCACAATAGTTGCAAACAATTTAAGTATCTTGGTGTGACTCTAACCAACCAAGTGAAAGATATGTATGATAAGAACTTCGAGTCTCTGAGGAAAGAAATTGAAGAAGACCTCAGAAGGTGGAAAGATCCCCCATGCTCATGGATTGGGAGGATTAATATAGTAAAAATGGCCATCCTGCCAAAAGCAATCTACAGATTCAATGCAATCCCCATCAAAATTCCAACTCAATTCTTCATAGACTTAGAAGGAGCAATTCTCAAAATCATTTGGAACAACAAAAAACCCAGGATAGCAAAAGCTATTCTCAGCAACAAAAGAACTTCTGGGGCAATCATCATCCCTGACCTCAAGCTGTACTACAGAGCAGTAGTGGTAAAAACTGCATGGTATTGGTACAGTGACAGGCAGGTAGATCAATGGAAGAGAATTGAAGACCCAGAAATGAACCCCCACACTTCTGGTCACTTGATTTTCAACAAATGAGCTAAAACCATCCAGTGGAAAAAAGACAGCATTTTCAACAAATGGTGCTGGTTCAACTGGCAGTCTACATGTCAAAGAATGAGAATTGATCCATTCCTATCTCCCTGTACAAAGCTCAATTCCAAGTGGATCAAGGACCTCCACATAAAACCAGATACACTGAATCTAATAGAAGAGAAAGTGGGGAAAACTCTCGAACACCTGGGTACAGGGGAAAAGTTCCTCAACCGAACACCAGTGACTTATCCTCTAAGATCAAGAATCGACAAATGGGACCTTATGAAATTACAAAGCTTCTGTAAGGCAAAGGACACTGTCAATAGGACAAAATGGAAACCAGCAGATTGGGAAGAGATCTTAACCTTTCCTACGTCTAATAGAGGGCTAATATCCAATGTATACAAAGAACTCAAGAAGTTAGACTCCAGAGAACCAAATAATCCTATCAAAAAATGGGGAACAGAGCTAAACAGAAAAATTTTCAACTGATGAAATTTGTAGGGCTAAGAAGCAACTAAAGAATTGCTCTACATCCTTAGTCATCAGGGAAATGCAAATCAAAACAAGTCTGAGATTCCACCTCACACCAATCAGAATGGCTAAGATCAAAAACTCAGGTGACAGCAGATGCTGGCAAGGATGTAGAGACAGACGAACACTCCTCCATTGTTGGTGGGATTGCAAGCTGATACAACCACTCTGGAAATTAGTTTGATGTACCCTCAGAAAAATGGACATAATACTACCTGAAGACACAGCTATACCACTCCTGGGCATATACCCAGAAGATGCTCCAACATGTAATAAAGACATATGCCCCACTATGTTCATAGCAGCCATATTTATAATAGCCAGAAGCTGGAAACAACCCAGATGTCCCTCATCAGAGAAATGGATACAGAAAATGTGGTACATTTACACAATGGAGTACTACTCAGCTATCAAAAACAATGACTTAATGAAATTTGCAGGCAAATGGATGGAACTTGGAAATATCATCCTAAGTGAGGTAACTCAGTCACAAAAGAATGAACATGGCATGTACTCACTGATAAGTGGATATTAGCCCAAAACCCTGGAAGACCCAAGTTTCACTTCACATTAACTGCTGGACTGAGAGTGAGGTCCCAGATGGATGAGTTGGTGAAGGGACTGAAGGAGCTGAGGGAGTTTGCAGCCCCATGGAGGGAACAACAGTGTCAAGTGGCCTGAACCCCCCCCCCCGGTCCTCCTGGAGGCTGGACCACCAACCAAAGAATACACATGGAGGGACCTATGATTCAGACCACATATGTGGCAGAGGAGGGCCTTGTTGGCCATCAGGGGGAGAAGAGGCCCTAGTAAAGGGGAATGTCAAGGTGGGAATAAGGGAGTGGGTGGGCGGGTGAGTGGGAGGTGGAATTCCCTCATAGAGTTGGGGTAGTGGAGGGGATAGGTGGTTTCCAAAGAGGAGACCTAGAAAGGGGGAAACATTGGAAATGTAAATAAAGTATCAAAAAATAAAAATAAATAAAAGAAACAGGCAAATGCATGCTAGTGTTCTTCACAGTGTCATCACTTGTGTAGATATAGTCCAAGAATCCCTGCCCTGGGGAGTGATTCTGCCTACAGTTAAGATGGGTCTTCCCACAGAAATTACCATAATCAAGATAATCCCTCATAGGCATACTTAGAGGCCCATTTTCTGGTAATTTCAGGTTCTGTCAAATAGGTGAGTAAAACCAGTTGCCATGAGGGATTGGGGGGAATAACACACTTACATTTTGGATACAAAAATATAGTTTGTAAAAAGAATATGCTTTTTATATCTCTTACCAAAAGTAAATAAAATAAACAAATATCTATAGAAGTTTTGCCCTGGTTCTTCCTCCCAGCCTCATGCTCCCAGAAATAAGACTCAGACTCCAAAGATATTTATATATATCGTGGCCATATAGCTAGGCTCTTCTCTGACTAGATTATAACTTATTATATCGCATTTACTATAATCTATATTCTGCCACTTAGCTGGTTACTTGTGTTCAGGTACCGTGTGTACTTCTCACCAAATCTTCCCAGTTGAATCTCCCATGCCTGGCTCTATCGCAGAATTCTCTCTGTCTCCCAGGTGGCCCATCTTCTGTTCTACCCTTATCTATAGGCCATAGATTTCTTAATTGACAGGTGATACATCCATACAATGCACAAGATATTCTCTCCACAATTCCCTCTTTATAGTCCAATAAAAGGCTCATTTTTACTCAAATGTAAATTGAATACAATTACCATACAGGTAAACTTCCTTTTCCCTCCCATCATCCCTGCTCTCTGAGCCCTATGGGCCTAGCAAAACTGCCCTGAGCATTCTGCTAGTCAAGTGGGACCTCCATTCTCCTGACACTTTTCTTCCTATCTTCATCGAACCTGAGTATCCTAAGCCATATGGACAAGCAGGTCCAGAACCATACAGCCCAAGGATACTCATCGGACTGCCAAGACCATCCAGGTTCACCCACCTTACAATACCTACTACAACAAGAACATAGAGGGACTAAAATGATCCAGATGGTTAAAGGCCCTCAAAAGAACACAGTCAACAAAAGTCAGTGCAATATAACACACCCAAGAACAGTTACCAAACTACTACAAGCTCTATATATCAGAACACAACCAAAGCACAAAAAACTGACCATAAATCCAGTCTTATCCCTTAAAGAAATATAGGAAAATACAATCAAAATGATAGAGCTCTTTAAAGAGGAAACAAATAAATCCCTTAAAGACATACAGGAAAATACAATTAAACAGGTGAAGGAAATACATAAAACTGTGCAAGCCATAAAAGTAGAAATAGAAGCAATAAAGAAAACACAAACTAAGGAAATCTTGGAGATGGAAAACCTAAGGAATAGAACAGGAACAACAGATGAAAGCATCACCAACAGAATACATAAGATGGAAGAGAGAAACTCAGGCGTATATGATACAATAAAAGAAATTGATACATCAGTCAAAAAAAATGTTAAATCAAAAAAATTCATAACACAAAACATTCAGGAAATCTGGGATACCATGAAGAAACCTAGACCTAACCAAAGAATAATAAGAATAGAAGAAGGTGAAGAGTTCCAGCTCCAAGACCCAAAAAATATTCTCAGAAAAATCATGGAAGACTTTACCAACATAAAGAGATGGCTATAAACATACAAAAAGCTAATAGAACACCAAGTAGACTAGATAAGAAAACAAAATCTTCCCAGCACATCATAATCAAAACACAAAATCTACAGAACAAAGAAAGAATATTCAAAGCAGCAAGGGGAAAAGGCCAGGTATCATACAAAGGCAGATCTATCAGAATCATACCTCACTTCTCAAGAGAGACTCTAAAAGCTAGAAGGGTCTGGACAGATAACTTGAAACCTCTAAAAAACCAAAAGTGCCAATATAGACCACTATACACAGCAAAACTCTCAAATCACTATAGATGGAGAAAACTAGGTATCTGAAGACAAATCCAAATTTAAACAGTATCTATCCACAAATCCAGCCCCACCAAAGTAACACTCCAATCCAAGAAAGACATAGGAAATAAGTAATTCCACATCAGCAAAAACAAGGAAACACACACACACACACACACACACACACAAAACCACATTAAATCCACCAATCTCAAAATAACAGAAAATAGCAATCATTGGTCATTAATATCTCTCAACATCAATGAATTCAGTTCCCTAATAAAAAGACACAGGCTAATAGAATGGAGGCAAAAAACAGGATCTATCATCTGCTGCATACCAGAAACACACCTCAGCAACAAAAATAGACATGACCTCAGGGTCAAAGCCTGGGGAAAAAAGTATTCCAAGCAAATGGACCCAAAAAACAAGCTGGAGTAGCCATTCTAATATCCAATAAAATTGACTTTCAACCAAAACTAATCAAAAGAATCGAAAAGGATACTTCATACCCATCAAAGGAAAAAAAATCTATCAAGATGATATCTCAATTCTGAATATCTATGCCCCAAACACAAGGGCACCCACATTTGTAAAAGAAACATTGCTAAAGCTTAAATCCTACATTGAACCCCACTCATTAATAGAGTCGAGACAAAAAATTTAAGAGAAATAGTGAAACTAACAGACATTATCAATCGAATGGACCTAACATACATCTGTAGAATATTTCACCCAAACACAAAAGAATATACTTTCTTCTCAGCACTTCATAGATCCTTCTCCAAAATTGACCATATAGTCAGTCAAAAAGCAAGCCTAAATAGATAGGAGAAAATTGAAATAATTCCTTGTATCTTCTCAGACAATCATGGATTAAAGTTGAACTTCAACAACAACAGAAACACTGGAAAGCCTACACACTCATGGAAATCTAATAACTCTCTACTCAATGATATCCGGTTCAGGAACAAAGAAAGAAAGAAATTAAAGACTTTCTAGAATTCAATGAAAATGAAGGAGCAACATAACCAAATTTATGGGGCACAATGAAAACAGTATTAAGAGGAAATTTCATAGCATTAATTGCCTCCGTAAAGAAATTGGAGAGATCCCATACTAGTGACTTAATAGCATACCTCAAAGCTCTGGAACAAAAGAAGACAGCATACACAAATGGAGTAGATTGCAGGAAATAATCAAAATGAGGGCTGAAATCAATCAGCTAGAAACAAAGAAAACAATACAAAGACTCAATGAAACCAAGATCTTGTTCTTTGAGGAAATCAACAAGATAGTCAAACCCTTAGCCAAACTAATGAAGAGAAAGAGACAGTACTGGAATAAAAAAAATCAATAAGGAAAGAATAACATAACAACAGACTCTGAGGACATTCAAAGAACCATTAGGTCTTACTACAAAAGCCTGTACTCCACAAAATTGGAAAATCTCAAGGAAATGGACGATTTTCTAGATAGATACCACTTACCAAAATTGAATCAAGATCAGCTTATAATAAAAAACCAGCCTGATAACTCCTAAAGAAATAGAAAGCAGCACTAAAAGTCTCTCAACCCAAAAAAGTCCAGGGTCAGATGGTTTTAGTACAGAACTCTACCAGACTTTCAAAGAAGAGCTAATACCAAAATTCCTCACACTATTCCACAAAATAGGAAAAAAAAAGGAACACTGCCAAACTCATTCTATGAGGCCACACTGATACCTAAACCACACAAAGACTCAACAAAGAATGAGAACTTCAGATGGATTTCTCTTATGAACATTGATGTAAAAATACTCAATAAAGTACTTGCAAACCAAAGCCAGAAACACATCAAAGGCATCATCTAACGTGATCAAGTAGGCTTCATCTCAGGGATGCAGGGATGGTTCAATATATGAAAATCCATCAATGAAACAAACTGGAAGAAAAAAATCACATGATTATCTGATAAATGCTGAAGGTTTTGATAAAATCCTGTACTCCTTCATATTAAAAGTATTAGAAAAATCAGGGATACAGAACACATACCTAAACATAATCAAAGCCAATAGCCAACATTAAACTGAAAGGAGAGAAACTTAAAGCAATTCCACTAAAATCAGAGACAAGACAAGGCTGTCCACTCTCTCCCTGTCTATTCAATATAGTACTTGAAGTTCTAACCAGAGCAATAAGACAACTGAAGAAGATCAAGGGGATACAAATTGGAATGGAAGAAGTCAAACTATCGGTATTTGCAGAGGATATGATCGTATACATAAGCAGCCCCAAAAATTCTACCAGAGAAGTTCTACAGCTGATGAACAACTTCAGCAAAGAGACTGGATACAAAATAACTCAAAGAAATTAATAGCCCTCATTTATACAAATGAAAGAAATTAGGGAAACAATCCCCTTTACACTAGCCACAAATGATATAAAATATCTTGGTGTAACTCTAACCAAGCAAGTGAAAGATCTGTATGACAAGAACCTCAAGTCCCTGCAGAAAGAAATTGAAGAAGATCTCAGAAGATGAAAAGATCTCAATTGCTCATGTGAAACATGAGCATGAACACGTTTCTCCAATGAACATAGTGAAAACGTCCATCTTACCAAAAACAATCAGCAGATTGAACATAAAATCTCCATCAATATTCCAGCACAATTTTTATAGACCTTGAAAGAGCAATCCTCAACTTCATATGGAAAAAAAAATACAAAAACAAGATAGCCAAAACAATCCTGTAGAATAAAAGTACTTCAGAACGAATCACTATCCCTGACCTGTGATAAAAACTGCCTGGTATTGATACAGAAACAGATATGTTGATCAATGGATCTAATCAAAGACATGGAAATAAATCCACAGACCTATGGACACTTGGCTTTTAATAAAGAAGCTAAAAGTAGGCAAAGGAAAAAAGTAAGTATTTTTAGCAAATGGGGATGGTCTAACTGAATGCCTACATGTAGAAGAATGAAAATAGATCCATATTTATCATCCTGCACAAAACTCATGTCTCAGTGGATCAAGGACTTCAAAATAAAACTGGATACACTAAATCTCACAGAAGAGAAAGTAGGAAATACATTTGAACGCATTGGTACAGGAGACAATTTATTGAACAGAATACTAATGTCTCAGGCTTTATGACCTACAATTAATAAATCAGACCTCATGAAACTGCAAAGCTTTTGTAAGGCAAAGGACACTGTAAATAGGACAAATCAGCACCCTGCAAAATGGAAAAGGATCTTGACCAAGATCACATCTGACAGAGGGCTAATATCCAAAAGTTATAAAGAACTCAAGAAATTAGACACCAAAAACCCAAATAATGCAATTTTTAAAAGTGGGGTACTAAAGCTCAAATCCAAGTGGATTAAGGACCTCCACATAAAACCAGTTACACTGAATCTAATAGAAGAGAAAGTGGGGAAAACTCTCGAACACCTGGGTACGGGGGAAAAGTTCCTGAACAGAACACCAGGGGCTTATGCTCTAAGATCAAGAATAGACAAATGGGACCTCATGAAATTGCAAAGTTTCTGTAAGGCAAAGGACACTGTCAATAGGACCAAATGGCAACCAACAGATTGGGAAAACATCTTAACCAATCCTATGTCTGATAGAGGGCTAATATCCAATATTTACAAAGAACTCAAGAAGTTAGAATCCAGAAAACCAAATAACCCTATCAAAAAATGGGGAACAGAGCTAAGCAGAGAATTCTCAA
>CM052702.1:26232657-26255828 GCA_028551405.1 Uromys caudimaculatus | reverse complement strand
CAAATAGTGATAATTTGATTTCTTCCTTACCAATTTGTATCCCTTTGACCTCCTTTTGTTGTCTAATTGCTCTAGCTAGCACTTCAATTACTATATTGAATAGATAGGGAGAGAGAGGGCAGCCTTGTTTAGTCCCTGATCTTAGTGGGATTATGAGCATAGCTTTTAAAAGCTACAACCCATAAAACAATTATGAAAGTTTTGTGTTTTGATAAGCCTCCAGAACTGTAGAAAAGAGGAAGTGGTCCAAAGAAATACTTCTTAAATAATAAATCAAATGTATATTCTCCATGATCTGAAGATGCTTAAGAGCTTTGATGGGATCTGAGCATAGATAGCAAGTCACAGCTCTGAGCTCTATTATGCATCTTCAATGAAATTCACCTATCAGATCAGACTCATGTCTTACAAAACTAAAACTCTTCATTTTTCACTGCTTCAAGAGTTGTTGACTCATCTGATTTCCAAAATGTATTTTTAAACCCAGCTAGTATTTACTACATTTATTCAATGTGTGCACTCATGTGCACATGCTAGTGAACCAACAATCTATATCAAATACAATGTCTTAAGGGTAAAGATGTATCAACAGCAAGATTATGTGCAGTAAATTGACAAAGTTTTTGGACCAGAGGTTTATAAGAACATTAGGCTGTATTTTGTTTTTTCCTTTTCTTTTTCTTTTTTCTTTCTTTCTTTCTTTCTTTCTTTCTTTCTTTCTTTCTTTCTTTCTTTCTTTCTTTCTTTCTTTCTTTTTTGATACATTATTTACATTTGAAATGTTTCCGCTATCCAGGTCTCCCCTTTGGAAACCCCATTTTCCCTCCCACCTCCCCCTGCCTCTATGAGGGTATTCCCCACTCACCCATCCACTCACTCCCATCTTCCCTCCTTGACATTCCCCTATACTGGGGCATTTAACATCCTCAGGCCCAAGGACCTCTCCTCACCCAGATGGCCAACGAGGCCTTTCTCTTCCGCATATGTGACCTGAACCATGAGTCCCTCCATGTGTAGTCTTTGGTGGTCCAGTCACAGAGCACCAGAAGATCAGGCTAGTTGACACTGTTGCTCCCTCCATGGGGTTGCAAACTCCTCAGGTCCTTCAGTCCCATCTCCAACTCCTCCATCTGGGACCGCACGCTCAGTCCAACGATTGCTGTGAAGTGAATCTTAGACATTTCTAACTTTTGGGCTAATACCCACCTATCAGTGAGTACATACAGTGTTCGTTCTTTTGTGACTGAGCTACCTCACTCAGGATGATATTTTCAAATTCCATCCATTTGTCTGTGAATTTCATGAAGCCATTGTTTTTAATAGCTGAGTAGTAGTCCATTGTGTAAATGCAACACATTTTCTGTATGCATTCCTTTGTTGAGGGACATCTGGGTTGTTTCCAGCTTCTGGCTATTATAAATATGGCTGCTATGAACATAGTGGAGCATGAGTCCTTATTACATGTTGGAGCATCTTCTGGGTATATGCCCAGGAGTGGTATAGCTGGGTCCTCAGGTAGTATTAAGTCCAATTTTCTGAGGGTCTGCAAAACTGATTTCAAGAGTGGTTGTACCAACTTGCAATCCCACCAACAGTGGAGGAGTGTTCCTCTTTCTCCACATTCTTGCCAGCATCTGATGTCACCTGAGTTTTTGATCATAGCCAAACTGACTGGTGTGAGGTGGAATCTCAGGGTTGTTTTGATTTCCATTTCTCTGATGACTAAGGATGTTGAACATTTCTTTAGGTGCTTCTCAGTCCTACAAGTTTCCTCAGTTGAGAATTCTGTTTAGCTCTGTTCAGCATTTTTTGATAGGGTTCTTTGGGTCTATGAAGTCTAACTTCTTGAGTTCTTTGTGTATGTTGGATATTAGCCCTCTATCAGATGTAGGAATGGTAAAAATCTTTTCCCAGTCTGTTGGATGCTGTTTTGTTCTATTGACAGTGTCCTTTGCCTTACATAAGCTTTGCAATTTTATGAGGTCCCATTTGTCCATTCTTGATCTTAGAGCATAAGCCATTGGTGTTCTGTTCAGGAACTTTTCCCCTGTGCCCATGTGTTTGATACTTTTCCCAACTTTCTCTTCTATTAGATTCAGTGTATCTGGTTTTATGTGGAGGTCCTTGATCCACTTGGACTTGAGCTTTACAGGGATATAAGAATGGATCAATCTGCATTCTTCTACATGTACCAGTTGAACCAGCACCATTTGTTGAAAATGCTATCTTTTTCCCACTGGATGGTTTTAGCTCCTTTGTCAAAGATCAAGTGACCGTAAGTGTGTGGGTTCATTTCTGGGTCTTAAATTTTGTTCCATTGATCGACCTGCCTGTCACTGTACCAATACCATGCAGTTTTTATCACTACTGCTCTGTAGTCCAGCTTGAGATCAGGGATGCTGATTCCCCCAGAAGTTATTTTGTTGCTGAGAATAGTTTTTGCTATCCCGGGTTTTTTGTTTTTCTAAATGAATTTAAGAATTGCTCTTTCTAAATCTATGAAGAATTGAGTTGGAATTTTGATGGGGATTGCATTGAATCTGTAGATTGCTTTTGGCAGGATGGCCATTTTTACTCTATTAGTCCTGCCAATCCATGAGCATGAGAGATCTTTCCAACTTCTGAGGTCTTCTTCGATTTCTTTCTTCAGAGACTTGAAGTTCTTATCATACAGATCTTTCATTTGTTTGGTTAGAGTCACACCAAGATATTTTATATTGTTTGTGACAATTGTGAAGGGTGTCATTTCCCTAATTTCTTTCTCAGCCTGTTAATCCTTCAAGTACAGGAAGGCGACTGATTTGTTTGAGTTAGTTTTATATCTAGCCACATTGCTGAAGTTGTTAATCAGCTGTAGCAGTTCTCTGGTGGAGCTTTTCGGGTCACTTAAGTATACGATCATATCATCTACAAATAGTGATATTTTGATTTCTTCCTTTCCAATTTGTATCCCTTTGAATTCCTTTTGTTGTTTAATTGCTCTAGCTAGAACTTCAATTATTATATTGAAGAGTTGGGGAGAGAGAGGGCAGCATTGTTTAGTCCCTGATTTTAGTGGGATTGCTTCGAGTTTCTCTCCATTTAGTTTGATGTTGGCTACTGGTTTGCTGTATATTGCTTTTACCCTGTTTAGGTATGGGCCTTGACTTCCTGATCTTTCCAAGACTTTTATCATGAAGGGATGTTGAATTTTGTCAAATTTTTTCAGCATCTAATGAAATGATCATGTGATTTTTTTTCTTTGAGTTTGTTTATGTAGTAGATTACATTGATGGATTTCCAGGTATTGAACCATCCCTGCATCCCTGGGATGAAGGCTACTTGATCGTGGAGAATGATCTTTTTGATGTGTTCTTGGATTCAGTTTGCGAGAATTTTATTCAATATTTTTTAATCAGTATTCACAAGGGAAATTGATCTGAAGTTTTCTTTCTTTGTTGGGTCTTTCTGAGGTTTTGGTATCAGTGTAACTGTGGCCTCGTAGAATGAACTGGGTAGTGCTCCTTCTGATCTTCTTTGAAGGTCTGATAGAATTCTGCAGTGAATCCATCTGATCCTGGGCTTCTTTTGGTAGGGAGACTTTTAATGAGTGCTTCTATTTCTTTAGTCATTATGGGACTGTTTAGATGTTTTTTCTGATCCTGACTTAACTTTGGAATTTGGTATCTCTCTAGAAAATTGTCCATTTCATCCAGATTTTACAATTTTGTTGAGTATAGGCTTTTGTAGTAGGATCTAATGATTTTTTGAATTTCCAAAGAATCTGTTCTTATATCTCCCTTTTTGTTTCTAATTTTGTTAATTTGGATACTGTCTCTGTGCCCTCTGGTTAGTCTGGCTAAGGGTTTATCTATGTTGTTGATTTTCTCAAAGAACCAGCTCCTGGTTTTGTTGATTCCTTGTATAGTTCTTTTTGTTTCTACTTGGTTGATTTCAGCCCCGAGTTTGATTATTTCCTGCCTTCTACTCCTCTTGGGTGCATTAGCTTCTTTATGTTCTAGATCTTTCAGGTGTGCTGTTAAGCTGCTAGTGTAACCTCTCTAGTTTCTTTTGGAGGCACTCAAAGCTATGAGTTTTCCTCTTAACATTGTTTTCATTGTATCCCATAAGTTTGGGTATGTTGTACTTTCATTTTCATTAAACTCTAGGAAGCCTTTAGCTTCTTTCTTTATTCTTCCTTGACCAAGTTATCATTGAGTAGAGCATTGTGCAGACTCCATGTGTATGTGGGCTTTCTGTTGTTGTTGTTGTTGTTGTTGTTGCCATTAAAGCCCAGCCTTAATCCATAGTGATCTGATAGGAGGCATGGGATTATTTCACTCTTCTTATAGCTGTTGATGTTTGTTTTGAGACCAATTATATGATCAATTTTGGAGAAGGTACCATGAGATGCAGAGAAGAATATATATTCTTTTGATTTAGGATGAAATGTTCTATAGATATCTGTTAAATCCATTTGGTTCACAACATCTGTTCTTTTCACTGTATCTCTGTTTAGTTTGTGTTTCCAAGTTCTGTCCTTGATGAGAGTCAGGTGTTGTAGTCTCCCACTATTATTATGTGAGGTTCAATGTGTGCTTTGAGCTTTAGTAAAGTTTCTTTTATGAATGTGGGTGCCCTTGCTTTTGGAGCATTGATGTTGAGAATTGAGAGTTCTTGGTAGATTTTTTTTTTATGAGAATGAAGTGTCCTTCCTTATCTTTTTTGATGACTTTTGGTTGAACGTCAATTTTATCCGATATTAGAATGGCTACTCCAGCCTGTTTCTTGGAACCATTTGCCTAGAAAATTGTTTTCCAGCCCTTTACTCTGAGGTAGTGTTTGTCTTTAACACAGAGGTGCGTTTCCTGAATGCAGCAAAATGCTGGTTCCTGTTTATGCCTGTCAGTCTATATCTTTTTATTGGGGAATTGAGTCCATTGGTGTTAAAAGATATTAAGGAATAGTGATTGTTGGTTCCTGTTATTTTCGATGTTATTTTTATGTTTGTATGGCTATCTTCTTTTGGGTTTGTTGAAAGATTACTTTCTTGCTTTTTCTAGGGTATAGTTTCCCTCCTTGAGTTAGTGTTTTCTATCTATTATCCTTTGTAGGGCTGAGTTTGTGGCAACATATTTTGTAAATTTGGTTTTGGTATAGAATATTTTGCTTTCATCATCTATGGTAATTGAGAGTTTTGCTGGGTATAGCAGCCTGGGCTGGCATTTGTGTTCTTTTAGGGTCTGTATGAGATCTTCCCAGGATCTTCTATCTTTCATAGTCTCTTGTGAGAAGTCTGGTATAATTCTGATAGGTCTGCCTTTATATGTTACTTGACCTTTTTCTCTTACTGCTTTTAATATTCTTTCCTTGTTTAGTGTATTTGGTGTTTTTACTATAATGTGACTGGAGGAATTTCTTTTCTGGTCCAATCTATTTGGAGTTCATTAGGCTTCTTGTATGTTTATGTTCATCTCTTTCTTTTGGTTAAGGAAGTTTTCTTCTATAATTTTGTTGAAGATAATTACTGGTCCTTTAAGTTGGGAATCTTAACACCCTTCTATACATATTATCCTTAGGTTCTGTCTTCTCATTGTGTCCTGGATTTCCTGGATGTTTTGGGTTAGGAGCTTTTTGTATTTTGCATTTTCTTTGACTGAAGTGTCAATGTTTTCTATGGTATCTTCTGCACCTGAGATTCTCTCTTCTATCTCTTGTATTCTGTTGATGATGCTTGTATCTATGACTCCTGATCTTTTTCCTAGGTTTTCTAACTCCAGAGTTGTCTCCCTTTGTGATTTCTTTATTGTTTCTATTTCTATTTTTAGTTCCTGGATGGTTTTGTTCATTTCTTTCATCTGTTTGATTGTGTTTTCCTGTAATTCTTTAAGGGAATTTTGTGTTTCCTCTTTAAGGGCTTCTAGTTGTTTACATGTGTTTTCTTGTATTTCTTTTAGGGAGTTATTTATTTCCCTCTTAAAGTCTTCTATCATCATCATGAGATGTGATTTTAAACATGAGTCTTGCTTTTCTGTTATGTTGGGTTATCCAGGGTTTGCTGTGGTGGTAGAGCTGGTTCTGATGATGCCAAGTAGCCTTGGTTCCTTATGTTGTTGCCCTTGCCTTTCACCATCTGGTTATCTCTGGTGTTAGCTGGTCTTACTCTCTTTGACAGTGGCTTGTCCCTCCTGAAAGCCTTGGTGTCAATACTCCTTGAAGATTAGCTCTCTCTGAGAGGAATTTGTATTTGGAGAGCTGTGGTATAGGGTCAGCTCTGGGGTGCAGACAGAAACCAGAAGAATCTTGTTCCCTGCTATCCCTTGGTTCCTGTGTCCTGATGGCTCTGTAAGGGTCCCTCTTGATCCAGTGAATTTCAACAGAGGTGGTGGTTTGCTTATGCTCGAAGATGTGTCAGCACTTCTGGGATACCAGCTCTCTCCTGGCACTATTTGAGTATGGATCCCTGTGTCACAGAATCAGCTCCCCGGCTGCAGAAAGAAACCAGAAGACCACTCCTCAGTCTCCGTATCCTGGGGATTCCAGGTTGGTCCCTCTGAGCAGACAGGCTTGTCCACACTCCTGGGAGTCTAACTTTTTCCTGGCACTATGTGGCTATGGAGCCCTAGTGGCCCAGGCAGAGGTCTCCTGCCAAGATGGAAATCGACAGACTCCTGTGCCTGTCTGTTCCTCAGTCCCTGTGTTAAGCTGTATTTTCCTTGGAACAATGCTTCTGTACTCACTAAGTCAATGTTTACAGCCACCTTACAGGATACAGCTTCCACAAATAATGGAAATTGATTGAAATTTTCTAAGGAAATAACTGAATAACAGAAACATGTATTTTTAAAAAACATATCAACCTGCAATCAAACCTTTCTGAGAAAAATCTATAGTTCAAGTATTAAATTACTGAAGTTATAGTTTAGCCTGAGATTGATTTTATCAGCCCCCAGGGCATTCAGGAAGTAAGCTGGCCCTGGTGGCCTTCTGCTGCCTCTCAGAAGAGTTGTTACTGTAAATCCTTAGAAAAGTGAGTACTTAAATATTAAAGAGCTGTAGAGAAGGACATGCAGCTTGTCTTAATCTAAAATAATCAGAAAATATCATTAAATTCATAGCCTGAGTTCAGAGCAAAACTTAATTCGATGTCTTTTGGGGGAATTTGATCTAGATTTTAGCTGCATGATCTACCTCTTTTCTTTCTGATCAAAAAACTAGGGATGAAGTTTGATAGAATCCATTTATCACACCATCTACCTGTGTGTCCTAGTCTCTCCCATATTCTTCTGTTCTTTCCTCTCTCACTTATTCTCTTCCCTGTCATCTTTAACTGAGATCCATGGAACAGCTAAAATGTTCATGGTGTTCCTTTAAGCATCACAGACACAGAAAGTAAGGCTCCTGATCTTCCCTGGAATGAACATGGTGCTGTAATACATGATGTGGGCAGAGCTGAAGATGGTAGTGTCAGTCTCCCTGAGAAGTCATGAGAAGAGAGCAAGGCCCAGGTGGGAAGGAGCAGTAAGTGTCCAAGGCACAGGAATTCGGTGTGTCTGCCATATATCCCTGAAGTAAAGGTACAAATGAGACCAGCTTCCTGCCAAGTTTCAACTCAAAGATATAGTGACATTCTGCATATGGTTCACTAAATTAATCATTTTGGCTCCAAGTGCCAACACGGAATGACAATTTTGATGACTATAAATTTGGTCACAATTTCATAGCCAGGAAAAACCATAGACACAATATTCTGGCCTTGAGCATAGCTGAAAAGGAATCACCATCAGCTCCCTTTTGGATTCTGCTATCTTTCTCAATGCTTGAAGAAGGCACATGTTCTCAGCAGAGTAAAGAAACAATCACAAATGCAGACTTCTGGGTCAAAAATTTTTTCTGTTTTAATTTAAGCTTGGTGTCTTCTGTCAACCTCACATGCATGGTTCTTCATCTGGAAAACTTTAATTTCATTTTGGGTTTCTATGATTTTTTCTCTGTCTTATATGAACCATGTTCTTCTAGGACACTACTTCATTTGCAGTATAGAAAACTGTCTTCTATAAAAATGATGTTTGCTTCTGAGTTCATCTCTAAAGAATGTCTGAGTTCACTGTGATACCTCAGGCCAGTTTCTCATTATTTATCCATGCCTATCCTCTCTGTTCCTCATTTTAGATCTTATTATTATAATGATGTTAGGTTCTTGTCTGGTTTTTAGTTTTATAATATTCATCCCAGATTTAATAGCTTTTCTTCAGGTCTATACCTTATTAATTTTCTCCTTCTCTGAGTTCTCGATAGTTTACAGTGCTAAGGTGGAACTCCCCCCTAGTCTTGAGTTTTCCAGACACACCATCTGTCTTAGTTAGGGTTTCTATTCCTGCACAAACATCATGACCAAGATGCAAGTTGGAGAGGAAAGGGTTTATTGAGCTTACATTTCCATGCTGCTGTTCATCATGAAAGGAAGCAGGAACTGATGCAGAGGCCATGGAGGGATGTTTCTTAGGTGGCTTGCTTGCTTCTCCTGGCTTGCTCAGCCTGCTTTCTTATAGAATTCAAGACTACCAGTCCACAGATGGTAGCACTCACAAGGGGCCCTCCCCCCTTGATCACTAATTGAGAAAATGCCTTACTGCTGGATCTCATGGAGGCATTTTCTCAACTGAAATTCTTTTCTCTGTGATAACTTCAGCTTGTGTCAAGTTGACACACAAAACTAGCCAGTATACTATCCCACTCATTTGCTGGTATACTTCTTCCCTGCTAGCCACTCTTGGCATCTCCATGGGCACGATACACATGCTCCATTGTGTGAACATAGAGGGCAAGAGGATTCTCTTGAGTTCTTCTCAACATTATAATCTTAAGCCTAGAAGTCCTCATCTTTAAGTTCCTCCCTCTACTATGACAGTATATAGGAGAGGCCTGACAAGACTTGGGAACCACCAATGCAACACTCAGTCTCCCTACGATAGCCACAGTCTAAATCATTCCCCAAAGCCAAGAAGGTCCTGGGGATGAGTTTCTTCAGTACATCTATTCCCAACCAACCAGATGGAGGAAAAGCAAGAATGATACTTAATTCACCTTCATCCAGTGATTTGTGCAAAGACAACAAACCCTAGGTGTTGCACATTCACACAGTTTTAATAATTTAATGAATCAGCCTGTGTTCATCTTCACACTGTCTATATGTAAGGCTATTTACATCTTTGTTTTGGAGATTGAAGAAGTTATCTGAGAGGGTAGGTGAGGTAACTAGAGGTGAAAGCAGTTTGGCTTCAACATAGTCATCCTGAGACTCTATCCTATATAGGTTCCATCTCTCATATTTATCTCTCATACCTTTCAACCTTAGTGCAAGAAGTCTCCAGTCCTCCACAGCATCACGTGATGAAAATGCTCACAGCACCAAGCCCCTGGTAGGGCTGGAGCCACTGCATCCCACACCTCATGTTTTGAGATCTTTCTGCATTCTTCTATCAGGTTTTGAAGTCAGTGGCTTTAGGTTTTATTCCATTCATTGTGTGACTCCTGAAGGTAGGTGAGGGAATGAAGACAATTTAGAGAATCTCAGTGTTGGGGGTTTACTTTTACACTCTTTAAATATTCCACTGGATAGAAAGTGATGGGGATTGTAGGGAGATTCTTTTTTTCACCTGTTTTCCCACAGGAGTCCAAAGAGTTATGGATATAAAATGGAAGCACAGGGGTTTATACCCTTGATTTTGTACAGCTAGTTAAGGAAATTTTCTCTGTGGGTAGAGACAGTCTCAGCAGCCCAGGCTGACTTCATATTGACAGTCTTTGTGCCTCCCCCTCCAGAATGCTGGGATCATAGGCAGGTGGCATCAGACCCAACTGAGAAGATTCTCAATAGAAGGTGATTCAAGTTATGACTTGAAGTAGGTACAAAAATTAGACAGTCAATGTCATGATAGAATGGTTTTTCAAGAACAGGTGACAGACAGAATTTAGAAACCAAAGATCTATGAGAAAAACTACAGTTAACTCAAGAGACCCAAAAGCCTAAGTCTCTGGAGCCATGATAGCTGAGGTTTGAACCCCACAGGCCCAAAGGCTGTACCCAGCAGAGGACAGCCTACAAGGGACAGCAGGTGTTTGCCAAGCTGCTAGAAAAGAGCTCCTGACATGTACGTATATCTCTCCATAGGTCTGTGACATTTGGTCATGTAAAAAGGGAAATGCCCCTCAAGCCCCTCCTCAGGTAGAGGCGTGGTAATGCCCCCAAACCCTGCCACAGGTAGAAACGTGGCCACATAGCCTCAACATCTCCATGTTAATGAGACACCTAGAGGCTTAGCCACGCCCTTTCCCAGTTACTATTTTAACCTTGCCCCTTCCTGATGGAGGGGGGGGGGGGTATGGTCTCACCCACGCCACTCTCCACAATGATAATAAATGCTCTGAAACCCTGGACAGTCTCTCTTCATCTGCCATGGGAAACAATGGAGCCAGCCTTCGCCTAAAAGAGCTGTCATCTAGCCTCCTGCAGAAGCCATTTCAGCATTCCCAGCCGCAGCAGACATCCACCCAAGCCAATGCAGCTAGCCAGTATGCAAGCTGCCCACCCGGTCCCGCTGTAGGGACCCCAGCAGAGCTCCTTCCCTTCTTGGCCCCACACGCAGGCCTCCCATTTTGTTCTCAGCTCTTCCATAGCATCCAGTGGTGTCTGCTATGCCCAGAGCCTGGGAAACCCATGAGCTGGCTGCAGCTCGTTCCCCAGGAACCACAGTCGACCCTCTCTCACTGACAGGCTTTGTCTTTGCAGAGGCTTCCCACAGCCTGACTAGCCCAGAGACCTGTGGGAGAGGTGCACAGTCACTTCCCGAGCATCCTGCCTTACTCAGGGGTCTTGAACGCTCTGGGTAGACGCGACTTCACTCCATACCTCTCAGGTTGATCCAACATAAATCTTCAGTGAGAAAGTGAGGCCAGAGAGAATCAGTGACGACACGTCCAGAGGCAAGACATGGGAAATATCATTATCTTCTGGCCCTATGTCTACCTCTTCCAAGTAGAGTATGTGCAGGGGTGATCAAGAAGGGTTCAACTATGATTGGCATTTGAGGAAAGTACATTGGTGTTCCTCTTGATCTGGAAAACAATCTGTGACCAAACTACAAGATGAAAGAACATCGCAGAAGATCTGTACTTTGGGTGATAGTGTCTTCATGGCTTATGCAAGCTGCACTGCTGATACAAGGATAGTTATCAATAGAGCCTTGGTAGAGTGCCAGAGCCACCAGCTGACTATGGAAGATCCATTCTCTATGGAGTACATCATCTGATACATTGATAGTCTGAAACAGTGCTATACACAGAGCAGTAGGTGAATGCCATTTAGCATCTCTGCCCTCATTGTGAGTTTTGACTTTGATGGCATCCCCAGACTCTATAATACTTACCCCTCAGACATATACCTAAAAAGCCAATGCCATAGGCTGGGGTGCCAAGTCAGTGCATGAATTTCTGGAGAGGAACTGCATCAACGATGCCATCAAGACAATCTGGTGAACAAATCAGTCACCAAGGCACTCCTGGAAGTGGTCCAGTGATGAAAAGACTGAACTCACTATCATGAAGTAGCATCAGCCCCTGAGGATTCTAAATTCTGAGAAAAAAAAATGTAACTGAAATTGAAAAACAAAAAACAAAAAGAAAGTATCCTGATATAGTGAGCATCCATTGGAGCAGATTTCAGCCTTGATCATGAGTGAGCCTTGGTATTGTGGCCTTTAGTATATTTGTTCAAGTGGCCAATAAACTTTTTCACTAAAAAAAGGATTTCTAGTCCAGACATTTCATGCTTTGTTTGGATATATCTATTTAGCAGTGCATGTATTTGAAGTATTTACAGAGCCCAAGAAAAGGCAGGAAATCCAACAAGCGAACTGTCAGTAATTGACTGGAAACAAGTATAGAAAGTCAGAAATAAATCGAAGAAATATTTAGGAAGGAAAATATCTGACACATAGTGATTAATTTGAGCACAGTGGAGATTTAAATATAGAACAACTTCATTTTTTCTTGGTTCAAAATCTAGTGTGTGGCAGGTAAAACTATTGACCAAAAGTGGGAAATACAAATGATGAGCAAGTTACACCATAAGCAGGAAAATTTGGTGAATTTTTTTGAAAATGCAGTTTTAGTTGCCTAAATAACTAAACTGGGAACATACAAGGGAATAAATGTAAGACTCTTTATATAAATAATTACTTTTCCCAAAAATTCAGTAGCATTTATAAAACAAATATTTGCCAATAACATTTTTATAAGTAGAGAATATACGTTTATTTTAGTGCCTTGATAAGATTTATACCATATAGTTTATTTTTATAAACCCTATAGTGACTTATTTTGACTTACCTTGCATAAAACCCTAAGTGTAGTCAGTGCTTAATTTATGTCATCACAGGACTTAAAGGACAAGTAGATGGTTGGATGAATGTGTGTGTGTGTGTGTGTGTGTGTGTGTGTGTGTGTGTGTGTGTGTGTGTGTGTGTGTGTGTGTTTATGGATGGATACATGGGTGGGTGGAGGAATGAATATGTGGATAGGTAAATGGGTTGGTGGGTACATGGCTGGGTAGGTGGATGAATAGATGGACAGATGGATGAATATGTGGATGGGGAGGGGGAATGCATGACAGATGGATATGTGTATTGTGGATAGATGGCTGCATAGATAAGTAGATGAAGAGATAGTTTTAAATACCCAGAAATAAAGTAAAAGAGAAAATTCAAAAATGGAGTTTAACTAATACAATGACACACTGTTATTTGCTACCAGAGATCCTTTGTTCATGTTTTTTTTAATTTGTTAGCTGATGGAATTAGTAGTAAAGATGATCTTGCTGGTAACTTGGTAAATTAATTATGTGTGCATTATTAATTCAAGTACAATTTATCAAGTTATTATCTTAGTCCTTATAAAATTAAAATATCCATTAAATAACTCAGTTACCTCTGCTGTTTAGTTGATGGCTGGGTTTTCATGAAAGTTTCATAGTCACCTCACTGTTGCACTTTTACCTTCTAGCAGCCTCTATTACATTCATGGCGGACTTCATTCCAGGATGAACATAATTCTCACTGTAATTCTTATTACAGATGTCACATGTGATCTGACTAGTTGTAGGAAATAAAACACTCACTGACAGAGTCATTGACAATTTAATATATCAGAAAAACAATTTGCTAAATATCCGCCTAACACCTTAAGACTACTCAAGCCTCTAAAAGGTAAATAATGAATTCCCTGTTGTCTAGTGATACGGACCATGTAGTCATTGCTAAGTAATATTTACAGAAAGAAATAAATTGCTCAGAAATTAAATATAACTGTCACCTTTCAGAATCAGAGGTGATATTTCAAATTAAAGTATGTCTCACCATCCTAAAACTTGACAACACAGCTACCTTGAAAACAACTTCCATTTAAATATTTCATACCTTTTTACCTTAAACATCAGTACTTTCTGAGTCTATATTTTTATCAGTAAAATAGTTTTATAGTTATTGTGTGTTTATGAGATATGTGCAAGAATTAACATATATGACTCATCAGTAATTGACTTCATTGACAGAAGCTAATTCCATGCACTACATGGTCTCCTTCATTCAGGATATACTTGTTCCACCATCAAATTTTCCTATCATGTTTTGCCACTTTATAGCTACCTTTAACCTTGTTGTGACCAGATGCTAAGATAGACAAATTAAGTGAGGAAAGATTTATTTTAGCTCACTTGTCGAAAAGGTTCAGTTCATGCATGGTTGGCTGACATGCTAGACACAGGAAGCAAAGGGAAAGGATGGGGACTGGAGACAGGAGTAACCTTTAAGGGTCCCAGTGACCTAAATCCTCCAACTTGACTCGATCTCTTAAAGTTTCCAGAACCATCAAGTATACCACCACCAGCTGGGAACAGAGAAGCCTGTGGGGGACATATCATACTCAAACCACAAACCAGCTTCCGCATAAACCATAATCATCAAGCCTTCTGGCAACAGTTGCTTCTTAAAGTGTCAACCAACCAATGGTTCTCACATAACACAAATGTAGCTTTGTCCAAAATTGTTGATTATTCATATTTTTGAAGTGGGAAAATATATGGTCAAATTTATTTATTATAAAACATAAGATGGAGTAGAGAGATGATTCAATAGGTAAAAGCACTTGCTGCCAAGTCTGACGACCTGAATTCAAATCCCAGAGCACATAGTCCCAGAGTAAGCTAATGCAAGCATGGTCGGTAAGGAATAGGCCTTACTGATCAGTCACTACTGATTGCTCCTTTCCATTGCTCCTCTGCATTTTCTTGAAGCTGTAGTCTTCATCTTCCTACTTCTTTACTGAATTTATTCCTGCTCATAATTTTTTAGTAGCCAGACCTGACACTTTGGTCTTCTCAGGTTTCTTTTTTTTTTTCTTTTTTTTTTTTTTTTTTTTTTTTTTTTTTTTATTTATTCGCTAATTTTTAAACTCTGTATGGAAAGGCAGAGGTGCATGTTTGCCAAAGCACCTGTGACAACTTGTAGAAGTAGGTTCTCTCTTTCTACCAGATGTGCTCTGGCAGTTGAATTCTGGTTGTGAGGCTTGGCAGAAAGTGCCTTATACCTACTGAGTCATCTCCCCCACTCCATCCCATATTTTATAATAAACAATGCTGTCTATATCTTCAGCCACTTTAAAAATATGCATCAACTAGCAACTTTGGACAAAGCTATGTGTGCTGCCCTCTAGAAACTAGCAGAGAGATGGAACAATCCACGTGTAGTCATAACCATATGATTATGCCCTACTCTGCTTTCTGTTGCTGTAATAGAATAACATGGACTAGATAACTTGCTTTTAAAAGAGGTGGGGATTGGTAATTCACAATTATAATACCAGCATTTGGGAGGCTTAGACAAGAAGTTTTCTACGAGTTACAGACCACCCAAGACTACAGAGTAAGACTCTGTCCCCAAAACAAAACATCTTGTGTGAAAATGACTAGGGTAATTCTTTTCTAACATGTTTGATCCCTCAGTACTACAAAAATGGAAAGAATTTTCTTTCTTATAATTTGAGGGCTTGAAGGTGCTGCTATCTGGCATCAAGGTGTTGGTATCTGTTAAGAGCCATTTTTTGGCGTAACATGGCAGAGGATATCATATTGTTGGACAGGAGGAACGTCTTAATGAATTTGAAGATTATATATGAACTTTCCCAGAACACATTTAAAACACAGAAGATAGGCAACATACTATTAAATAGGTAAGCAGGGTGAGGGGTGCACTTGTTCACTCCTGTATCACTTAGAGCCACATCCACAAACAGAAGAACCTCTGTGAAGCAGATGGCTTGCCAGCTTCACAATCTTTCCATACCTCAGTCAGAAATTCCTTAGTAAGACTCTTGAGCAATTTTTAGTACTGGCATCTAGAGCCATTTTGTTCAATTTCCTAGGAGCTAGGAAAAGAGAGCCTAGCTTGTGTAGCAAGGCCACTAAGGCTCATCACAATTTCCGATTCCTTTGTTTGCTACACAGTATATATCAGTATTCAAATGTTCTTTCAAATCAAGCTCTGGAAACATGCCTCAAACAGCCTGCTATCTGCTCCTCCATGTTGATTCTATTTCTGGGTTCATGACTGATGAGGAAGAGGGCATGTTTTCCAGCCTTCCTAGAGCATAGGAATGGTTGAGTCACCACCACACAACTAAGAAAGGCAGGTTCTGTGTCATATGCAGCTCCTGTCTCCCTGCAGGAAGCTGCTTGCATTATCATCTCTTTCTTACTTTCACTGGTCCGAAAACAGAACCCACTGGGAAATATTGTTTAAACCACAAAATGGTATCTAACTGCAGAGAGCAGAAAGCCTGAATCTCAAGGCAGTCTCATGGCGCAATACAAGTTATTTGCTCTGAGCTGCTTGGCAATCCTTGAGTGTTACATGGCAGAGAAATAATCTAGACAGTTGATACATTTTTATGCATATCTCTGTTACAGTTTTGTTTACTCAGAAAGTAATGCACAAGGGAGGGCAATTTCTTGGTAACTCAGCCAAGCAGCAGACATTTCCCTTCTGGAGCCACCACTTTAGTGGTCAAGAGTTTCAGGGGCTCATTCATCATGAAGAAGGAAAATCAATGGTCCTTCTAGCCTATCTAAACATCATGGAACTAGTTATGCTTTGCAGATATTGTTCTGTAAATTTGAGAATGTCAAGGAACTAGATCCACTGATTTTATGTACTTATAAATTATGAAGATTCTGTTATACATCTCCCTGGCATCCTTTAAGATTGCACAACCAATGCTTTGGGCAATATGAACAGGAGGAGGAATCATTAGGAAGAGCCCTGGTGGCACAAGGATGGACACGACGTTGCCTAAAACTCCAAACTTGAGACAGAGTTCATCAAATTGTTTTTTGTTTTATTTTTTATTTGTTGTTGTTGTTGTTTGTTGTTTGTTGTTGATTTTGTTTTCTTTTTTGGTTTTCTTAGTTTCTTCAGTATTTCTCTTACTGAATTTAGTTTTCAAATCCTGTATTGTCTTCAATATTTCATTCTGCAGTGTGTGTTTTTCTTTACTTCAATTAGGAGTTTATTTCTCTCTTCTTTGAGTTCCTTCGCATGTTCACTTATATCCTCCTTGAATTCCTTGAATTATTTGATTGTGTTTACAAAAGTTTAAAAACTTAACTTATATTTTATGTATGAATGTTCTGCATGTACGCCTGCATGCCAGAAGGGCATCAGATCACATTGTAGATGGTTGTGAGCCATTGCATGGGTGCTGGCAATAGAACTCAGGACCTTTGGAAGAGCAGTTAGTGCTCCTGACCACTGACCCATTTTTCCAGCATCTATAAATGTTCTTTTAATTCTGTGTCCTGGGGTTCATCTAGGTAATCCCCATTGGAGATTATTTCTATAAGCCTGGTGGTCTTGGGTGATAAGAGCACATATTGTCTTCGTATTTCATGCTGTTTGTTTTTATAGTGGGACCCGTTCATATGGATTATTTCATTGGTTCTGTGTCTGTTATGAGATTCTAGATATTTATGTTGAGTAGAAGTTTTTCTGTTATTACTGTTGCCAGAACTTGGTTGATTTCAGGTCAAGTAGGAGAAGTAAGCAAGTTTGTTCTTCAGCTATCCAATGTTGATTATTGATTGGAGAGATTAATTGAAGTGATTCTCATTTAATGGTAACCTTGGGGATGCAGAGTGGTAAGCCTCCCAGCTAGGTCTGGGCCTGGAAAAAGCAGCAGGAGACAAGGGACTAGGCAGCCTCTTGGAAAAGACTAAAAGTGTGGCTCCTGGCAAGACCTAGCCTGGAGTGGGTCAGACTCAGCAAGAGACACAAATTCTAGCTGGATCTGGAGGGGCAGCATGAGAGACCTTAAAAGGGGAGGGCTCGAGGTCAGACTTGGGAAGAGGGGTGGAGGATATGGTTCCTGCTTAGACATGTGCCAAGAAAGGTATCAGGAAGGGGTGGTGACTACAGTTGCAGGTGGGGATCCTGGATCACATTTATCAAGAGCATTGGTGAGCAGATACAATTCCCAACTGAACATGGGCCTTGGGTAGGGTAACGGTGTGGGAGGAAGGAACTGAGTCAGACTCACCAAAAGAACTTGTAGATGTAGTTCTCACTTAGGACTGGAGAGCCCACATGGAGGGCTCAGTAGCATGAAAGAAGTATCTGGGGCAGACTAAATGAGAGCATGCCAAACTGTTTGGCATAAAAATGGGAAAGACAAAACTCCAAGTGTAGGGATGCATGCCTGTAATCCCAGTAAATGGAAGCAGAGTATGGAATACAATCCCAGCCTCAACTACCTGGAAAGTTTGAGGCCAACATGGACTACATGAGACCTTACCTCAAAAAAAAAATTATAATGACAAAACTCAACTAAAAATGAAAAAGGAGTATATAAAAGCCTATTGTTCCAAATATTTTAATTAGGAAAAAATTTAGAACAAGTAAATTGTGATATAACCTCACTAATGTTATACCATATAATATATAATAAATGTGTAGTATAAATATAATATAGTTCAATTACCAATACATCAATAGTTATAATGCCACAGAATATAGAAACGTGAAATTCCATTCCCAATACTAAGGTCAGTCAGACCAGCAGAATTAACATTTTTTTTATAGTAGTACTTTAATTATGGAGCTAACTCTGTGTAACACTTTCCTCCAAATTGAAACATTGTATCCTGAAGGGAAGTTCCTTAAACACTAAAATACCAACTCAAATAGCTTCCTGAAGTCCCTAAAACTGACTAAATTCACTAGACCCCTCCCTACCAGAGTAAACAGTAAAAGCCAGGTATTCTTCTCAAAGAATGTGTAACTGGGAGGCAAAGACTTGGATAAGCCAATCCTCAAAGAAGACTCTCAAACAAGACTGACTGCCTGGAAGAAGCAAAGACTAGACAAACTGCCTGGATAAGTTTAGACCAACTGAGACACAAGGAAAGAATGTTCTCCAATGTGTTGAGCTGCTGGCAGGCTGTGCAGTATGCTCCAGGTTCTCAGCTTTGTGAGCTGTCACCCATGTTCTGATGGGATTTGGTGATGCAGCTGTCTTTGAGTCATTTCTGCACCTTTAAGTAACCCCTCACTCATATTCCTATAGGTTACACCGATAAAACTTGCTGGCTCACCAAGTTGGACTTTGATGGTACCTGTACGTTGCTCTGTCACAGGCTTACTATCTGGGGTGAGTAGACATGTGGTCTTGTCTTCCTGAGAAACGTTTTGTCAGACAACATGGAGTCTATATGGAAAGAACAAAAGGGAAAACAGAAACTGAGAGGTACTAACACTATGAATATGATGGTGCTTCTACTTTTAATTTTTTCACATCATTTATGCTGTAAATCAGTTTTCTTTCTTGTTTACATTTTTGTCTGAAATATTTTTGAGATAGTATCTCTCTGTATAGCCCTCACTGCCTTGGAACTCTATATTGACCAGGTTGGCCTCTAACTCACAGAAACTCATATATGTGTTCTGAGTCCTGGGATTAAAGGCATGTACCCCATGCCTGACTGTATACACTTACTGATGAGCATAGTCACTCTAGAGGCTAATTTATCTCCCCCTTCTCACTCTCTCTCTCTCTCTCTCTCTCTCTCTCTCTCTCTCTCTCTCTCTCTCCACACACACACACACACACACACACACATACACACACACAAATTATCTTCCTGATGCTAATGACAATTCAGCCAACTGAGAAACCTACTATGACTTTTTTCATGCTCAAATAAACAAAATATGCCCATAGTCATAAATTAAGAGAGCACTGTCATTTATTTGTGTTTCTGCATGGTTTTCTTGCTTAAAGACACTTCCTTGAGGTCTTGTAAACAGCTTGTTGTCTTTAATAGCTGCATAATTATGTGATCACTGTTTTGAAAAGAAAATAGAATAGAAGGCATTGCCCTGTGATTATGCTTTGGCCTCTTCCTTCCCTTTGGTCTTCCACCTTTCATACTTGCCATTGGCATCTTGACTGAAGCATACCAAAGTGTCAGAAGTACACTTGACCTGGATGTGTCATATCCAGACCCCTAGTGATCTGAGGTTCTGTGAAGCCAAGGGGTAAACGTTCCATTAGACTTCAGAACAAAGGCCAGGCTTTTGCATTCAGACCCCAGAAAGAGGTCCAAAGGCCTGCCACTTCAGCCAGTCTCTAGGTGACACTTTTGCCACTTTACAGAATATGAAGCTGTCCTCATATGCGCAGAACCGTTCTCAAGGGCACCCACCACTTATGTTTTTTTTCTCACTCCAGCTTAAGATAGAGGTTTTAGAGGTCTAAGATAACAGTCCTTCTCCCTTACAATCACCCAATTCATGAACTCAAAAGCTTTAGAAGATGTCAATCTCCTGGACCAATATGAATAGACAAAAGACAATAGAACTAACAACAGTACAGAAACATTATGAATTTCTAAGATTCAAAGGATGATAAAATGTTTTTACTGGCCATGAAAGACAATATTTTTAGCCATTGAGCTAGAAGGTTGTCAGAGAATATAAAGACCTGAGTGTGTACAATAATATGGAGAACAGTTTAGTTTATTTAATCCACAGGAAAAAAATTCCCTTAATCCATTTTGAAATTTAACTACTGACTCTTTTAATGTTAGAGTCAACACTATATCTCCATGATGCAAGTAATGAGCTATCTATCCTTGGAGGAGAGTATTGTGTTTCAAACTAGAGTGAGCAGCTGAACACTGGAGAATAACTGCATAGCCTGTTGTTCGGTTGTTTCCAACATCATCCAGGTGCCAGCTGCATTGGTTGTTGAGTGAGACTGAAGAAGGTACCTTTCTGTGTGCCAGGCATTCCATAGGCAGGCTCTCCGAAGCTGGGATCTCTGACTGGGGCCATTTCTCTGGCCACATCATGCTGCCTTGGCCTCCTCTTCCATAGGACTATCTCATTCCATTGTAAGAGTTGGGAAATGCCTGATGACCTGTAGAAATATTCCTATGCACACCCCTATATACTATTTCTTATTCATAAAGTTGAAGTGGAAACTTTTGGTTTCTTTCGAGGCTCAGTTATGTCATGGGATGTTTTTTTGGAGACTGTCTTATGAGAGAATGTTTTGCTGAAGCAGCCACGTAGGAAGATTTTTTTACTGAGAACAGACAGATGGTATTTTTCTGGAAGCTGCTTGGAAAAAGGGCACGTGGTGTTTTGCTGGAACAGTCGCTTGAGAGAACATGTGATATTGGAAAGGGTGTAAGTATATCCAACAGACAGTAAATGCTGCTACGTACGGCATTGGTTCACCTTGCTACTCTTTTTTTTCTAATTTAATTTTATTTATTGTTACTTATTTACTTTACATCCTGCTCACTGCCCTCATCCCAGTCACCTCCTCCTATGATCTTTCCCGCATCTCCCCTTCCTCCTCTCCTCTAGGCAAATCAGGGCCCTCCTGGGTACCCCCCACACACACTCTGGGACTTCAAGTCTCTGTGTCACCTTGCCATTCTTTGCTGGTCTTCATTGGGCTTTGCTGACACTACTCTTTGCTGATGCTGCTCTTTGCTGACAACTCTGTAGCATTGGTTCACCTTTCCTTCTTTGCTGATCATCATTTGTCATGACTTTATAGAAAGAAATGCAGCAAAGAACTTCCTGTGATATTCTGGTGGCTGTTTGATGCTTCCACAGACCTGGGCTGATTACTGGATTGAACTTCTGATAATGATTTGTGAATAATGGTGGCAAGTGGCATACTCAGGATAGTGGGGATACAGTTACTACTGCTGCTGATTCCTGTGAAGTGAATTGCTGATATCCTGACAATGAAGATTGGAAATGCTCCAAAGAACTATTTCTGAACATGTCCACATCCTCCTTTGTCCTATTAATCTTTCCTTTCCACTACCTATGGTGGGTGGTGAGCTAGAAAGGAGGTTAAAGCATTTAAGAACCCCGTTAAAGTAAGTTTTGAAAAATTTAACCCTACATAAAGTTCCAAAGGGTTAATAGGCTATCTAGTACTCACTCCCAGATCTTGTGTTTAGGATCACTGCCTAAACTCTGTTTGACAGTTCATTACTTTGTTTATTACTCTGTTTGGAAAATCCTCATGAAACACAAAGGAGGCAAAGTAAACACACAAGAATGAAGAACAAAATATATTTGGGTAGAGTTCATGGGCAATCACTGACCATTTAAACAAAGGCACTTATTCAATAAAAATAGTTCAGCAATCTAATGACTGCAAGAGATCATATGCTGGGAGACAAACAAGACTTATGAACCTCTTGTCTTGGATTTTTATACCCTACACCAAGAACAGACAGATTCTGGGTATAGGAAACTGGTAAACAACAGTTCTTTTTCTCTCTACCATAGTCCAAAACCATTTGAGAAGTGAGGCAACTAAGCATCCATTGGGTAAATGTTGTGTTATCCAGGACTAAGTCATATTGAAGCTGTAATTCTATATGCTTATCTAAGGAGCCTACTCATATTCATTGACACTCTCCTTTGGACAACCCTACCTAAGGGAAAATTGAGAACAATAAAATAGACATACTCAGGATAGTGGGGATACAGAAGAGGTTGAAGGAATCCCTAGAGCTTTCTGATGTTTAATATGCAAGCTCCACCAAGTCAATGTGGGCAGCTACCCATCGATGTGTTGGCTCTGTGCTTCAATGGAGAAGATTATACAAAGGACAGATGGGAGATTAGCCCTGACCCTCAAGTAGAAGTCTCTTCACCCAGAAACTAAAGTCATAGACTATATTTGTGTATGTGCTCTACCTCAGATAGCCAAGATATTCCCCATCATACTGGAACAAATCAGCAGTCACATTGCAGTGAAGGTCCAAAACTACAAAACAGAGCTGCCTGACTACATGCATGTGAAACCTACCACCATGGCTCTGTGAGCACAGATACCACCAATCATATCAGGGATCAACAGAATGAAATCGGTTTAAAGAAGTATTTACAATAGGGAGAAAAACTGTCTCAGTACAACTGCATTTCAGGGGAAGAAGTATAGAGGTGGAGCATCATCCCCTAAAATGAATCAGGAGATTGGGCTCACTTGGCACAAAAATGCTGAGCTGCTGCAATTCAATGTGACTGGGCCCATATATATCACCAGACCCTGCTCTGTCCAGATACTGTGCTGCATTCAGCAATGGCATTCATAGAAGATACATTTGGCAATGGTAGCATGAAAGTCACCTGCCAGAGAGGGTCTCCACACCTACAAGCAATCATGGCTCATCAAGACAAACTCTTCCATGGAAGCTAGAGCACTAGCTTCTTATGCTTCTCCCATAGAAGTAGGGGGTAGGAAGGAGGGTTATGTATAACAGGGGAGGAATGCATTTTAGCCAAGATGTAGCTAAGTTAATGAATGTTTTCTTGTGAATGGAAATTATCTCTCAGCTTAACTTCCAGGATCACAGATTAAAGGCTCTGTCAGTTTCCAACTACCTAAAACTTGAGCATATAGGACAAAACGGCAACCAACAGATTGGGAAAAGATCTTAACCAATTCTATGTCTGATAGAGGGCTAATATCCAATATATACAAAGAACTCAAGAAGTTAGACTCCAAAACCAAATAACCCCATCAAAAAATGGGGAACAGAACTAAAC